>NW_011627134.1:394-184109 GCF_000204515.1 Acromyrmex echinatior | reverse complement strand
AATATACAGGGTGGGCCATCTATTGGTACGTTTTTGAATTTCGTCGTATGGCAACACCGAACGAGCTACAGACCCGAAATTTTGACAGTTTATTAGTCATACCGTCCGCGGCACGAAACAACATGTTTTCTCTTGAAGAGCGTTTTGAAATTTTAAAAACTTATTTTCAAAGTCAGTGCTGTGTCGCCGAAACTGTACGAATTTTGAAAAGAAATATGGGTCGTGATAGAGCACCCATCGAAGGAGCTATACGCAAATTGGTGAGGAAAGTTCGTGAGAAAGGGATGTTAGTGGATGACATTATATTACGACTGTTTTGAGTGAAATTGGCGCCGAGGTAGTCCAAAATGTCATTAATAATTGGGGTGACCGAATGGCATACTGTAAGGCCAGTAGAGGGAGCCACATGAACGAAATCGTTTTTCATTCTTGACGCGGATACTTTTAGCTTCACAACAAAAAAAAAATTAATAAAAAATATCAATGTATGCTCATTTGATCGCATTTTTAAAAACGTACCAATAGATGGCCCACCCTGTATATATATATATATATATATGTGTCTGATTGATTTTTAATGTGTGCTATTTAATGTAATGTAGATTTGCTGGACAAGTAGGCGCTATTTCATGCAGTATGAAGTCTAAGGAGGCTCACATTGGTGATACTTTGCATCTGCGGAATCAGTCTGTTGATTCCTTAGAAAGATTCAATCCACCAAAGCCAATGGTGTTTGCAGGAGTATATCCAATGGATCAGTCACAATTGTCCTCTTTACAAGCAGCAATCGACAAACTTGCTCTAAATGACAGTGCTGTAAATGCCACTTTAGAGTCGAGGTAAAAGTTATATCATTTGCAAGCTTTATGAATGAAAATTGTTTTCTATAATATATAAATGTTGTTGATAATATAAAATCCTGACGCAAATGAATGTAAATTACATGAATAACAAACATGTTGATAAAACGACGAAAAAAAATAATATTACAGTGCTGCACTTGGAAGAGGATTGAGAATTGGCTTTTTAGGTTTATTGCATATGGAAGTCTTTATTCAACGTCTTGAACAGGAATATGGGGCACAACCAATAGTTACAGCACCTGCAGTGACTTACAAAGCAAAGATTTTTGGCAGTAAAAATATAACGAAATATCGAGGCGATACAGTGATCTTTAATAATCCAGTATATTTTCCAGATCCCCAAATTGTCACTGAATTTTATGAACCTATGATTATTGCGACGATCATTACGCCAGGTATTTGCAATTTCATAGTAAAGTACAATTTAATTCATTCAAAATTAAATTTAAAGATATATCAACAAATAGAAAATAAATACATTTTCGAATACTTTGATCAGAAATTTGATGACTTTTTTCTCATTTTTATTTTATTTAATACTTTATTTAATACTGTAGATTAATCAATGCTTTGTAAAATGTATAGATACATACATGAGAGAAATTATATCACTTTGCTGGGAAAAGCGAGGTGTAGAAAAACTGAATAAGACTATTGGCAATGACAGATTCATGCTGCAATATGTGATGCCATTGAACGAAATAATTATCGACTTTCATGACTCTTTGAAGAATATAAGTTCTGGTTATGCTAGTTTCGATTATGAAGATTATGGCTATCAAATAGCCGACTTAGTGAAGGTAATTTTTAAATGCCACTTATAAATTATTCTTGTGCAATGTTAAACTTTTTATTGGCATGTACTTTGATATATAAATTTTAGTTGAATATTTTATTAAATGGAAAAATGGTAGAAGAATTATGCACAATTGTACATAGAACAAAAGCGACTCAGATAGGCAAGAAGTTATGTATCAAGCTTCTTGATACTATTCCTCGACAACTGTTCGAAATAGCGATCCAAGCAGCAATAGGGAGTAAAATAATTGCAAGAGAAACTTTGAAGCCTTATAAAAAGGATGTAACAGCGAAATTAGTAAGTAAATATTTGGTATATCTTATTAAAAAAATAAGAGCAGACTTAAACTTTAGGATAACTTCATTAATATTGCGTTCACTTTTTTCAGTATGGTGGTGATGTTACCAGAAGAAAAAAATTGCTGGCGCAGCAAGCAGAAGGAAAGAAAAAAATGAAAATGATAGGAAAAATTTCCTTACCACGCGACACTTTTATAAGCGTACTAAAAAAATAATAGTGTTTTTATATATAATTTAATATAATTCTTACACACACAAAACACAAAGTAATAAATATAAGTAATATAACACATGAAAGTGCTCTAAGGCTCAGTTTCACAACTTAACTCTACATCCACTTTCGACGATACGATTTTATCGACAATGTCAAAATATGGATGTAGTAATATAGTTCCTAAAAATGAATGTATGTACCCTGGGATTTGATTTTGGGGGTCCACGTTTTGTTCTTAATTGTTACATTCATGAGTGTAAAATTTGATACGACCGGATGTTACGTCAACGTATTGTAGTATTTGTGAATTGCGTTTTAACAGCCGACCGATGTAACCTCAGTTTCACTCAAGATAATAGAGCAGTTACGCCGCCCCGAACAAAAAAAATAACATATCCTGCCTATTTGGAGCCTAGCTACCTAGAAGTTGCAGCCTAGACAGTAAAAAGACCGCTCTAAGAAGACTGTTCTCACATCCCTGTCTTCATAAATTAGAAATATTCCAAGGGGACACAATCAATGGCCTAGTTTTCACCGAAGGTTTAATCCAGATCATTCTTCTTCTCCTTAGGAGCTCCGCACAATAAAAGAAACAGGGAACAGAGCATAAGAATTTTAACCTGTCAGAACCTGTGTATTCACAATACATGATTTCTGACAGATTAAAATTCTTATTCTCTGTTCCCTGTTCCTTTTATTGTGCAGAGTCCCTTAGTTATTGGCTCCTGTCTCCATAAAGTAAGCGGAGACAATATGGCCAGATTACGTCATAGAGTATTCAGGAGCGATGAAAGACAAATATAGATTATAGTGGCTTCTGCGCTACGTGCCGCTAAAAAGCGACATCTAAGCAGCACCATCTGACTAGTCTATATTTTAGGATCTAACGGAATATGCCAATCAGATGAAAGAACTCATTGAGCGCTCAGTGAGCGGTTGTCGTTCTGAATACATTCAGTGACTTTACCATAGCGCGAATAGTCTCCCCGAACTCACTCACTGTGTCTCTACGTTTGCACCATCTAATAATTTTATATAACTAGAGTTGTATAGTCGTTTTCTGTCGTATAAATTTAGTTATTAAATGGATATATACTTGAATATGCTGTTAATAATTAAATGTATCTTGTATACACAAGCCACAAAGCTACGATGAAAAGCAGTTTGTTTTTGTTTTTGTTTTTTCTTCTGTAAAATCGCGAAGGAAGCATTGACTGCAGTTTCGAATCATGTTGAACATCGTGCGACATCGTTAAAACAATTGGGTACTGATTTGTGCACTCCAGATGTAAAATATGATGAATTAGTAGACAGCGTGAGCTTAATTTTTTAAAAATTTAGGTAAGAGGACATTATAATATTAATAATAATCTTTATTGATTAGCTTGTTGACCAAAGCCACTTGATTTAAATTAAATTCTTTAATTCTTCATACTCTTACTCGTATTCTCTTTTCCTTTATTTTTCTTGTTTTCCTAATTTCTCATCTCTCCTTTTTCCTTCCCTAAAATCTTAATTTATTTTCTACATGCATATTTATATGTTCTATCTAAACCTCTTCTGCTTTAATCCACATCTGCAATGAGTCAGTAGTCCACAGTTGAAGAGTTGAAAGCGAGTTGGTGAATCAGTAACCAGCAATCAACTTCTACTGACTATCAACTCATTATATACTATCAACTCAGATTTTCATATGTTATATTTTTTCTATCTTTCTTTCTCTTCTAATTTATTCTTTTCATTTTCATATAATATTACTGTAGTATTAATGTAAACTGTCTTTGACATATTAAAATCAAATAGATATAAATAATGAATTCAGTCACTTGTGTTACACTAGATTAGTTTACTAAAGCTATTATACATACAAGTAACAAAGTTAAATATAAAGAAGCATACAAATATTCTAAACAATTAAATATTCAATAATGTTATTATCATGTTATTTAATAGAATATGCATTTGTTATTTTATTAAAGTTGATTGTGCCATTGCATTTAGATACTTTATATAAAGCAATCTTTAATGTATACTAATCTAGTACAATACAAGTCTTCTTTGATTTTGAGTGGCCCTGGTCCTCTTTTCGAGGATTACTTGGCCAGTTTTCTTCGAGATGTAGTAAAATAAATATAAAAATTGGAATGCAATGCACTGGCCATCTCGAACTGGACAGATGTATCAAAAAGAAATGATACAATCAAAATGAAAATGGAAGGCAGCTCTTAAGACACTGGGCGCCTGCAATCACGACGCTTCGACGCGCGGTCAGACAAATGAAAGGACTAATGAGATACAATTGCACAGTCGAAGCTGGTCACGCTTTTCAAAAATATATTATAATTGAGGTGATGCAACACTCGAAGCAAGACAAGACGCACGTCCGATCTGCTCGAGTGCATCCACTATAGTACAAGTGACTGGATTCATCATTAGTCTACTTGATAAATATGTCGATGAGAAGAACTCCCCCTATGACCTTGATCTTAATATATGTTGTCAAGATCATGATTCTGAGTGATCTTCAACGGGTTTTAGCCGTCGCTCGTTATTCATTAAAAAGTTATTAACAAAAAAAGTTTTACCAACCTGTTGTATGTCAAGGTCATCAGAGTTGGCTTCCATCATCGACATATTTACTGTCTTTTTGAAGTTATATATTTAGTATATTTAAAGTTTGATGAAAAAAAAAAGTTTTAGTACAATATTTTACTATACAGGATGTCCCAGAAAAAGTTTAGGTGCTTTCACTGGCAGATTTTGTGGAACATTCCAAGATGAAAAGTCTTATATGAAATCGTCGAGATTATAATTGGGGTTCTACAATGAGTTGGTAGCCGGTAATAGTGGTCGATATAGGTTTTCTATAATAAGTCATTATCTAAGCTTAAATCATAAGAAATTAACTACAGTTGAATGTGAAAAAAACTTGACTATGATTGATCATTTTCTTATAGCTTAATGGTCATTCTACAATAAGCCATTAGTAATAAATCGGAAGCTAAAAATTGATCAATCACAGTCAAGTGTAAGAAGAATAATTGATTAGTCAATTACTAGCTTCTAACTTGATTTATTACTAATGATTTAGTATAGAATGTGTGTAAGACTTAAAACTTAATAATAATGGGTAATGACTTAATATAGACAGTCCATTTGTTGTACAAGTTGGCTATTAACTAATTTCACCGATTAAAACTTAAACTTGTTCCACAATAGAGTCGAAAGCTATAAGAAATTAATCCATTATAGTCTATTATTGTTTTCATATTCAATTGTAATTGGTCAATTTCTTATGGCTTATGATTTGAAATTTTATTTTTGAATTATTGTGATAGGCAATGTTCGAAATGTCTATTTCTATAAAAGGATTTTCTGTTTTATCACTATGGAATATAATGAAACTGTACCTACAATTGTATTTTATACAGAGATATCAAATCTTTCTCTGCGTTTTGTTTTCTTTTCTATATAAAATATTATGAATACATGTTCCTGTAACCAAATACTAAATAAATTAATTTTTAAAATCAAAACATATGTACACTGTTAATATAAAGTATGTTGTTTATTATATGTGATGTATATTATTTATCTATATAGTTTTAAAGTAATAATACAATTTTTGTCATTTGTAGAGGAAACGTCTATAAGTGTACATCGAATTAAGATACTTTCTATTAAAAACGATATCAAAATGGCGCCAGTACCTTTAGAAGGCCATCAAACTCCCGTCACAAATAACATACCACAGGAAGGTAATCGTGGTGGATCTATATCCTTGGGGATGCTTATAGATTTTATTATACAACGAACATATCATGAACTCACTGTTCTTGCTGAACTGTACGTACAAAATAGAGAAATATCGAAAAATGTTTCCATACTTTACGATATTATGGTTTATTCTGTATCTCTTTGTTTAGACTCCCTCGTAAAACAGACATGGAACGCAAAATTGAAATTTATAATTTTTCCGCTCGAACGAGGCAATTGTACGTTCGTTTATTGGCACTGGTAAAATGGGCAAATAGCGCATCTAAAGTGGATAAATCTACAGTATGCACATTTTTACACATTTTGTAACCACACAATTAAAACGTACGGTCTAATAATTTGTTCTTTTCAGCACATAATGGCGTTTTTAGATAAGCAATCACTGCTTTTTGTCGATACTGCGGATATGCTGGCGAGAATGGCTCGTGATACTTTGGTACACGCTAGACTTCCAAATTTCCATATTCCTGCAGCCGTAGAAGTACTTACCACTGGAACATACGGCAGATTACCATATATTAAAAAATATGATTTGAGAAATTATTGTGTTTGAATAGGAGAGAATAGTGCCTCCAGATCCTATCACTCCTACAGAAAAGAGAAGTACATTGCAGAGATTGAATCAAGTCATTCAACATAGATTAGTCACTGGAAACTTGTTGCCACAAATGCGTAATTTGAAGGTAATTATATATGAAAAATAAGTAAAAATCAATAGAAATGTAGGTTTTAATGAAGTAAATCAAATAAAAATAAAAAGCCTTTGAAATCCAATGCTGGATATTGTTGCGATAATAATTTATTATGTATAACATTATTAATTAAACGTTTCGATCCATGATTCGATGATTAGAGTCCTCTTCAGCAATTATATTAATACCATAAGTAAAATATATACAAAATTGATTAGATAATTATACACAATTGAATCATTACAATGTGTTTAAGATTACAAAAATTATCTGTTCATCGTTATGTAAACTGTAGATAAGATATATCTAAATGAAATATTCAACTCATATGTATGCAATAATATCTGTTAAATTTCCAAATTCACTAAATAATAGAACTTAAATCAATGAAGATTGAAAATTAAACTAAAGATAATTAAATCAAAAACTTACATGACAGTTAACAGATGAGCATATCATGCGATGTTGACAGCATGCTTATCATGAATCTAATGAGATACATGTATGTGATAAACACCAACACAACAAACACTCGACAAACTGAAGAAGAGGGGGAAGCATCAAGTCTTAGACTTGATTAAAGTGTACAGGGGTTAACAAGCTATATAAATTTATCAAGTATTCAAGGATAAATTCCCAGTTTTGTCACATATAAACATTTACAGAATTGATTGCAAGGATCGTGATGCATCTTACGTCAAATCAGCAGAAACGACAAGAATTAAGGAGCATAAGAACTATTAATTGGAATATGTCGCAATATTCCGTAATTACTGAACACAGACTGGAATTTGCACATAATTTTGAGACTGGATAATATAAAAATTCTAGATAGAGAAAGCTTTTTAAACAAACGACTAATCTGAAATGATATTTATACATAAAAAAAGAGCTTGAATGTATAGAGTGATATGGAATTTTTAGATCCCTTATACACTACTTTAATTTCTAAAACTTGATGTTTTCCCCTCTTCTTTAGTTTATCGAGTGTTTTGTTATGATCCACGATAAGCGTGCTGTCAATGTTGCTTAATATGCTCATCTTAACTATCATGTAAGTTTTGATTTAATTATCAATCTTTGTTTAATTTTCAATCTTTATTTCATCGACTTAAGTTTTATTATTTATATATTTGGAAATTTAATGGACATTATTGGAGACATATAAATACGAGTTGAATATTTCATTCGGATACATCTTATCCATAGTTCATATAACGACGAACAAATAATTTTTGTATCTTAAACACATTGTAATGATTCAATTGTGTATAACTGTCTAACCAATTTTGTATATATTTTACTTACGGTGTTAATGTAATGCTGAAGAGGACTCTAACATGGCTCAAAACGTTTAAATAATTGTTATACACAATAAATTATAATTGCAATAACATCCAGCTTTGATTTCTCAAAGGTTTTTATTTTTATTTGATAAGCAGAAATATAAATTCTATTATAAGATATAATTATTTTGTAGAAGAAAAAATGCATAATTATTTTAAGTTTAATTTATTATTGATGTATAGATCGAGGCAGGAAGAGTGACGTTTCTTATCGAGCAAGAGTTTTCAGTATCTCTTACGGTTATGGGTGATGGGCCAACAGTTCCATGGAGACTATTAGAATTAGAAATTTTGGTTTCGGATAGAGAGACTGGAGATGGAAAAGCATTGGTACATCCTTTGCAAACTCGATATGTACACCAAGTATGTTCAATGTTTATGAATAAAAAAAATCAAGTTGATAACTTATACTTTCAGACGTTTAACGGATGTTAATTATTTTTTACGACAGGTTGTTCAATCGCGATTGGCTGAAAGTACTAACCCACTATCAGAAGTATATCATATCCTGCATTATTTTTGTCAATCATTACAATTAGAAGTTTTGTATTCTCAAACGTTAAGGCTGATTCGGGATAGATTGGACGATCATATTCATGTAGACGAATATACACCTGGCAAATGTCTTTCTATATCTTATTGGAGGTAAAACTAATCGCTTGTTACAACAACGACATAATTCCAAAATTGTCATTTTTTAGTTGCAAAAAAATGAAAAAAACATTTAAAAATAACATTTTTTTATTCCTCTACAATCAATTATTACATCAAAATTATATTTTAAAATTAATCTATTACAAAATTTTAATGAAAGAACATTGAAACATATTTTTTGAAAAACTTTATTTCTTTTGGTTTGTCGTAAATAAATTATATATATATATATATGTATTTAAAAGGTATTTTGCAAAAGAATTTTTATATACGCATAATATTTATATTCATATATGAGATCTTTTTAGGGAATTAACGAGAAAGGATCCACGATCAGAGCTTGGATATAGATTGACTGTTCAAGTAGATCAACATGATCCTGCGAGGCCTCTCGCAGTTGTACATATTCCGTCATTAGGTAGTAAGGTAAGATGATACACTTATATTTTTCAAACATGACATTTTACATCGTGATATTATGCAGGAAAGCGAAATAGCACATAGAGCCATTAGGTCAGATCAATTGTCGATGGAATGTTTACTCGTGCACACGATCTACGTTCGAACCCGAAGTCGTTTGTCTGAATTGAAACAAGAGCTACAAACAATGCTGAAAGACGTTGAGTGTAAGTTAAGAATACTTTTTTGTCTTTTATATTTGATTTTTTATATTTGAGGATGAAAAGATTAATTTAATTAATATTTTAGGTACTTTAGCGGGATCTCCAGCTATTTTATCAGTGCCTATATTGCAACCATGTTTACGTGCCGAGCTGCTGTTGGTTACAGTTGACACTCATACCGGTATGCTGCAGTGCCATGTCCCTCAATATGACGCACCACTTGTCCCAGAATTAACTATGGCCTTAAATGGGGATCATTCGCGTCTTCCGACACTTATATCTGAATTAAGGTATTAATTGTTACAATACTTTATGATCTTTCCTGGGCACATTTCAGCATATTTGAAAATAACATCGGTTGTGTTTTAACAGATTTTGGATAACACAGAGACGTTGTGAGAAAACATTGCAACATCTACCAGCTACCTCGCATGAACGTTTGCCTGTTTTGCATCATCCAGATCACCCTATGTCTAAGATTAGTCGGCATCGGATGTTTGTTCAATTGCACCGACATCCTACAGTCATATTGGTACACATCTTTATTAATTTAAAAAACTAAAATTATAATAATAATTTAAAATACTATTTTAGTTTGCTACACGCACGCGCACGCGCACACACAAACTCGTAAGTCTACATATGTTGTACTTTATTCTAGATTGTCGCATTCAAAGAGAAAGAAAGCTCACCATGTGAAATAGAGTGCTCTTTCTATCTTGCTGTGGTGAAGCATAGTTCCATCGAAGATGATCCACACGATGATAGCATAGAAACGGAAATACCGAAAATGTATTTGAAAGTCCAAAGCCTTATTGAGTTTGATACTTTTGTGATTACTCACGGCCCATTTACAAGTGTCGATAGTGGTGAGTAGATGTATAAAAGTTTTATATTATATTTTGAAATAAGGATAAGTATGAGAAGTATACATATACCAATATCTATTATTTATTAAGTCACATATTTTGTTTTTCATTAATTTTTTGTGATTAAATCTTTTTTTTTTATTTTTAACACTACAGATCTTCCTTATTCTAGATATTAGGTAAAATCAATAGCTAAAGATAATAAGATAAGAATAAAGATAATAACAATTATTAATTTAATGATAAACAATACTATATTATCATTGTTTATCATTAAATTGATACATGGATAAGTGAATACTTTTTATAGCTATGCATGTATTTGTATGTAAAGGAAGGATTGCGATAAGGGTCATCTTCCTCCCTGAATTCAAATGAAACTGAAAGAGGAAATATACCTTCATCTCTTGATATTATAAATGACATTTTTGACAAGTTTTTGAGAAATTGATAATTCCGGGAACATTATTAAAAAAAATCTCAGTCCTTGAAAAGTATCAATCACATCTCTTATATATCTTATAAATCATTCAAATGCAAAATATAATAATTTATGAAGGATGAGATTTTTAGGATCATTCTCCTGGGGAATTATAAGGACGGTATGGAAGTACACACACACACACACACACACACACACACACACACCCCTCCCCCCCCCTCCACAGTTCCGTTTGAATTTAGAGGGACCAAAAATGGCTTTATCGCAACTCCTTTAGTTTATGATGTACTATTAGCATGATCAGCATGGATGTATAAGTACGTAGGCAAAAGATAGGTTTATTCACATCGTATGCTTCAATATGCTCCACAGCTTTTACTCACTCCAACGCGCTTGTTGGAGTAACTAAGAGTTGTAATAGAAGTATGTTGAAGTATGTTCAAGCATGCCATGCAAATAAATCTGATACATACTGTATCATGTAATTGTAGCTTGTAATATAATTTAGGACTATAATTCCTAATCTTATATAACAATTTTAATTTTTTAACATTAATTAATTTTAACACTTAATTTTTTCTCAACTTTGCTAATGATATAAATATAAATATACTATATGCATTATACGGGATGATTCTCATTTATGTGTTAATATCAAGTCTCATAGCAAACACTTTGGGCTTTTCTTTAATTGATCAAAATCAGATTAATGTAATTATAATATATGCGCACGCGCACGCACGCATACACAACTGAAATCTGAATGTTTCTTCATTTTTTCTATCTCCATTAGAAAAAGAGAAACATTTAGTTTGTGAAATTAAAATAGAATTAGTAGTAATATGTAATTAATATACAACATATAAATAACTATCTTTACAATCAGGGCTGGACATTGTATTTGAAATACTTTTATTTAACAAAAGGTAGTATACTTTTATTTAAAACAAATTTTTAGTATACTTTTATTTAAAACAAATTATTTACAAAGTTATTTTACAAGTATATTTAGTATTTCTGCGGAGCACATGAAAGTATTACATATTTTGTATTTAAAATAGAAAGATTGAAAATTTTTTCTATTTTGTGATTTAAATAAAATTAATTGTCAATCTTAGTATTTGAAATATAAAACGCAAAATACAATTACGTTATAAATATTGTTTTTCAAATAAAAATATTTCAGATACATGCTTAGCCCTATAATTTATAATTAACAATTATCGAGCTGTGTTAATTAATTGTAATTATATATTACTCAATGCTCTCGAATTATTATATATATATAATCTATCCTGCCTGAGAATGTTAAGATTAATCTTCTTACTAACTTTTATTAGTTACTAATATACTCATTTGTTCGTTATCGATATGTAATATAATACAGTGTACGGATAATAATATTAACATCTGGCATCATTCAGTGTGGTATCGGCATACTGCTCTGTTACTTTTAGGGGGATTAACGGGTGGATTTTTTAGGGAATAATGATCAAGATGGGGGGTGCATTACAGAAGTGGTGGAGACGTCTAACAACAAACGTAGAAGCACCGGGATCGGAGGAAGGACAGATGCAGCAGGAACACCACAGAATAGAAGACCAAAGCATCCGGCTTACTTTATTCCGGAATTGGCACACGTTGTCGCTTTGTGTGACGAACGAATACCGTTCGTAACTCTGGCTCAAGAAGTAAGATTTCATTCTCTCATTGAGTTTTCTATATAGTGTCGTTTGTGTCGTTTGTTTATTTAGCAAAGTACGTTTGAAATATCTTGTATACGATGAATTCTTAATTATGAATATTAATGAATTCTTAATACGATAAATTATCTTAATTTAATATTAATACGCAGCTTACTAGACGAGAGATAGCCCATCAGGGACTCCAAGTCGAGGCGAATGCCACAGCATTGGTACTCAAACTTGTTCAATTGCCTGCACCATCACCGAGCATAGCTACGAGCAGTGCTTGGCACGCTCTTCTCAAAAGACTTCTGAGTGTCTCGATTAGAGTTCAGGGCAAAGGCATGGCTAAAACTTGGACAGTGGAATTTGTATTTTATGGTAGTCCTCTCTCCAGCAGTCATCCCAAAGAACAAGGTTTCGATACTGTTTCTTCATACTAGAGTTTGTCTATTAACGTATATTTTTCATAATTTTACAGTGTAAAGTTATGAATTTAACAATAAGGTATTATTACAATTTCACTAATAAGTCTTCTTTTTGTTAAATTTTAAAAAATGTATATGTATTTGTGCATGTGTGTGTGTGTGTATGTAACATATGAAAATGTGTGAAAATGTGTGTTTTCATATTAATTTATAGTATAAGGCCGCAGCACAGACTTTTGCCTAACGCTGTATAACGCACAAGACATAAATTGACATAAGGAATTTAGAGTATGAAATGAAAGATTCTAATTGATTTATTTTCTTAGGTTTTATGCAGCGTTATGCAAAAATCTATACTACTGCTAATGTTTAAACTGAAATATAGCACACGTCGATTCCGAATAAAATCGGATCTTCTCTCATGAACAAATAAAATACGTTGTGTGTTCTGCTTCTTTTAATAGTAGATATTAAGTGTAAATTTCGGATTTTACAGGTTTGCGTAGGCCAGTCTACTTTCAATATGAAATGGGTACAGCGGATACCGTCTCCCGCACTGTAGATGTTTTGTTAAACGATTGGGGACAGATAGTACATTTGTATTTGATTGTTCATGATTTAGCTGAATATTTCAAAATGGGTGCGTTACACATTGCACTGAAAAATCATTGCATCTTTGCATTACATAAATTGTGTTCTATGTAATTCGCCATATTACCTTCTTTATTACAGAGAAATATAACTTACGCAATATGGTTAGCATTAAGTCTTATAGTTATAGCAAGCTGGTTCTTGCGTATGGTCCAAATCAAGGTGCAACTGTTACTATACAGTGGAGTACGAACGACAAGGCATTTAAGATGGTATTTGGTAGGAGTAAGTTTTCCGCATCGATATCGATCAATTTCGAACGCTCGATCGATGGAAATGATGTAATAACGAATATTCCGCTTGTATTGTAGGTCCAACAAATACGGTGACCAATGCGCATTCTATAATGAAGGAACAACTAGAAGCTCATTTGAATAGATACACGAATTTGGCACAAATTATTCATATACTTAATGAAACTCTTCAGCCACTCACTTCGATTAGTAAATTACCATCAATCCCTCAGTTATGCGTGCATGCGGTAAGTGCACGCGCGTATCTGCCTTTTTTCGGTTCAGATTTACGGCTAAATTCCTCTCTACAGAGACCACGAGTGCCAGTACAAACGTTTACTATAATGCCACAATGTGTCACTTTAGTAAGGATAGCGTATCAAGGAATGTATTGTTTGGAATTACGTTTGCGCGGCGGGGGTTTGGTGAGCTTACGCGACGGTGCTTACAGTCGTTTCGACAGAAGTAACGTCGTTGATGAGTTCACGCCTACGCAGGGCCTAAAAGTAAGATATATGAAAAAAAGACTCGCATAATTGAATGCTTAAAGAGTTTGTTCCTGATAAATGTGTTTCTATCATTGCAGGCATTTCTGTCGAAATATGTCGACGAGAATGCGGTATACAGAAGGAGGTCTCAATCGGAGGATGATAATCCACCGTCGCCTGTTACTATGGACAGCGATGGTGCTGGAGGCAACGTAAGCTTCTTAGGTCATCACAGGAGTGGGCCTCAATCACCCGCCCAGCAACGCGAAGGTCTGAGATTTCATCCACCGCTCACACCACCGTCTGGTAGTAATCCTCATACACCGGCCAGTCCTCATACCGCAAATATATCCCAGGCAAGTCCTAAGTATATCCAACTAATTGTAAGATAATAAATCATTCTTCTTTTTACATTTTTTTTCCTCCAAGGAAGCATTTTATTTATTACTTCGTTATTTTGAGATTTGTTTTTCTAGTTTTCGTTACAATTATTAGAATTTTTTTTCTCAAAATTGGTCTGTCAGCATTTTAATAAAAAATTCGATTAATTTCAAACTTCTTTTTAGGCAAATCAACATCAAAGTTTCGGAAGTAGTCCTGCAACTTCATTTAATTTAGCATCTCCGCCGTCATTACCGCCAAATACACCTAATATGTTACCACATCCATCTCCTGGATCCGGACTTGTTGCAAATAGTCCTTTAAATCCAATGCACGTTCCCAGTCCGGCTGGTCTCATGCCGACATCATCGCCTGGTCCTTGCAGTAATGTTCAAGTAGGGCATTCTCCTGCTGGTTCATTCATGCAAACAGGTATGAGTGACAAGAAATAAATATTTCCATCTTTATACTTTAGATTTGTCTTCTATACTTACGTTGGTAGCTAGTTCAAAAGTGTACACGTTTTTTGTTTTGAAATGACGTCAGTTTTTTTATTCAGACAACTGAATTCAATATACGAGTTTACTGAACTAATTGTACTAGATCAGAGGTCTGTTTTTTTTATTCCTACATTAGAACTCTCTTTTTCGCTTTCGCCAAATATCTGGAGATACTGTAGTGTCTCGGCGCTAAGACAGTTAATCGATAAGTTGAGCCGACGTACGATGCTTATTTTCCTCCTCCTGCTGAATTGCTAGCTGGATTAAAATTTTGCATTAGTTCAAATTAGTTCAGCTTATAGAGCAATCCTCGTGTAGGAACAGAAAAATAAACTTTTGTTTTCCAAAATTTTAATGATTTTTTTAAATAAATGAATAACGGTGGCCAATATGCATTTCGTATTGAAGGATCACCTAGAAGCTCATTTGAATAGATACACGAATTTAAATGTATTAAATTAAATGTATTAAATTAAAGTAAATGTAGAAAATTAAATGTATAAAACAAATTATTCATATACTTAACGAAATTTCATATACTTAACGAAACTTTAGTCGCTCATGTCTATTAGATATTAGATTGTTAGATTACCATCAATCTCTCGGTTATGCGTGCATGATGCGGAAGTGCACGTATCTACCTTTTTTCGGTTCAGATTTACTGCTTTTGTTTTATAAACTTAATAACTGGATCCTTATCTCTTTATCTTAACCAAAAGTCTTTACACTTTTATAATATGTTATTCAGCATTATTAAGATCGTTCGAAGATGCGAAAGAGTATCAAAATATTAAATTGCTAGTCAATTTAACTCGTGATATTACTGCGGTAATTTAGTATAGTTAGCGTTTTAAGACCGAAAAATCATTTTTTTCGGTGCACGTTTCAAAGAACTTCATACATAATATATAAATTCACACAGAATCATACAAGCATTTAAGATCCAAGTAGACCGTTTAAGTCATTGATTTCTAGTTTGCTTTATATTTTTATTATGTTTGAAAATAAATGCAAGCTAAAAATGATAATAATTTTCGATTGAAATTGTAAGTTTGCCAGGAATATCAAAGCGAACAAAGCTATCTTTACAATGTTAATAACGATACGTCAATGTTCAGGTCATATCGATGGTAGTCCTTTTCCGGCTTCTCAAAGTATGGCTTCTCCGGCTGCCTCCAACTGGCCTGGATCTCCCAGTGTACCGAGACCTTCTCCCGCGAGACCTGGACAAAGCCCGAGTCATGCAGCGCTGCATAGTCCGCAAGCCTCCGATCATAAGACCGGTAGTCACATCTCCAGAGTATTACCGCAGAGGTCCTGGGCGGGTGCCGTGCCGACGCTTCTCACGCACGAGGCTCTAGAAATGCTTTGCTGCCCATCGAATCATCCTTCCGCCTTACCAGGTCCGGATATGTCTCCGCTTGAGAGATTTCTAGGCTGCGTCTACATGCGGAGACAGTTGCAACGTTTTATCCAGACGGAAGATTGCGTAAGTAAACTTGCGTACAAATCGTAATATAATTCAGGATTTCAGTCCTAATAAAATCCTAATATAATCCCTTTAAGGGAGGAACGTATTGTAAACTATTTTGACGCTAAATTTGAGCGTCAGCATGAAAAAGCATCCGGGAGTATTTCATTATATTCTGTGTATAATCCAATAATTAGGATAAATAGAAATAAAATGAGTAAAGAACAATAAATGGATTAAAGCTTAAAGAAAGGTAAATCAATGGTAAGAGAAGGGCAATTTCAATCAAAAATTAGGAAAATTAGGCTAATAATAAAGAATTGTATTCTAAATGGTAAACGAGCATCCGTATATCTAAAGAATGATACAATAGAGGCTATTTTGATCAATAGGTTTTATTTGAAACTTATACTTTTAAGGTCTGTTTTTTATTCCTGTACTCTCTGAATAGAAATTTACATTTCAACTTATTGCAGCGGGTGCACCAGTTTAGAGAGAGCAGAAATAAAAAACAGGCTTGTTGTGCACAGGACGCGTCAACGCATTACGCATAGCAAGAGACAACGCGATAGCCAATTAAACTCTTCCAGATCAGAGTATATGTAACTATCGCGTGGTTTCTTGCCACGCGTAATGCACATCCTATGCACAACAAGCCTATAACGTTTTCGACTGCAGTGGACACATAGTTTGCATCGACCTAGAGTGGATTAATATTCTACTATTGATTAACATTATATATGTTTTATCAAGAGAGTAGAGCATACAACATCAATAGCTGCATTTAACAGAGAAAATTAATCATTGAGCACTCATTAATTCTTTAATATGATGGTTCCTACACTTAAATCCAGCAAAGATTGGTCAATTCTTCCTCCATCCGAGATTTTGGATCGATTTCTATTATCATGCTAGACACAGGCTTTAATATTCGTAATGTTTTTAGAGTTTATTTAAAAAGATTTGATCGCTTATAGTCATTATATTTGATTTATTGTACAAGTTTTGTCTGTTGAACATGATTGAGATATTTTCTGCAGGATACAACTTGTGTAATCAATTTTCGTTATATATATATATATAAATTATGTTATAGTTAACTGGTATCAATGCAGAGCCCGGTGTAGTACATTTCAAATCTGAGAGCTTGCAATGCAGAGTTGGATTAAATCCTACGCATTTCCAATCTCTTCACATCAAGGTTCTTTCACTTCCAGAGTATAAAGATCAATGGAGTCTAGAAGAATTACAGGTAATTGAAGCAGATGCTTTATATATCCATGCGACGTGATTCACTTGAAAAAATGAAATAAACTTCAAATAAGAAAAAAACAGGTCAATAATATGAGCTGGTTAAGAATAAAAAGGATTAATATACACAGTACCCTCCATAAGTTTGGGAACATCCTACAGCAAAATCATTACATGATAACGATCTATACATGTTTTTGATTTAAATATGTCATAAGATGTTTAAATGACGATAAACATTTTTATCTAGAACACCTATAAGTTTGTACATGCCGAAAATATGTCGGACAATCATCATAGCATCAGAGCGCTCAAGGTTAAATTTCGCGCTTTGATCTATTATTTATATATTTCATTTGTTTTGCAGCGTTGTACTTGCGTGCGTTGTACATACCTACACATTCATAGATCGTTTAATTGTAGTTTAACGGTTTCTATAAAAATGATAAACTATTCGAGTCGCAAGTTGATTTTAGACTCCGTAAAGTTGTAAAATGACCCCGATGAATCAGATTTCATATAAATCGCATTTTAATTAAAATTCCATATTTTAATAGTATGTTATTATAGATAACATATGTATATATATACTTTTATTTTATGTTTTCTTAATTAAATAATTACAAATCAAAATATATCGATTTTATTATATTTTCCTTATAAATATATGTATATATATATATATATATATATACATATATTTATTATATAATATTTATTATATTTATTATATATACATATATTTGTGTGTGTGTGTGTGTGTGTCATTAAAATCAATAATAAATTAATATGATAATATGATGATATACTTTCTCAGCATGAATAATTAAAAAGAAATAATCTATTTTATTCGCAGATTATCGAAAAGTTCTTCGACACGCGGGTAGCTGCTCCGCCTTACAAACACAACACACTGTCCGGTTTTGGGAGGATGCTTAACGTACGTTTCAAAGTATTAAAGGATTTCGTGCAAATAATGAAACTGGATCTAGTTCCCAGTCTTGTGCAGCAGCAGCAGCTGAAGTGGTCCGTGCAGTTATGTTTGCGTATCCCACCTTCCGCAGGGCCAATCGTGCCTCCTGGTACGGAAGGAGTACACGTTTGCAGGAGTAAAATTCTATTTTTCGTGAGTATTCGTATTTTTTATATCGCACATAATTTGCTTATTCTCAATCAATTCTTAAGCTTATACATTTATTTCGCAGTTGCAAATAACGAGACTAGGTATATCATATCAAGGAGAGACGCCGTCCTTGGTGTTGCCGTTCGTGCATGATGTCAATACGAATATAACACAGCTAGCGGATAGAAGAGATCTTACTCCACCTCCCTCAGCGATTGCAGCAGCGTCTATGCAGCTAAAGAGATTCGCCGAATACGGGGCGAATCAGTCAGAGTGCTCGTTGTTCCCTGCTGTACGCGATCTTTTAGCTAATTTCACATTACCATCGGAACCGCCAGTTATATCACAGGTGATAATCTCAATTAGAAGAAACTTAAGTATGTTAATCATAAAGCTATTAGATTATGCCAGAAATGAGAATCAGATGACATTTTTTCCATTTTCTCTTTTATATGATATCGAAATTAATTAATTTCATCATGTTGACGTCATAATTGATCTATTCTTTTTCTCTGAGAGGAAAGGAGGAAAAGTAAATGATTCAGTAAGAAATTCAGCTGAAAAGAACAGACCTAAAATATACACAGTGTGAGACTAATAACAATATTCTATTTCTTCTTTTATTTCTTAAAAGCCATTTTACAATCATAAATTCATGGAAAATATGGCTCTCGATATAAATTGTATATGAATGATATAGTCAAATTTAAGATACTAATGAATGTCGCCAACAAAATATTTTTATAAAAATTTAGTAATCAAATTACATCTGTTTATAATAGGTCGTGCCGTCCCCGGCAGGAACTCAAGTAGCTTCCGCACAGCAAATTCAGAACACAGCGATGCAAATGCATTCGCCCATGGCTGCTGGTCAAGGTCCGCCACAGGGACCAGGACCATACGGAATCCAAGGCATGCAACCGATGGGCATGATGGGCGGCCCGCCTCAATAGGACTTGCTTTACTCTCCTAATCCCCTGTGTCTATCGAGTCATCCTACATGGATGAACTAAAAATGTAAACTTTGACTCAAAGAATTCGCGAGAAAGAATAATCCGACTGCGCTATTCTAATATGAGAAGATTTACATTTTGTGGGGCATCTTAGGAGAGAGAAAACTATGTCGTGTTCGCTGCATTTTTAATCCAACAAAGGTGAAAAATGGACAGCTAATAAAAATAGGATATTATGAATGTACATGTTTCTTGTGACAATCTCGCATCTAAGTTTGGTATTGTAGATATACGCTTTATACTTTATTACAATTAGCAAAGTCTATTATTAAAGCAAGTATGTTAAAATGAATGTATATAAATTGTATTATAAGAATTAGATTACAAGTATTATATTGGAATCATCCAACGTGTAACTTAATTTAACTTTAATTTTAAAAAATTACAACTGTATTTGCCAACAACAGTTTATTACATTCTTCATGTAAAATGATATTCTTTGTTGAAAATTATCATAATAAGTATAATCAAAAATACGAATCTATTATCTTTTTATAATGTATATATAAGAAGTTTAGTATTAATATGAATACAAAATAATTTATGATGTTGCAAATAAAAGGCATTATAAATATATGAAAAAGACAAATGTAAAAATATTTATAAGTAAATTTCTTAGATTTAAGATGAGTCCACGTACTACAATTTATTTGATGCAGATACATGAATTGTCATATCATTTAATTATTTCATTAAAACCATACTCTTGTGGGGAGTATCGGTTTTTTAGCTGTACGAATAAATTTATAACTTCGTAAAAATTCGTTAGGTTTGACATTACAAATCCATTTGCTCTGCATATATTTATTTTTAACAAAATTGATACTGGTATAGAATTAGCAAGTTTGAAAAATTATCGTTCAATATGATGTCATTTTGTCACTGTGCCTTTATATATATTTGACTACATTTTGCACAAATCTTGAGAATGCACGGCATAACTACAATATAAACAGAGACATCTCCAATACTACTAAATTTTTTGCTTCTGCAAAAAAAAATACAACTTTCACTTAATGCTCAACATGATAAGTATACTCTGTTTTGCGTTTATAGCATCATTTTATTTGTAAGCATCATTTGCCCTTGTTTAATATTTGACAATAATAAGAATGAACACAGCATGTGAAAATGGAATGTATTTTTTAATTCAACTATCCGTTGTCCTGAACATTTCCATGAAGTACAGAATTTACTCACACAGTTTTAAAAAATTGACACTTTACAAAGATAGGTTTAGATAATTTAATGGTATGACATTTGGGTTACAGGTACGCCATCCTCTGTAGTATGTATAGTACCTTTTATCAGACATAGTTTTTATATACATATAAATATATAATAGTTGCATATTTTATAATCGACATACTTCATTATGTTATGAATAAGTTGTTGACATTTTAATCAAATTAACCCTCGGTACCACAAAGAGTTAGCGCAATCCTCCCCCGATTTTCATAGTTTAGATGTTTTCCGATCCCTTTTCACTTATTGCAAAATATCTTTCGTTCTACATTTTAGACTTTCTAACTCATAAATTCTTTTTTTCAGTCTTCAAACGATAGATTAAAAAAAAATTAGTTAAAATTAATGTACTACAATCTGAGATACAAGCAAAAGAAAACGCTGAGTGACAAATATCCGGATGTGGATAGATAGGGACTTTTTTGAGATGTGGATACTGAGGATTAATTTAACTATTAATTTTACGAATCGACTGATTCTTGATGTCGCCATACGTTACGGAAGAATTGATAGAAGAAAATAATTCACATTACACATTTTATCTGGCATTTATGAATAATATATATATAAAATTTTTATTTTGGTTCTGTGTATACAGCTTCTCTTTTTTTTTACAAAAAACATAATACTCTTAACAAAAATCAATCGTACTATATTCTTAATATATGCAATTGTACAATACTCATAGTTAATAATAATATATTGGAATATAACTGTATATCAATAATCGCATCTCAAATATATATACATTTTAGGTCAGGTATCAGTCTCTGTATATAAAATTTGAATACATTTTGATACACCTATTTCACATGATAATTCTTAATTGCACCGAAACGAAACTGAACGTTACTAAACATTTTAAACTTTGAACTTAAACTAAGTGAATATCATGCGTTCTTGGCCGTGTTTTTTATGTCTTGTCTTCTTTGTTAATCTTATTATTATAATGTCTCACATAGTTTATTTTTCAAAAATAATTTTTTGCATAATAGCCTATATATACTTTGTATCTTTAGTACCAAAAAGATACTTGCGTAGATATATATTGATTTGACGCGAAATTAAATTTATCATATATCATAGCATACGACTACAACACGCGCATTTATATTATCATTTTTATCGCAATTTCAGAATAAACACATAAATGTCACATTAATCTTGACTCGACTTCCACAATTCTACGTGAGATTTCTAAACTGGTGTCTTAGGCTTTTCGTTTTTTAAACTGTTTTTCCCCTCGACTTTAGATAGCTTTTCTGAAATTTATACATTCAATATTATGGAATACTACATATTAGACAGCATTGTAAAAATCAGGTTGTTTATATTGCAATATTTATCCCTGTTTCGGATCTACAACAAGTTTAACAATCTTGGTTGTCGAATACATATGAATACAAGAAGTTTTCGAATGTTTTCTACAATTTATTTTTTTTGTACTCAACAAGTAAAAAACAATTTACAGAAAAATTTCTTTTCTAGATTGCTATTTACAATTGGGTATTTCACATAGGGATTAGATTGCAATAAAAAGAACCTTTACATTATTTTGAAGCCATTTGACGGATACACTATGCGAACGTTTAAAAATAAATATAAATATCCATAGTGTGTGCATAATATTGCATGCAAAAAATGTGAGCTTCATTTCTAAATTAAACTGCACATTATATAAAAACAAGCGTTTCACTATATATCATAGTTTTTAAACTATTAGCTAAATGAGTTAATGAGAATTTCAATCCTCCAATTAGTCTGCGATATCTCTGTATCGCACTTATATGCAGGCGACGCATAATGGCTTGTCGTTAATTATGCGTGATATGATTCATAAATGTACATGATAAAATACTCTTTTGACATAGCTTCGATACTTGTATCAGAGATAAAAGGAGGTTTGATTCATTATTACTTCCTCTATTGGGAAACAGTGATGTGCAGCACATTTTCATACACGGCAATCGATAAAAAAAAACGAAAATTAATGTTCAATATAAACACTCTGACTTTGTGACTTGCTCACAAAGTATATGCGTTATGTAAAATGCTCCTGCCGATCTCTAATATATCATCAATGACGCGTCATTCCTATATTTCTCAGACAATTATACATCTGATATAAATATCTGACAAATTTTTAATTACTCAGGTACATATACATATATAGATATATTAAAAAAAATATAAAACTAGAAGTATATATATATAAGGTTCAAGAATCATAAGTATGAAATTTTTATTAGAGAATGTTACGTGAAAAGAAAAGCCTTCTTCATCTTTCTCGTCAAAAAATTCTCCGAATAAGACATCTTGTTGCAAATAAATGTACCTTTTAATGGTTCGAGCAAAACTCGTTAGTGTCATGTTTGACATATATTTTTTTGAATGTTACTGAAACAATGACCTTTGTACAAGAATTATTTAGTAAGTGTACGCATAATAAAGAAGCGTTTTTCCACAAAAAATTTTGCAATGAAATAGCGAAAAAAATATGCCAAAAATACAAATTGGATTCTTGTCACAAGAGTATCTTGTTAAATATATTCTATCCGTTGAGAGATGAAACATCGCGTGAGTATTCAAAGTTGTGAGTACAAGCATCTAAAACTTTCATTACAAAAATATTGTAATAATATCATGCATCGCGTATGTACATCTACTGTTACATTCATTAACGTTCATCTGCGTTAACTTGTGGATGACCACCAAGAGCTGGAAGATGAAAAGAAAAAAAAAGAAAAAAGGATTTATACACCCTTACAAAAGTGTCTAATTTACTGAAAGATAACGGTTAATTACTTGCCTTAAAAGCACTGTTATTTATTTATATTTTGCTCAAAAAGTAATTAATCCATCTTTCAATATTAAATCTCTGTAAGAGTAGACCGTCTTTCAATCATTTTAAACGCTTGTACCTCCATAATATATTACAAACACTTAGCGAAACTATGAAACGTTAGCAATTTACAGTTGACGTTTTGGGATATATATATATATACATATATATACACACACACACATATATATATATATATATATATACATATATATACATATACATATATATACACACATATATATACATATACATATACACACACATATATATATATATATATCAATCTTACATATATGTATTATATACACACCAAAATATATATGTAGGATTGATGAGTCTGGACCTGAGTTTCTCTTCGAAAAAGAAACGTGTAACATGTAGCCATATTATTTTCTATGTCATATTTTCACTGCCAATGTATGTCTTTCTTTTCTTTTTCTTATGTATATATATATATATATTTTTTTTTTCTCGTTTTTTCGAAACGTTTCGTCAACTCAAGCGTTAAAGAATTGGTTTCTGTCGGCCGACTTCTCAGCTAGCCTAGGCTTGGGCTAGCAGCTAGAGTTTCAAGCAAGCAAGGCACAGGAGCACTAAGGGCTCAACGTGCTAGGAGGCACTACTCAACAGTTCCATGCTCTTAATGCCTCGTCAACAGCAGCACCAACAAGTTAACACTGGAAACGAAAATGTCTAGAATGTGCGGCATGAACAATTAGTAGCGATTTAAATAGCATCGTAAAAACTACCGTCCGCATTAAGATATACCGTCGATTCGTGTGTGTACGTATGCGCACGCTAGCACGGAGAAAGAAGGACGAAGAAAAATATTTCATCGAGTATTAATAATAATTGCACACACAATACCGCATGCGGCCCACGATTGCAAATAATAGTAGATCCTCCAAACAAGAGATTCGCACCCATGCAGCATGGAAGGTTCGCGAAAACATCATGGAAAAATTGCAATATTGCTAAGACACGCACGCACGCAATATTGCTGCAATGTTAACGCAAGAATGCAGCAACGTTGTTGCAGGAATGCTTTCCATTTAGTGACACAAACATCATTTCATCTTTCTTAATATTCAGAGACTAAGAAAGCCAGAATGACACTTGTATTACCAAATGGATAGCATCCAAAGTTGCTCAAATTGACATTTGCGCAGGAATACAGCAACGTTGCTGTAGGAATGCAGCATGTAACAATGTTAGAACATCTATGCAACCTTTACCCTGTAAAATTGTAAGGTTGCTGATGTAAACATTGTAAACTAAAAGCTTCCACGCCACACGGGGCAGATCATCGTTATATTTAGAAAAGTTCAGGTACGGAAGAAAACGCGTAAGATCATTTGTGCATCATTTTTTGGCATTTCCTAGTCGACACTAGATCGAAAATGCAATGTAATTCCTCGTTTATTCTCGAGTTTCTCGAAATGAACAAAGAATCGGAAGTTTCTTTCGCGTTTCACTTGTGCGATGTCGTGCCGAGATATCGCAGAAACTCTACAAAAATATACTCTATATAAGTATATGTATATACATGTATCCTGCTAAGGAAATGATATCTTCGTTTCTCGTAAGATCCGCATCAAATCATTGTAGGGTGCGTACAATTTAGTTTCTCAATTTTCTCAGTCTTGAAATATTATATTATTTTTTTTTTTTTGTTATTGTGTCGTACAATTTTGGCCCTCCGCGTGTATTAGGTGCGCATACGTATAGATTGGCCGTTGCGTATACAGCAGTGTGTGTTAAACATTGAAAGTACACTAACATACATATTATCGATTTCTTACGAAGATATATGGACTTCTCCTCGAAATTGTACAATTGTCCCATTTACCATAATGCATTTTTTTTTTGTGTTCTTTACATATGTAAACGTGAATGAGATGTCTCATCCTGCGCGGTCTCTCTGTGATGTATCTGTTAGGTACTGTATAGCATTTGCAACATTGAGATAACAGATTTGCTGACTAAGCTACTATAACTAATGAGAAGGGAGAAAAGAAACAGTTTGTGTTACTTGTATACCACAATTCCGAGTAGAATTTTGCTATGTGTGTTTAATAACTCGTGCCGATAGCTGGTTCGGATACGAATAAACACCGTGAAATAAAATGAAATCACGCTGAAGCTTAAATGAAACTTACAGGCCCAATTGCATACTCGTTTGGCTTGGCAAATACATTCGATGATTTATCGTTTCGAAAAGAAAGAGCTCTGCGCCCGTATATTATTATAATTATTGTTAAACTCGTATTAGTTGAATTACGAAAATGCGTATTATTTACGGATGGAACGCTTTGATTAATGACTCATTTTTCTATAAATTTTAGCCTCACCTATTAGCAATCATAGTTATTGCTTCGTAACTAATTCGTAAACGATCGATAAACAACATCTTTGTATGCAGAACTTGAGAAATGTCTAATTATAATAATTAACGTCATTTAGATTGATTGTAAACATGAAACAACAATTGCACGTATTTAAACGTCTAATGTATTATGCTACTTTATATATTTTCCTCATATTTGATATCTTTCAATCACTCTATACATCTAATAATTTGTCATCATTGATACAAAGTGTTTCTCGCCAAACGTACTTCCTTTGAACTATACTTTCCTTGATCAATTCTAAGTCGATCTTTCCTTTACAAAGATGTGATCGAGATCAAAGATGAAAAGAGAGCGTTTTGCAAACAGCAAATCATATTCTCTTAATTTCAAATAGACTGAATTATCTATTTGAATAGAACTTTAATTTGAAGTTACAAGGTGATATTACTTAAAAAATTAGAAAATTGTAATAAATTTCCGTTCTCCGTGAAGGAAAAGTTGACTCAAAATTGATCGCGATTTAGAGGAACGTCGCGCTTGGCGAGAGACGCTTTATTATTATTATTATTATTATTACTGAAATAATAAAAATAGCTTTTTGATTAATGATCATACTATTAATGCACATTTATAATTTTCATTATCACAAGATACCGTCTGATCCATGCTATGCATTATCCCGTACAAAACCTTCAGTTCAAAATAAATCAACATTAGTCGGTCTGCACCTGTTACAGGTTGTCCACGTAACGATGCAATCGGGCCTCTCTCCTCCTGCTTCCGTTATACATCTGACACTCTGCCTTCGTCAAATAATATTATACAACAGCATGGCCATGCAAGGGTGAAGAGCAAAGCTACCATGCCTCATAGAATTCATGAAAGAACGTTTGTAGAATAGAATGGATGATAGATCTAGATGCTGCAGCGTAAAGCAGCAGCAAAGAAGGGATCAACTGTCAACTGACAGTTTCACCTCCGTCTTACTTGAAAGCAAACCCCATCAAAATCATCATCCTTACTTCAGCACCTCACCAGGCCTGTCTTGACGATACGTCTACACAAGCTAAAAGAACGTCCATTTGTCAATGCCTTCCAATTGAGAAAAAGGTTCTACTTTAATAAGATGGATTGTGATCAATTCAGAGATGTGGATACGCGCGTGTGTAACACCGTAATTTCTTCGTATTCACGACAAGGCATTCACCTCACCGTTGAGGACCCGAACGTGAAATTGTGCTGCACTCAACAACACTTTCGCCACTGATTGACTTCGGTCGTTTATAAAAACTACGGAAATTCTCGTGCGACAATTTTTTGTTCATATTGACAAGACGAAATGCGAAATATTGAAAAAATAACTACTATTATATATGATTGAACGAATGTTCAAAAATCCTGGGAAAGCAAGCTGCCCGATGGGTGATCGTAACTGAGATAATAATTAAAGTTATTATCGCAAATTTAGCTGTCTCTTATTTTATATTCTGCGAGAACTTGGACAATAAAGTTGTTCACGATTGAGGAGTATTCCAGCACGATATTATGTATACATTATTGATCATTTCGCCAGAATTTAAAAGCATTTTAAGCAAGACGTTGCAAAAGGCAATGACGAAATATCGAAATACGAGTATCTTTAAAAGTTCAAAAGCGGGTATTGAGCGGATAGAAACAAGTATTACATTAATAGCGATTATATAATATATAATAGCGCGAGGAATATAAAAAGAAATATTTTTATCCGTATGACGTTCAAATTAATTCCTTCACTTGCAGAAAGGCTGAATAAAGAAGGATTATTTCTACATGCGTCAAACGTTGAACGATTTGCTCGCGGTGTCCTACGAATATGTCCTCCATGTTAATAAATCAATCTCGGTGAAAGCGAATGCGTTTGATACATTGGTACTTAAATACCGAGGTAAAGCGGCGCTTGACAAGTGACTCACATTTCCGCGATTAACCGCGTGGTATAATTTGGCACATGCAACTCCAAAGCTCTCGCATTGACAAAGATCATGAATGATCTTTTCGCTCAACGCGATTTCCGAAATTTGAAATTCATATGACGTTAACATGCGAGCGATCGAAGGATTCGAGCAATATTTCATTAGAGCGATCGTGATTAGCCATTTTGATCGACGATCGCTCTGTCGATATCGGATATATATAATTAGTTAAATAGCTTTTTTAATCCACTATCCCTCGATTCTCGTTACGTTGTAGCTCTGATGCGATCAAAGCGCACGATGCGGTACGATGCCATCGGATTCAACTTGCGTCACCATTGCATTGGAAAGTACACGAAAGCATGTGCATACATATTTGCACACACACACACACACACACACACACACACATATATAATGTGTGTGTGCATGTATGCGTACGTACATTATATGTGTTACATACGTATATTAAATATACACGTATAAACACAATCGAGGTATTCGCAAAGTCCTTAAAGAAAAAAAAACTGCGTTCAAAAGAACTGCTGGCAGAAAGCTTAGCACATTCTGCTCTCGAGGTTACTCCTTGCCAGAAGGTTCTACGCATCGATAAACTGCAAAGTGTCAAATAGGTCACATTTTACCGTAAATGAATAGAGTAGCTGACGTCCCTAACGGCCGAGGAAATCGTTCAGCGGAAATAAGTAAGTTACTTAACACGCTTAATACCGGGATTTAGTAAATGACTTTAACACCGAGCCTACCATGTTGTGGGCGCCAATAGCAGCAGGCTAGATACAACGCCAGAATAATCACCAGGACCTCGATGAAGACCAGAGTAGCGGCCACACCGATTACAATCGCTGCATTCTCCTCGATCGCTGTCATTATGGCCTTGTAACAACCCTATAAATAAGCAATGTAATGAAATAATCATGTGTGTCAATTTTTATACAACGTATCAATCAAAATTAATTTTACTTCCCCTTCCTCCAAAAAAAAAAAAAAGAAAAATTATCTTAGTGCCACTGAACTGAAAATTCACGCAATTTTCGTGTGTTAAAACTTTAGGATTGTCACAGAAAATAAATTTTTAAATTCCCTGAATTTTCCTGGTTTTCCATAACTAATTTCAATTTCCCTGACTTTTCCCGGTTTTCCAGGTTTGTAGCAACCCTGAAAGGACTTGTATCTCAAAAGCAAATTTCGAGTGTAAAAAGGCCCGCTTTTATAAAGTTTCAATCTGACAATGAGATTTAAAGAGAGATTTTATTTAGTGTGACCGATAATTACATTGATCAATATCCGAATAAATGAATAAAAAATGAATAGAAATACAATGAAATGAATATAAATACACTTTTTTGGATTCGTAGAGAAAATAAAGCGCACTGAATGCTGCTATCGAACATAATATTCAAAATTTCAAGCAATTCTTATATACTAATAAAGGTTTATTATAATGAAAACCTGTTATTTATTAATTTTTTTAGTTTACTCTTTGAAATTTCAAACCAACGTTCAAAAATACTTAACAATTGACTACTTTGATACTTAAAATATCAACTTGTAAACGATGCAGTTTTTAATCAAATATTTTGATTGCGAATAATTCCTATATAAATATACAAAAATTATAGGTATCCATTTTAAAAAATCCACGTTGAATTTCATAACTCGAAATGATCATAAATAAAAAAAAATTTATTTATACGCTTTGCAGTTAATTCAAAGCTTGCAAATTTTGCGTATTAAACTTTAACCAATTGTGTGGACAATCACCCTCTACATCGAACCAATATAATGCAATATACTTCCAATATTATATTTATGGAGAAAAGTCCCCTATTATGAAATAGACACTTAATATGAGATAGCGGCGTTTCTGCTAAACTAATAAGCACTATCTATTGATTCCACCATGAATTTATTGGACTGATGAAACTGTTTAGTAGAAAATTCATTATTAGATCATGCCTATAATAATTATAAAAAAAGATTTTAGATGTCTTCAAGTTTCATTGAGATGAGCTTTTAACATTGTTTATTATTTAATAAATAAATATTTGGCAATAAATTTTTCATATAGTGATAGAGTAAGGTCGTATTAATAGAAAAATACGGGATATGTTGAATTGCTTAATTACAGAAGTTAGATTTGATGATCGGTAAAACCGTAAGGCGTGGAAATCTTAATATGAGATATCCAGGATATTTCTAATGTGAAATAACTGCCATGTCAATATAGTGAAAATCGTTGCTAAAATATAAATGTCATTGTACAATAATAAAAAGGACAATGAATGAACATTAAGTACCTATTTCTGCAATGCTTGATTTCAACTGTTTGAAGACGAGTTTTGGGTATAATGATGTATCTCATTTTTTGCGCATCCTGGCTGTGTTTGTTTGTATTTAAGATACATTAAATAAAATTTTTAGTCGCAATACTGATATAATTTACATTTTATCGATTTCTCGGAGCATATTAGAAGCACAAAATAGTTGGATATAACAGGGCAATAAGAGTCAAGCTCAAGCAAGTAATTCTTGTGCAAATACGGTTAACAAAACAACTTTAATAATAATTAATTCGCTTACATGTTTCGGCTCACTTTTGAGCCATCCTCAGAGATAATGTTGTATTACAAAAAAAATTTTTGACAATTTTTTGACTTTGCAATTTGCTCAGTTTTTACATTTCTTTAATTTAAAAAAAAATGGAATTTGAATTAAATTTTATATAGTATTTTAAAGCTTATTAAATTCCCTTCAAAATAATCTATTATTTTTTTAAATTCTGGCCCTAAACTTCTAACATTCACCCAAAATGAACTCGGTATCTCATAATAGAAGCCTTTTCTACGCTACCGACATTATTAATTATTGAAAATTTACATATGAAAATAAAATTAAATCTAAAGAAATCACATCTAATATGTAGAATATAAACAAATATATGTTTTAAAAAATATTTTTTTATCTTGAACATGATTCTTTCTGTTTAAGAGCTACGTAGAACATTAAAAATATGTTTTACACGAAAAAAGGAACCAATATTTAATTTTTTTTTTTCAACAATTCTGCTCAACTCTGACGGGATGAACTATAATAGATGCACGCAATACCAATGTCGAGTCACGCTCAGAAAATTGTCAAGGGGAAAGTGTGTTATACGTGAACAGCTACGTATGTATATACGATATATGTTCGCACAAAAATAATTACACCTAGAATGCTAGTTGGTTCAAGAGTTAGATAGACCATAATATACAAAAGAATATAAAAAGAGCCGTTAAAGTAATGTAAATAAGACGTAACTTACCGTTTGGTACGTATTAAACGAGGTGGGATTTATTGGACATGTGGAATCTTTCAGAACGTCATTTTCTTTTATACAGCAGGCATCAGGGACCATTTTTTCGACCATTGTAGTCCAGTTCTTATTTTCGCTAAAGTCTCGATAATTTTCCACGCCGCAACAATGGAGCTGCAAATATTTCCATCAATATTGGACAATTTTGTCTTTCCCATTTATGATTAATAAAATTTTTCTTTTTCCATTTACTGAGTCCTCGTAGACCCGTAAGAAACACGGATGCGGAAAAGATGTTATGCGTATATTTATACAAACGTCAGTTAAATTCTTTTTAAATAATTTAAATTAGCGATTTAATTAAGCGTGTTTATAATTATATGATATTTCTCTTGGTTCTAGTTAAAAAAAAAAATTGTGACATTTTTCTATATAACTTATCTGCTTTCCTATACATTCTCTCCGTAATTCATCAAGACGCTTAAAACAAAATTTTGACGAGCGTTTATAATATGCAATTTCACTACAAAGTGATATGAGTGTCGATAACTCGTCCTGAGATATTCAACTTTCACTTACATCAAACCCGTGCTGCGTGCTGTGCAGTTAGCGAATCACTTGGTAAATTAATTGCGTTTATACATGCAAAGTACATAAAATCCGGAAGAATCAATGTACGATCAATTCGCGTATCAGCTTGTCGAAATTATGTTAATGTTATAATTAGTAACTTTACCTTACTCATGATACCATCCCACGCGACTGTCACCGTATCAATTTTATCGCTGGTGGTCGCATAATACTTAGCGATGGTATCCTTCAAGAAGTCCTGGGTACCTTTTTCGACCTGCATAATTTCATACTAAAGTGAATTTTATTAAAATATACATATATTAATATATGTAAGTGATTATTTACTCGACGTTGATTCACTGGTAGAAATTAGAATTCGCGCGGAATATAATTATGATAATTATAAATACGCACATCTCCTTTAAGTCCAAAAGCGAGGCCGACTACCACACACTCCAGGATCAAAACCACCAAGATTAAAATGCCGTACTGTAATCACAGAAAATGTTTTCTCCTTTTTGGATAATTTCGTCCCGATTTTACGCGCCCGATTTTATTAACAAGGCGGTGATTTTAGATATAAGGAAATAAATCGAAAACACACGACAAGATTGCCTTATTATTTTCAAAAAAGTTTATTTTATGTTTTCGATAATTTTGTAAATAATTTCTTCTCTCAATTACACCAGCAATAACGAACATTAGTATTTTGTATTCGCTATTATATACGTCATAAATGAGAGAAAAAGAAAATCAAGGAGAAAATATTATGTTACATTATTATAATTAAACAGCGCTAAATTTTATATCGTTTGCACTGTTTTAAATTAATCTATTACTGGATATCTACTACAACCAGCACTGCTAGTTTTGTACTAAAGTACACATTGAAAGAGATGTAATGTCGTTTTAAAATTTCTTATTAAAAATCATATTTATCACTCACTATTGACTCAAAGTTATTTGCATGTGAATTAAAAACGTATAATATTTCTATTTCTAGATACTAAATATATAAGAAACACATGAGAAAATTTGTAATCTTTATGTGTTTCGTGATCTCTGATTTTACATTAGACTGCAAGTCGCCTATATATATATATAGGCGAGATGAAATTGTGAGCGAATTGTGTTTTATCAGAACGGACTTACGACACAAAGGAGACACCTGGACTCGAACATAGCGCCGCAATACCCAAGAAAACTGATAATGAACGTGAGAGCACCAGCGATGATAAGAATGTAGGCCATCATCTTGATGACATCGGCATCCGTTTTGGTCTGTAAAAACAGCAAGGTGCGATGAGAATACAAATCGTCCTGCAATGAATATTCATCACCGAACATGGAATACAAGGTTGCGCGATATTACAGCATCCTTGAATCAGTTGAATCTTTTTCCTGTCTAGAACGCGTTCATTATGTTACGTAAATTTATTTGTATTATAATACAATTATATTTATTATAAACTAACATATACATTTTAATAAAATACATCAATAATAATAATTATTTATTACAAATAATTAGACATTATTAATTATAATAATACACGGAATTTTTTCTTAGAATTTACTCTGAAAATATGACAGTCGTGGGATAAAATTGTATTTCGAAGAATTTTTTTAATGTAAATCTCTCTCATTCATTAATAAAACTACAATAAGATATAAAATAAGTTTGATCGATTTTACTGAAGTGCATAGTAAAAATCTTTAAATTCTATCGTACCACAACTCCCATATTTTTAGGATAAATTTTAAAAGGCATGTATAATTACTAATTATTAATATATAATTATATAATTATATAAAAAGATATATATTATATTTATTGTAATATTTTAATATGTTGAATTTTAAAAATAACAAGAAGCTATACACTTGCTACAAATGTAAAATAAGAATGCAACTCGAACGAAAACCCTGTTTAACCACAAATCATAGAAAAATAAAAATCACAAAGGTTGCTTGATTATGTAAGTAATACTAATTTATAAATTTTTATGTTTAGTGGGAAGTTTACGATCATTTGTTACAAACTGCGGGATTCCCGAGTTCCACTTGAGATCTCGTGTTTTACGAATGAAATTATATGACTCGATCCTAAATTAATGCAATTAATTGTGCGTTTCCTTAGATTAATTGCATTTCGACGGCATTTATCATATTGATGGCATTATATTGTTAGCTGCATTATTTAAAATATTTATTTATTATTTGACTAATCCGGCTGTTATCATTTTCTTAGAAAAGAAAAAAATTCTTAGAATTAGAAAAAGATAAAAAGTAAAAACCTAAATTAAATCGAGATTAAAGTTAATCTACATTGAATATAGAAATGAATTACTTATAGGGCCCTATTCTATGATTCTTAACAATGTTGTTATTCAACGATTGTCGTAAAGAACATTTTTTATCTCATAACAAAATAGCGACAAAACTGTCATAAATTCAACAGCAGCTAGAGAGATGTTGTTAAGTTTACGACAATTTTCTTACCATTTTGTACGATTAATGAGCAGTCAATATTTGTAGAAAAGGAAAAATTCTTCACAAATAATCGTTCAATAATAATTAAAGTTTGTTAAAGATTGAAGAACGGGATCCTTAATATAATATGCAAAATAAAGGCGCATAAGCTGTGAACAATTATTAGGTCGAGCTTGTCACACCAAGTATCCAATCGCGAGTATTGTACGGGAACGTGCTCGATATAAGAGGATGACATAATGGCTCGCGAACGGCACTTGGAATACTTATAAGCTCCCTACACACAAGTTGTCGTCATGCGTGATAGATATCGAGTTTCACGAGGCGGATTAGCTAGAGTAGAGACATAGACACTCCTTTGTGTGGATCGTCGCGAGAAACGAGGCGTACATCTGCCGATGCCACCGTCGCGGACTCTCCACGATTTTATTTATATATTCATTAAAAGCGAAAATTGTAGAAGAAGAAATGAAGAGAGAAGAAAAAATCCTTTTCTTCATTATATATTTCCGCTCATTGCTTTTCCGAATCGACGCCGGGCGGTGCACAGGTTTGAGAGCGTAAAGACTGATTGTAATTAGCTCGGGATGCGGTATTTTTCGTGCAAACTTGATATACGGGGTATAATCCGATCTAATAGTCCAATGTTGAGCTCGTGGTAACATAAAGTAATAGAGAATCGTACTAATCTACCCATCGCGTGTGAAGATCTATCCACGGAAGAAACAAGGTTTCTAAGGACTTTAGGAAAGTATTAATCGATTAATAACTTGAAGGGCTGACGAATCGAGAAAAGAAGAGAGGGCAAGAGTTTTTGGATATTACACAACGGTTTCATTGATGTATCCATAGAAATTTAGTTAGATACACATCTGAAAGTATTTATATAGGTCAACATCTCCGATATATGTATAATATTTTCATGTAAGTAAGACAAATAATTTCTCTCTAATTATAAGCAATAATACAATATTCAATGTTTAGTAATTTCGGCAATTTAATGTAATGATGTAAATAGACAAATATATGAGGGATACGCAATAACATTATTACCATTCAATCCAACGTTCGCTACAAAAAAGAATTTCGATCCGAGTATAACGATTTGTAAGATCAATTTCGAAATTATTTTATTATCATTAATTTTGCATTCGTTTAATTATTACATGATTCTGAAGAAGAACCCAAACTAGTGGTCGAAACGTATACATGTATCACTTAAAATGGCTGGCTCAAAATAAGGCAATTATAATTAGCGATTTTTTCCGAGAATGTATAATTATAATTTCAATTCAAGGCCGATACGAGTCTAAGATAATCCATCGCATATACATTCATGCTTCAAGATTGCATCTTAATCTCAAATTGAATTTATCTATTAACAAGTCAATCAAATTGACAATGCCAATGCGACTCTTAATACAATCATTTGACCAAATCATAAAGAATTAATGCTGCTGTTTCATTGAGAACAGCAGTGGAAATATACTTGAGAATAATTTATAAGTGCTTTCGTGATTCGGATAAGACGATCAACGCCATTGCGTGACCCATCGTTTTACGTTCGCGAGAATGCAGCGGGTTGGCTCTAAAGTATTCCATTGCGATTTGTATCCGTCGTGGATTACTTCGTGAGTACGTTGACATTCTTATCTCAAACACCTGTTGAACGGATATCAGATATTTTTAGACTTTACTAGGTATCACCTTGAGGTATCACCTATAGGCGTGCCAACGTTGGACGTCTTATTGAACTACCACTTAACGGCGGAGCGTGTGCCACGAAAAATCAGGTCACCAGGTGAAAGGACTAATAAGGAGGCTGTCTCTTCGGTTTCACCGGCTTGTTCCGCCAGATTGATCAAAACTATTCGAGCGGCGACAGCAAATGATAAGCGACCGACGTGGCTACTCGGTTTTATATCTATGGGATGACCATCAGAAAGTTACTGAAACTAAGTAGCTGTGTGTTTTGTGACGATATAAGCATGGGAAACAAAATCTGGTTACATAAATTGGAAATTCGATAGTTTTAACCAGAAAAATATAAATCGGATACTTATAGTTGAAATATATCAAATATATTCTACTCAAGATAACCAGAAATTCAATTATGATAATCAAAATTCTGATTAGTAATAATATGATCACAATGCACTTTGTATTGTATTTCTTGTTGATGTAACCCAAACATTTTTCTCAACATTGTCAGGACGATGAATTAAACACTGTACAGTAGAAGAAATCTGTTTTTATTAGCACATAAGCATTTATTAGCAAATATATATATATATTTAAAAGTAAATAAATATAAAAAATGGATTGACAATAATTCTTTTCAAGAGTAGTGTTTAACTCAACTTTGTCCAGTCGTTACAAAATAACAGCAGCTATTCAGTTTCAGCAATTTCCCAATGGCCACCTTGTACAATCAACTTAATACTATGAGTCATTCATCTTGCAGATCTAATGAGTACATTAATTTACTGCTTTACTAGTCTACAAGACACTTATTAGCATCAGTAATGTTGAATTGTATATCAATTTAATGCGCCTTGTCGCACTTAATGTGACTCTGGAGTTGTGAACGATGAGATAAAAAGATCTTTCTAAAGACACGCTGTAAAAAAAACCAATAAAATCATTTCTTCCAGATTTAAATTAATTTTAAGCTACTTTGATAAAATTTTAAGATTTATTAGAAATATATACCATATGTGCGCGCGCGCGCGCGCGCGCGTGTGTGTGTGTAATACTAAATGTGGAAAATATTGCGATAAATGATCTTTCTTGAAATATCTTCGACCAATCGATAAAACCACCACTCAAAAAAATTAAAAAATCCTTCTTTTTAATCTTCTTACAATCGCTTTAAATAGCTGTCAATGAACGTAGAAATCTACAGAGCTCTTATCATATTCTTCAAAAGGATAAATCGTCAGTAATTCAAGGATTAACGCTAAAATAACACGAGGCCCTAATAAAGAATACACGACCTATCAGGCACGCACACACGCATACGAAGAATCGTGGCACATCGAACACGAGCTGTTGCTCTGAAATGACCCAATTTAATGCATTTACAGTACACGAACGTATGTTGCGCGTGCGTCAGCGAGTTAATGCATTTTCTGGAGCTAACGGCGTACGTCCTAAATACCTGTTCGCCCTCATACTCGTGGATACATTGAACGTGCCCGATTGAAAAAGGAGGACGAATATCTAAGCGAAAGCCATGTTCTCTGAATTTTCTCTCTTTTACAAGAAAAATTTTCCTTTCTAATTTCAACCTCCCTCCCTCCCTCCCTCCCTCCCTCTCTCTCTCTCTCTCTCTCTCTCTCTCTCTCTCTCTCTCTCCTCTTTCTTTCCGTTCGTGTTTCATATGCCATCAACGTATGTCGCCAACACTTCTAATATCGATATGACTGTTCACGCTGATTATTGCCCAAGGATGAGATGATTTACCGTTATTTATCTGTTCTCCATCAATATCGTTTAAACAGGAAGACAATGAACGAAATAAGTTGAAGGGAATACTCTTTGGCTAATGGAATTACAATATTATCGAAGAAATGATACAATATCTTTAACAATATGTGATAAGGGTATTCCAAGAGATATTTAATTAACAGATTACGTCTGTCGCCAACTTTCGTTTATACGTTCATTTCCATTTACAATCCCATTTACAATCCTCTATGTACATTCAGAAACGTAATGATAGCAATTATACAAGCTGTCCGTAAGTTTTGATAAAGCACTCGTGTGTAGATAAAGCGAATTAAATTGAATCGGAAAGTCCTGTACCATTTTACAATTTTCGCAATAGTTAACAATATTAATTATTAAAAATTGCCGAATATTGGTATATATAATTGCTACCACTATGTCTTTTTCTTTGCGGGATTCTCAACCAAGCAAAATTTCTGCGAAAATTTATCAATCGTCCTTTGTGAGAACTTTGAGGTGTAAATAAGTCATCCTAAATAAGTCATCTGTTTTACCGACTAAACACAATAATTTTTGTATCGACTTCTTTTTTTTCAGATTTAAAAATCCTTTCCCAGAATTAAATTATATTACGCATTAATAATATAATTAATACGTGTCTGTGAGATAGAAATTATATTGAGAAAAATGAAAAGTTTTTAAAATTGAAATCTTCTGTATCATTTCGTAGTCCAATATATATGGTATCTAAAGCTATTAATGTCGTGACAATATTTGCTTGATATAAAAAACTCTACAATCTATATTTACGAAACTGTTCATAGATTAATAATTTATACAAACAAACAATATTAGATTTTTATTGTTAGATATCTAATTGCCTTACGAAGATATATGTATACATGTGTGTTACATCAATGTAACAGTACGTAGTGATGTCAATGACCATAAATCGTACGTGAATAAAGCTCTATTGATATCGATAAAACAAATGACTCTGAGATTAAGTCCAGGCTGCGTAAAAAATTCTCTTCAAAGATAGAAACGGTCAGATATTTTACGCTTAATATCTCAAACAACTAACCCACATAATTTGCAAATTGAATCATATTCGCGAGAAGTTTCTAAGAGATGCTAGATAGAGATGTAATGGACACAAGTTATATCCGTTCGAATGATTAGAGTGATTAGAAGAGACTTTCTAAGCGTCACACCGAGCCTTTGCTAATAATGCAACAGTCGAGCTAGGTAACAGTAAATCCGTTCATATATCTAAAACGAATCAATACTACGATTTTATTTTATCATCTTATTATATACAATTCCAGATATGTCTTTATCATCATTTGCAAATCGCTTCGAGAAACTAGAAACGAGTTTGTTCAATATACGACGCGACATTAATTATTATTAACGTAACGACATTTATAGTAGTAACTAAACGAATCATCGTAATTCATATTATTGGGTTGTTCGGAAAGTAATTTCGTTTTTTTTTTGTGAAAATGAAAGACAATTTTCGTATAATGAATAAATTTAACCTCTCACCGATCTCACGTGTTGTTATTCGCCGGTTTGCATCAACTAATGCCTTTATCGTGTCTTTAGCTTCAACTGGCCTTTCAGAACGTGGTGCATCTTCGACATCAAAATTGCCGGATCGAAATTTTGCAAACCAGTTCTGGCACTGGCGTACTGTCAACACATCTTCTCCATACACATCGGTTAATTTCTTTCTTGAACAGCATTCTTACCTTTTCTATAGTAAAGAAGTAAAATATGAAAATGCTGCTTATTGCTCTCCATATTTAAAAGGGCACCAATCAAAAACTACTGCGTAGATTCAATTGAACTTTTTCACACACAAGCCTGGCTATATCAGCTCTCAAAACATATAATGATTATGCGGCTTAAGTGTGAAGTTGGGTTCAAAAAAATACAATTAAATCCTCTGTCGGGAAATTACTTTTCGAACAACCCAATACTTTGTATATTAAGAATTAATTTTAGTAATCATCTTCATGTTCACTTTCGAGATATTTCATTTGATAACGGATATCTAATCTTACGACACCTCAAATTTTTTGAGGTGAATGACTGTTCTAATTATAATGTCGCTTGATCGCAGGAAAACGTGCGTTACCCTTTCGCTGCGCGAAACTCGTCAAACGAAAGCGGCACTTTTACTTTTCCGCAGCGTTCCGCTGTCTAACTCCGCCACCGGGGAGCACACAAACGGGCGATGTAAATATAAAAAGATTTCAGGCGAGATTTCGCAATGTTCAAGGCGAAATTTCCGAATGTTCAGCGAACGAGAGAATCGAAGCGGGGCTGCATCGATTTCGCCGCGTAAAATCGTTCGAGGAGCTTCGGCCCCTCGTATGTACCTATAATATACGAGCGAACCACGAATCCATGATGGAGCACCCTGATCCTCCCACGCGTTGCGCTAATGTGACAACCAATCATCTCATCAGCGACCAAGTACCGATAATTACGTTTCTCGTTCTCCTGCCTGTAACGTTACTGTACCCACGTCGCGTATCACACATCGGTCCGTCGATTCTCGCTTTTTCTTCGAGGAAAAAGTACCTACATTTGCATCTGTAAAAGTACCTACATAAAATAACTTGTATACATATTAATATATTAATATATAATTGACTTATATGTATATTTTTTCAGAATTTTTTCAGAATGTTTTAATACCGTATTTTCTCATGTTGATAAAAAAAAAAAAGAAAAGAAAATGCAGTACTAAAAAGTTGATAAAAAGTTCTGAAAAAATTTCTTAGAACTTAATGAGAAGAAAATAAATAATTTTTGTCTCTTGCAGCTTTTCTATAAAGTTGATAGTATTTGAGTAAAAAATTATTCAAGATCAATATTTGGCAATTTTTAGTAATATCTTGTTAACTATTGCGAAAATTGCAAAATGGTAGAGGACTTTTCGACTCAGTTTAGTCCTCTCTACTTGCTCATGAAATATTTGGCGATTATTTCCAGACACCCTGTATATACGTAAACACGTGTCGTGATGTCGTCGATAAAAGGCAACCGAAGGCATGGAGGAAGGAAATAGCTTTGCAGTAGCAATTATTCGAAGGAAGCAGCAACTTCCATTCTCTATTGTTCTCATTAAGCTTGCGGCCTTTAAGGTAAGTCACTTTTTTGTGCCTCTTCTCTCTCGTGTAGTTTATAGAGTCAAGCACCTCGTTAAACCGTAGATTATCCGGTATCATTAAGCGGTTCGTAGTCTAAAGAAAGTCTATAGTGTATCACTACATGTATGTGTTACTACACGTGCTGAAAGTATTTAATTTCTCGTGAATTCTTTTAAAATAGTACCTGTACAAACAAAGTGTCACTTAAAAAAAACTTACAATTAGTTCTCGAAAGTGGTAAAACATTTTAAAAACTCTAACGAGTATATGTTTAGAATTTAAGTAAATCATTTTCTAACTAAAGTATTTAATTAAAATTATAAAATCTATATATATAAAACTAAAAAATATAAATTAATAATTAAACCAAACAAAATCATCTAAAGCATGTCATATCCTTCGCAGGCTATCTCCTATTAAATCTTCTATCCTACACGTTTGGCATCTTTCCAAAAGAAATAGACGTTTATCTTTAAGCTGATCTAGTTCCTGCATTCCACTTATTAGATTTCAAAGCTTTGTCGGAGCTTTTGGAGGATCGAACGTTTATTCGGTAAATTTCAACGAATTTATACATTACCGTTCATAAATTCCCGGACAGTCTTAAAAACAAAACATTTTTGCGTAATTTTTTCATTTTAACGATAATTTTATCGCTAAAATTTTTTAACTATAAAATAATAAAAACATCTTTCACGGTATGTTACTTAGAAAATTTACTTTTCACCAAACTTACTTTTTTTCATCAAAAAATCTCCGTGAATAATAGAAAAATTTCATAAAGAAAAAGTTCATAAAGAAAAATATTATTAAATACGCTTGAAAAATTAAATAAGAGAACGCCCAAATACGTAAGACTGTAATAAAAGTTAAAAGGGGATTTTTAATGAGAAAAAATTGTAAATGTTTCTAAGCGTTAATCTGTAACAAATATTTTTATTATTTTATAGTCAAAAAGATCAAAATATATTGTAGTTATACTGTTAAAATAAAAAAAATTACAAAAGAATGTGTTTCATTTAATTTTTAAGAGTGTTTGGCGGAATTAGTGTTAAAATGGAAATCCGAAGGAAGAATACGTGCGTTTACATTATCGATTTGACGCCGCGATAATAGAAAAATCACGTACGTGCGATAGTGACACCGACGCATTCATGTGTTAGAAACAATGGTATAGTATAACACGCGTCACGCGTTTCTCATTACAAATCTGCATTTCGCATATGATCATACAATGCGAGGCTAACCGCATTAGATAATTTTTCAATGTTAATTAAAAAAGATTCATCGACAAAACGAGACATAAGGAGTTATACTTGTGACGTATGCGTCGCATTTTTTACAAACGTATAAAAACAAGAGCTTTTCTGATATGATATAAATATGATAATTGCAGAGAATCGATAACAAATCCAATTTGTTCAAGTCGGACTTCCTCGTTACACCTACCGCTAATTGCGTAACAAACGACTTACGACGTCGTAATTAGCACGATTACGCAAGAGAGACTCGCAGTATGAATAGCCGACTCTGTAAGGATACGTGCAAGTCATTTTTCTTCTAATGTATTTCTGACGAGGAGGAAAGATAGGACATCTGCCATGAAATTCTGTCGACAATAAATTTCGAGAAACAGTAATAAAATCGGCAGTCTAGATGGAATTGATAAAAAATGCAATTAATTATGCTTTAACATAGAAAACAATATCACATAAATTTAAAAATATTTCAATTGAAACGTTATAAAAAATTATTTCAAATGGGACTTGAGTTGCCATTTGCCTTCCTTCCCGAATACCGTCCTCTTTTTTTAAGACGTCCAAGATAATTATGCGCTACCCTACGCGGGAATATTATTATTCCAAACAGTCATGTGATTCCAATTAATATTAATACGCAATTTTTTTTACTGATTTATGAATTGCAAAAATGTAATGTAAATTATTTTTCATTGAATTTCTTAATGCATTTTATGTTTATGTATTTAATTATTTTATTGATATCATATTTTAAAAATATCACTAAAAACACACGTAAGAACAATTCGAAATCTATAATAAAACCTGTAATAAAACTTTTTATTTTAACCCTTAGCTTATTAAGTACAATTTGGTGCCTCATCTATACTAACAGGGGTATTAAAATCTGTCCTTTTTTTTTCACTTATTCAGAATGATTAAAAAAAAAATGTCTAAAAATTCACCAAAATACTTTCGATTTTTTAGAATAAATATTGGCACTTCATTTTGGAAAACAATAAAATGTAATATAATTTATAATTACCAAAAGCAAAGAAACTTGCACGAATAGGAATCGCTCGGTAACTAGTGACCTCTCTTAGTAAAATAAGGATTAAATGAAAACATTTTGTATTTATTTATTTTCCAAGTCAAATTGTTTTTTGGTCTAATTGTAAGCGCTAATAAATAATTACTTAATTAGTTAAGAAATAATTAAATTAATTATTGACTGTTCTGGCCTATTTTATTTCTACACGCATATCCGGGTTTACAAGCGAAATGTCCGGGATTGTTGGCTTGTAAGTTTTAGTTTTGAAAATGTTGATGTGGCAACCTTAAATGAAATTCAATATGGGAACAAGCTGAGATCCTGAGGGACCCAATAAAAGTCAATCGCTTTCACGCGAAGACAATATTTCATCATAAAACTGTCAATACGACGCGACGAGATTCAAGAGATAGATGTCGAGTTAAATAATAAATATCTCCAGAGTTTAAAATTTGTCAAAATTCGATAACGAGAATCGTCGCGCATTTAACAAAGCAGTGGGAAACGTTCGTGGGCTCTGCAGCAGGATTTTAACACAGCGGAACTCGTTTGCAAACCGGTATTTTCGCCGGGAATTGTCCAGCACGTTTAAAGTATCGAAAGTACTTATCCTGCTTTTGTTCGAACTCGCGAAGGTAGGAATTAAGATCGATTTGAAAGTTAAAATTATCAAACTTCGCTGCACGTCGCCATGCGCGACATGGATACGCCGTTCTCTGCAGCGTTCGTACAAAGTGCTCGTTTCTTTGGATATTTGGTACCCGGCCAATTCGCCACTTGTACACCACGATCACGCAATGTCAATTAATGACTTCCTCGAAAAATAAAATAGAAGAAATGTCTGGGGACAAGTGCGTACAACCTGGATCCCCTTCCCTTCCCACCCTTTCCCATCCAGCAACGTCGCTATAATGCGGATCTACGTCTGCGATAATTAATCTGTTTTCATCTTACCAGCAAGTCGGATTGATCGAGTTTCGCGATGAGATTGGTGAAGGAGGTTCTGTCAGCGAAAAGCCAGATACCGACAGTCAATGCTGCTCCTCCGGCGATCTGTAAAAACATGAGGTTTTAATGTGTAGGTTTCCGTTCTGCTTCGTGGCAGAACCTCAAGGCTACCAAAGAAGACAGAGAGCCTTAACGCTCATGTTTCGAGACAGGCAGGCGATTCCTGCCTGCGATTTTTGCACAAAAAATTTCACTTCGTATGTCGCTTTTCTCGCAGGTTTTGTGTTCGATCAGCTTTCTAATTTAAAATTGCTCTTAGTCCCTACGCGAAAAGAACGATTTTGTTGAAATATTGAAAAAATTAGTTAGTAGTTGGATACAGATATAAAAATAATTTTGTTGGATCATTAAAATAATTGTGTAAATAGGGCGTATCCAGGGAGGAGGTCCAACTCCTTCTCCTTTCCGAAATTTATGATTAAAAGTTATGTGTGTGACAAAACCTAATATTAATACTTTTCCTATTCAAAATCAGGAACGAGAGAGACATTTCTAAGTTTTAAAATAAAAAAAATAATTCATTAACGCAAAAAATTACTATTTACGTGATAACAGAACTGATAACCTCCTTTCCCCCAAAGAAATCCTTGATACGCGTAATAGAACGTTCAAGCTGGTTGCTAAAATATCAAAACTTTACACTTTTTACAACATTGCTTATCATGTTTGAATTTTTGTATACATAATTTAATTTTAATGGCTTAACACAATTATTTTCAGCTCTGTGTCTACCTAAATTTTCATATACTTGAGCAAAATCGTATACACTTTAGATTGTGACGTCCGAGAAGCAACGTGAATTTTCTATAAGTATAAACTAAAATAGGTCAATTCTCTCTTATATACTCGTCACTTGTATTCGATAGATTGGATTCATGAAATGTACCGAGTAGTTCACTTTCTGATTCAAGGATTATACACTACGTAAAAATCTTGATATCGACTGTCATAAGATGCTTTAAGAAATAAACATCATGCGGATTGAACATTACATTATATCTGCACTCACTGATGAAAGATAACTAAAGGAGCTTTCGACACATTTTGCCAATTTTTATGAGAGAATTATTTTATGAGAAGATTTCGTGTAATTCAACTGTACACCTCACCGAGAAAGTTTATTTCTTCGATGGTGATTAATCCTCTTAACTCTTTGATACTACGCGTATAATTGACTGAATTAAACGCATACAAAATGAGTGAGAAATGTTTCGATAACTTCAAAGTAAAGATTTGCGAGGAAATAAACGCCGAATTATTACTAATACTGCTGAATTACGATTACGTTCGCAAACATAAGAAATGTATGTTTCGATTCCTGAATTAGTGAAAACTTGTATACTTACAAAAAAAATAAAGTTGAAGAAGCAGAGAAAGTACTTGGCGCACTGCGACATGCAACTCATTTTCGGTAATTATTTCTCAACTGCACCTGTAACAAATCATCACGTTCATTGATTACATGCACGATTTAAGGTTTTTTAGGAGCTAAATTTTAAAGAAGTCGAAACTTCAAATTATTATAAATAAAAGGTACAAATTATAAATAGAAAAAATATCTTAAATATCTTGAATAACTTCATTGTATAATTATAGATTATATAAATTTTTTTTTTAATATAACAAATCAACTAAATAATGATTTCTCTCAACAAGAGAAAGTCTTTCTTTCAAGTAGAGAAAAACAAACTTGAAATCGATTCAGGAACATTTATGAAATAAGTGGCCTGCCAAATCCAAAACGCCTTATAAACGCACAATTTAATTAAAAATTCATGGCAACAGATAAAAAACATTTTTATATTAATACCATATTTTTGAAGTATAATAAAGAAGGAAAAGAAAAATACAAAAAATCAAGAATGTGCGAATTGCAACTGTAGTTCGCGTTAAAGCGCGACTAAAGTGCAAAAAAAGAGCGTTAAGTCTACGATTACATTGTCGCGCTTGCACTCGAAGTGTACTTCGATACGAAAGTGATTTTGTGACAGATAAATGGCCAACGCCTGGCCATTAATTAATGTAGGCGAGCGTGTCGTCGCGTGGCGTGGGCGGAAAACAAAGCGAAGAGAATTGTCCGAATTAGAGCAGGGAGCTTGTTGCCAATCGCTCTCAAGGATGTTATTTTCTTCGTAGACATTGACACGTAAATTAAAACGATTCCGGCAATCTGGAAACGTCCTTGACTGTTTCACAATAACGAACGTGACTCCGTCGCAGGTCAAAGTGCTCCTCGATATCTCACCTTGTTGAGGATCGTAATTGCAGGCAATAAAGATATCGCTTAATTATCGCGCACGTTATTTCAACAATATGTCGGAAATTGACACGATAAACAATAAAATTCTGGGAATTCTATCTTCTCGAAAAACACAAACTACTTTCTTATATGATTTTTGTGTTTTAAAACAGAGAATTTTTGTTTTAAAGAGTTAAGAATTTGTGTGATAATTCAGTACTCTACGTTAGGGTACGTCTAATCTTTTCAATTTCGATTATTTTTAGTACATATTAGTACATAGTATAAATTCATCCATTTAGTAAAGATTTAATAATCTCGATAAAATAAGTTCAATGACACAGTGAAATAGGCATAACAAATTATTATAGGTATCAGTCATATTCAGGAGTGAAATCGGCTCTTTTAAAAGTCAAAAAAGTTATACTGGTAAATAAATAGGTAGGTTACACATTTTTTGACCTCCCTAGTTGATCATCATTGTTGAGTCGCAATAAAGATTTTTATCAAGATAACAAGAAAAAAAAAATAAAAATTCGGAAAAGGTCCTGCAAATAATTATCAAAATTTGTATAATTGTTACTTTCATTTAATTGTTTTTTTTTTTTCCAAAACTCTAAACGCAACGATGTAATGTTATTACACCGCTTCTTTTCTGTGTTTCCAAATCTTAAATCTACCCGAGAGAGTCAGTTTTATTTCACTATGATTTCATAAAAAAAACGCATTACGATCATCTCTACCTTGCGTTCTTCTATCCACGATATTCTACCCTTTTTATTATCCTATTACCCTATTATTATCTTCCATGCTTATCCTCTCTTTCGTATTTATCTTACCACGCTCCGACACTCGTGTAATATCCTTTCTCCCTGTCTTATATCACTGCAAACTCGCTCTCACGATGAAACGAACGAAGGACGAGTAAACGTCTTCATTTTGCGTCTGATAAATATTCGAGTCATCGACAGCCACTTATGACTCTACTTCGGATTCGGTTGTCCGCGGAGTCGAGCGAAGATCAGTAACGCGGAACCGCGGGAGAGGGTTGATCAAAGGGCCCGATATCGAATATCCAGAGCACGGTTCTCATTACTCTCCAACTATGAGAGTTCGAGTTTATCCTTCCCCTTGTGTTCTCTCTCTCGTCGCGCGCGTCCTCGTTTTCGCGTTTCCTCGACGCAGCAGCGGTATCGACTGCGAGCTGCTGCTGCTGCTGCTGCTGCTGCTGCTGCTGGTGGTCCAGCGGGAGGATCCCGCGTAGTTTCCGCGACCTCACAATCCTAGACGCGACGAACGTGGTGCACACTCGGGGGAAGTCACGGCGAGTTACGGAGCCAAAAGAGAGAGAGAGGGGGGGGGAGGAGAAAAAGACGTACGTGAGATGTTAGAGAGCCAGGAAAATCGAGAACGCGCGATTCGGCGCGCGGCTCACCGGGGCGCAGCTCCCATTCCTGGAAATCGATGACTACCAGGGATGAACGCATCCCTACGGCGCGTCCTGACGCAGGAACGAGTCAACGACACGCGGGAAAATTGGATCAACCGATAGCGCGAGATGCCAGGGTTTCCAGGTCAGTGGGTCACGTGGGCCGCTGTGCTGCGCTGCGCGGGAATCGGGATCGAGTCCGAATCGTGCAGAGTTTCTTTCTCCCCCTACGTTGCAATCGTAAAAACTTGCCTTCGCATTCGACCTCATTATAACGTAAGCGTCACAACTTAGCATCTCCCTTTACTCACCTTTAATAAATTTAAATAAAGACGTCGTTTTCTCGAAAAGCCTCCCTCCCCTCCCGACGATCTCAATATTATATATTCTGCGAAGCTAGAGATCACATAAGTTTCTCCCTGCACGTCGAAATAAATTAGATTTCTCGTACGAGAACGCGTTCACGACATGCGCCGAAATCCGAAATATCCGAAATTTTCTGATTGCCCTTCGATAACAATTCGATCTACGAGTGTCCCAGATGTCCAGTGAAATGAACATTATCTGTAATATTTATTTCACGTATCGATCTCAAGGGGCTTACAGCTGTTTATTAATTTACCACAGAGAGGGGGAGAGAGAAAGAGAGAGAGAGAGAGAGAGAGAGAGAGAGAGAGAGAGAGGGAGAGAGTTCTCGACACATTTCATAAATCTATTCTGACGAATACAAATTACGATATTACAAGCACGAATTAAGCTACCAATTTATTTCAATGCACACGAGAGAAAAAAAAATATATATATAAATTTTTAAATACTCGTTCACTTTTAAAAATAAATACTCGCTACGAGCCAAAGCTAGATGTTGAGTGCAGGTAATATTTAATAAATCATTTAATTCAAATATAGAAATCGAACAAACGTTTCAATTTGGGTTGTTCTCAATGTTAATAAATGATAAAATATACCCAAACTAATAACAGAAAATATCGCAATAAGAATAGCCATTAAAATCTTGAATATTAATATACAATACGATAAAAGTTGCTTAAATTCGTCAAAAATTAATTCAAAATCTATGGAGATAAAAAACGTTCTCTCTTTTAATAATAAATCGTTGTAATAATAAACTGCAGTTTCTAATTTTTCCTCAAATAAGTGATGGTATTACAACGACGTCTTATTGTTTTTTCTTTTTTAGGTTTTTCCGACAAATATATGTGTAAACAATTTTTTACGTGTATATAAACAGAAGAGGATCCAACTATTTTAAAAGAAGCAATGTATATAAGATACAAAATACGTTGTTCCTTCCTTTTAATCAGAACATAATCATACTGATCGGGAGAGTAATTTGATAATTGTGATTATAATTGCATGGTAAAATAATTATAATTAGGAACTCCATTTTTTTAGTTATTATGCCTATATTATGTCAATAATAATAATTATATTTATAATCATATCAAAAAATATGCAATTGGTACTGAAGATGACTATAAATTATACATATTTAAATTACAGTAATTACAATCATTGTTTTTTTCCTCGATACATCTGGGATGATTTTTACATCCCCTGTATTCTCTAACTCTAATTATGCAGTCGTTATGTGTTGATAACGACAGTTGCGGAGCTTTTTTACTATATAAAATATGCGCAGTATAACGATTGCATAACGAGTTACAGAATTCCGCTGCTGGCGGCTTTCAACGATTTCCATGTCCCTCCCAGCTTTTCCGATAGAACAAGTGAAGGTGGTGGCGAGGCGACAAATCCGGAACTCATCTTGTAATGGCCGCTACGCACAGACACGCGACGCACCGCGAATACCGCACGTGTTTGACATCTCGCAAACTACGTCACGGAGATAATCTCAAGGCAAACCTATCCCGTCCGCGTGCATGCTAATGCGACCATCGGTAATGGCGTTGCGGACACATTATAGTTGCAATTATATTATCGCGTGCACAAGCACGTCCCGACGAGCATTGGAAAAACTCGGCGCGTTTCATTACATATGTATGTATGTACATTCCCCGAGCAAAAACGGCCTTGTCTCTCCGAGAACGTGCTCGCTCTAAACTCCGCGCGTTCCGCGTAAATTCGCATAAAAGTATAATGGTATAGAATGCAAAGACGCATGAGATCTGCAACCCTATCTAGAGTCCCTATTAAAAGTCTAAATAATGACTTTTGATTGGCTCCGCCATGTTTGGGTTGAAAAACCAAAAGTTTTTCAGGTTAGGATAATGTAAAAGTGATCAGCAGAGTAACAATAAGCATTTATCAAGTTATATACAATTTATAAAGTTTACGAAGGGTTTTGAAAGAGAAGTTTGTGCTTCGTAGCGATTAACATCTTTCAAAAAATACATAAAAAATACATAAAAAATGCGTAATGAAATTTATGCCTGTGAATTTATATAAATTTTTGACATACCTACTACATTAGATGTATAGTTAACACGAAGTTTGCGGAAATTTATCTACATAAGGATTCAAAATGTGTAATTTTCCGAAAGAAAACGAAATACGGACTGTGTGGATAAATAATATATGTAGGTCCGAGAACTAGCAGCCTAAGAAAAATAAATAAATATTTTAATTTGTACCTATTTTAATAGCATTTGAATATTTCGTGCCTTATGACTGCCTTATAAACTTCCAGTTCGAATCTATACATGCACTGGACAACAATGTTTAGACTCTTATTATAAGAACTCAATTCGCAACTCGAGTTCGCTTCTTGATGGATCATCCTGGACTCGCGAGTCCTCATGAGAAGAAAGTGAATCTCACGGCGAGTGAAAGTTCCATGGAAATAAATCATCCGCGGTGAGATCGATTTTCATTGTCAATCTCATATTAACATGAAGTGAAGTTTACACAATATTTTTCACTAGCAACTAACGTGCTAGTCTACGTTAGAAAAGTAATTAAGAAATATGATTGTACATTAAGAGAACAGTTTTTGATATACTTGTAACTATAATTACATGGTATACCTTAATTAATTTATGATATCATATCATGCTATCATTATATTACCATTGTTACAACGTTAGTAATGAAAAAATTAGATTTGTTTAATTTTATCAAGAAATCTATATATTTATAATCATTTTCAATGCCAACTATACACTATAATAAAGAATTTTTCTAATCAATACCATGAGTTATAACACTTGAAAGTTACGCGCGCGCACTCACACACGATGTATAAATATGATCGGCAATATCTCTACGCGATGTACCTTATAAGTAACGATAATGCCAGTAATACCGTAACTTTCAAGCTTTGTACTTTATATATAAAAATACTTTATTATTAGTGTCGCGACTTCAGCTGCAAGAATATGTAATGAATAACAAAAAAATAAAAGTTTCCATTGGAGATTTTTATGTTAACTTTGAGGGACTTTTCAAGGTCATCCAAAATTCAAATAAATGTCACCATTTAATTTCTTTAAGTCCTGCAACTTAAAACATTTTTTTTAGAAATGCTTATTTTTTAAGATATTTAAGGGTCCAGGATTTTTTGTATACCCTGTATATACTTATTGATAAAACCGTATATAATTATTGTTACTAGTATTACAACTATAAATATGGTACCACGTAATTACAGTCGCAAGAACTTTTCTCTTTTCTAGAGTAGAGTATAAATAATAGTTGAAAAAAATAGCTAAAAAATATAATTTATATACACACAACTGGGAAATTTGTGTTAAAACTTAACAAATTTTACGTTATTTTCTTAAATCATTCAAATTTTTGTATTAATTCAACTACTTAATTTGAGATATCCCGAATGAAGCGAATTCGTTGCACTTAATTCGTCGATCATAAAAAATGAAGTAGTTGGATTAATACAAAAATTTGAATGGTTTAAGAAAATTACGTAAAATTTGTCAAGTTTTAACACAAACTTCCCAGTTGTGTATATAAATTATATTTTTTATATCGACCTCACAAATATTAAATTCTCTCGCTCCTTCTTGCTTCAGCATCACTACGTATATGTATACACCCTGACAATCTGACGATCCACGGTTTCCGTTTTGGAGTGGAGGCACAAGTTCTCAAGAAACGGTCTTCATCCATTCGGTTTTCTCGCTTTTCTCATCGTTAATGTGTTCACCGTTCGGGATCTTTCTTCGTGAAAAAGCGATTTCTCGCTGATAACCTTCTGGGACCCTTGAAACGAGCTTCAGTCCCAGTCTTGAACCCAGTCTTGAGCAACGGTACATGTCGCGTGACGTGCGTATGCGCGTTCATTCATGTATTCATCCAAGGCTCGAAAAATCCAAGTCTCTCTCGACCCGACGCGGTTGCTGCCAATGCTGCCCTAACGCGCCACTTTCACCAACGCAATGCATCACCGGCAACGACGAGCGCAACCACTCGCCACAGCAACCACCTTTGGAATCGATAAAAATCGCGCGACTGCCCGATTGCAAGCATAATTTACGCAAGCGTCGAGATAACCGAATATAGATTAAATGAGATAGCGTGTGCGTATATATATTCAAATTAATAATACGCGATTTAATTAACAACGCGCGAAGGAACGAGAAAGTGGAAATTTCACAAATTTCATTTCTTCAGTCGGGGGAAGAGCCAGGTTATACGAGGTGGTATCATCTAATTCATTTTATATCTCACTTTCATATTCTATTGTGCGATACAAATCTTTACAGGGGAAAAAAAAGAAGAAAAAACAGTGAAGTAACTATACGAGTGTTTTTTGCAGAAATGGATATCTCATGTATCTTGTTAAGAGTTTCGAACAGCGATAAATGATTTCAGCTGTTAGATTGCGTTTTATCAGTCGCAGTCCTTGGAACGTGATGTTGAGAAATGATGTTGAAGCAAAAAAGGATATTTATAAGGCCGATTCAATCGTCTTCAATTTCAAATTAATCGGACGTAAAGGCTTAAAGGCGACCCTCCCTTCCGTTCATATAAGAGGAAAAGCAGGTTTCGACCGGAAAATTCTCACGAATATTACGATATTCGCAAGGGTGTGTGGGTGGTGGAGAGTAAAGGAGTTATTGTTACAACGCTGTCGCTCTCACGATACAATGACGGCGAATCATCGTAACATGTAATCAACACACGTACGATGTTACGTTGCGCTACGTTACCTATGAATAGCTTCATATTATAACGTATATCTTCGTACGTAAATCTAAAATCAAGTATATAAACCGTTTGTTTCTAAGGTTCATGACTCCGGTACTGATAATACTCCGGTCTGTTTGTAGTGTTTGTACGAATGTAGATTAACCCTTTAATCTTGATTTAGCTTACTTTTATTTTTTTTTTAATTTCAAGAATTTGAAAAAAATAACGAATAAATTAAATCGAGATTAAAGTTAATCTACATCGATAAATATTGATATTGAATTAATATTACAATATTAGAAGCAGAAAATTGTAAAATTTTTTTATTTGTAACTATAATTACATGTTATCATAATTATAGTTGTTATGAAAATCTAATATACATTACGTGTAGATTTTCAATTCTAGCAGTGGTCAGAAAAAACTGTAATAAACTCATATATAATATATATATATAGAATATATATAATAGTTCAACAACCGTAGTGGCGCTTCGTATTTCAAGTAATGTTATTTAATATAAACGGTCTGGTTTCCAATCTTGTTGTATATTTATATTAGTAACAAATATCAAACAGTATTTTTCTCCTGCACGATACATAAAGAGGCAATTGCATGTCTTTTGCAGAATATCATTTCGATTTTCTCGCGAAGAAGAACTAACTTAAAAATATTTTTTCAATAACAATCATTTTCTAAGAACAAAAAAATAAAATTTCATATTCGAATTAAAAATTCCTAGTTAAAAGTTCGAATTAAAAATTCCATATTCAAATTAAAGATAAAACAATAGTTTTCTGGTGCGTGATAATTGCATAGTTTTCCGATGGTCGATTCCATTATGCGTAACGCAATACATATATTATATATATATATATATATATAAGTATTCTACAATTAGTGTCAAAAATCCAAAAATTATCAGTTAGTTTTTCTCTGCTCGTAAATTATATGTTCCATTGTAGAACCGAAATTTCCTGTGTCACATTTAAATTTTAAATTTTCGTACTACGTGTCTCTGCTTCGTCGCGTGTCAATGGAAGATAAATATCAGTCAACATAGTGGAATCTCCATTTGTGTCATTATCCGCGATTGTATCGTCCTCCTTTCATATATTCACAATTGTTTAGTTACAAAATCGATTGTCTTTCGTGGTGGTTCGTATAATTTCCGATCCAGATGGGTAAAGCTTGTCGGGGGGAAAAAGGGCTATATGAACGATCGAATGAACGAACGAACGAATGAATGAGCAAGACACTCAGCCGCTTCGACTAGCCGATATAATAGCTTTCTGATTATTCTACGAGACGCTCGGTTGAGTTCCATCTGCGAACTGTAGTGCGAATTGTCTCACAGACTGATTAAACTGCTCGATCGCAGTGACATTTTCGCTTGGAAATAAAAAGCCGGAATAATGTACTGTTTAGAAAATTATACATTCGGTTAATCTATCTATCCCTATTAGTCTACTATCTCTAGTTTCTCCTAATTTTATAAATATACAGGGAATGGAAGTAACTCATTACTTGTAACGAAGTTACAATTACAGGTTACTTTTTTTGTTATTTCATTGATAACTGCGTTATTTATTTATTTAATTTTTTTTTGTAACTATAATGATAACGTGGTTACATTTTTTTGGTAACGATAATGAATTTTACAGTCAGTTTTATCGTTACTTTGCACACGTTTGGATATAGTTAATCGATTGACCACTCATAGCACTGAGACTAGAAAGGTCTTAGATACCCGTCCGCTGTGATTGGTGATCGATTTTTAAAAAATAATGGAAAAATAACGAAAAGTTACTTTCTCTAACGGTAACTCGTTACTTTTTCTACTCGGTAATGAGTAACCGTAACTTGTTACTTTTAAAAAATAACTTTCCATTCCCTGTAAATATACAAGTGTTATATGTAGAATTCATGTACACATACATAGTTAAAAAAACTATATATTTCACCAATAACTATAAAATGAGTATAAAATAGTTTATTCGACTATGGATATATATATATATATATATATATATATGTATGTGTGTGAATTAATTCTACATATAAATCTGTATAGTCGTTACCTTTACAATTGTTGCCGCTGTTTTTCTGTGAAAGGAAAACTAATAAAAAAATTGTTTAAACCGTTATCGTAAAGTACTTTTAAAACCATTCAATTGTTATTGAAAAATCTTTTCCATCTCTTTATATTATACATATATTATAGTTTTAATATTATTTGCTTCAAAAGAAGCTAATCCAATGTATATTTTACCTAAAAGTTTATCTAAAAGTGCGTACAGATATGTACAAAAGAAAATGTATCTCTATTTGGATCTAGACTATAATTAAAAACTCATTAAAATCGGAGGCGGATACTTCCCTATGTTTCGTTGTATGTAGTGAGCATGAACTAAGTAAAGAACAGCATTGAGTTGGTACAGGTAATAATTTTCGTAAGACCATTATAAACTCGAGGGAGAAACAATAAAAAAAACCCAATAAAGTACATGATACAACCTATGGATATAACGTATCGTTTAGAATTCATGAATTAAGTGGCGATCTGATCGAAAACTGTCACCTTCGCTTATTCCGTCATGTGCTATACACATACAGTCTGTTCAATAAGAAAGTGTCTGCCATAATCAAAAAACTATAAACATTTAGACAGTTTTTTATTTTTTTTTTTTGAAGTACACATTATTAGCTATTGCGCAATTACCTACCCTAGTATTTTGTCCAATCACCTCCATTACTGATTATTGCATGACACCTTTTTTCCATACTTTCGACGAGGTTATCTGCATATTTCTTTGGCAAAGATCGCCATATCTTCTTAATTTGAAATGACAGCTGCTCCACCGTGTACACTGGCTTTCCTTTGAGTTTCATCTTCATGTACGACCACACATTTTCAATGGGATTAGCATCTGGGGATATTGCCGGCCATTCCATTCACTAAAAACACTGCCTCGTACCGCTTCAAGAATTTGGCACTCATTGTAAAAATAATAAATTCGCTGACGTAAACTACACAATGTGCTGGTAGGATATATTGCGCAAAAGAGCACGAAATAAAGGTTCAAACGAGTTCAGGAAGATATCGCTACGGTCGCTCTTTGTAACATAATGAGCATCACGTTCTTATTGAACAGACTGTATACATAAATTGTTATTTTATTCTCACGAAATAACACGCAAGACTTTACGGAACATCTCCGGTCATAATTTCGTCGCGTTCGCCGAGGATAATTATCGTCCGCTACAGATTGAGTTTCATGCTTTCTCTCTCGCTGGCAAGCATTCTCGCGATTTTATTTCTCATTCTCCCATGACGCAGCGCGACAGGACTCCTTCGTTCGGAGATCAGAACGATCAGATAGTATGAATGCAGCAGATGCATCCCGTGTGCAAGCAGGTGCAACAGGAATGACATCGAGAGAGAGAGAGAGAGAGAGAGAGAGGGAGGGAGGGAGAAGTATTAAAAAGACGTAGGGCAGTCTCGACGATCGGAATGCGGTTTTTTAGCATGGAGACGGTCATTTGAAAGAACGGGAAGGCATAAGCGAAGATTATTATTACAGCAGAAGTTCCTCTCTTCCTTCGGTCTTGTCTTCCTGCTTTCGCGCGTTCCTCGTCGAATTGCGCGCGTATCGAGTGAAATAAATCACAGCGTCGAAATAAGCGAGACTTTTCGAAAATTACACACTGGAACAGATTGCTTATTGCCTTCGATGTTTTCCTCGCAGAAAAGGATATGCAGGCAACTCGGTTTCAAAGACATTATTAGATACGTAACATCGAAGCTTTCTTTGATCGTACAAAAAGAAGAATGGTTTTGCTCGAGTATCTAAAAATTTAAACGAGAATAGATCGATTTTACAAAAGTATCTAAAAATTTAGCTTTAGATACAGATCTGAAAATAATTTTATTCAACTGTCAAAATAATTACATGAATGCTTAAGCGTTTGATGTTGCAAAAAGTTTGAACATTCTAGTAGCTAGCTTGAGTGTTTTACTTTTTGATGGCTTTCAGATCTAATAAAATTTTTAGGTACTTGAACAAAACTGTTCTTTCATATTCCTCTTAAATATTAACGCGAAGGAAGAATTTAAAAAAACTGAAAAGTAAATGAGGAAGGAACGGAAATCGTGGTTAAATCGCCTTCGAAATCGAAGAGTGTTTTTAAAAAAGAAGGGCGAGATTTGTGTTTCTTCTTGCTCTAGGAAACACACAGATGATCTAAAAATCCGAAAGGATCTGAGGATTCCAATAACGGGTTCTTATACGCACTACTCGATTCCATGCACTTCTTTGAAGTTCAGAGTTCATCTACTTTGTTTTACAAAACAAAGCAAACAGTTTGAAGATTCTGGCTCACTTACCAAAGCTTGTAACATACTCGATTTATCACAGTCTCAATTATCTCTTTCATTCGAGAATAGACAATTAGAAAATCTCGCCACTGTTTCCAGTTTCATTAATCTTTCACTCGGATCTATCGGAGCTGATACATTATAAAAATGTCTGGAAATAATTTTGTTCAAATAGCATATAAAAATAAAATAACGACAAGGAACAAGCAAAAATTGTAATGTTGATATGTGAATTCATATACCACATATGTAGTCATTTGAATTGCGAGTCTAATTGATTTTCGGAATTAGAAACGCAACTGAACGCTACTGCAGTAATATTACAAATTAAATTGCAATGATAAGCAATTTAATGATTTCATGCTCAATCGGGCATCCTATTAGAGAGATGTTAATGTGCCGAAAATCTCTCTGTAAATTTATCGATACACTAAAATACGTTTAGTGGTATACCAGTCATATTACCAGTCTTTTTTTAGTGCACTTCTCAACATATACTTTAAAGAATCTCTTCACTTGACTCTTCGCTAATCAATCATTCTCCTCAGCGAGCAAACAGCGAAGGAGGACTTCGGCATGGGAGAGGAAGTAATTAAAAGCAGAAGATGCGCGATGGATGGAAGAGGGACGATGAATTAATATAGAGCAGAAACTGAAAGAAAAATATTTGGTATTTGTGACTGTAATTGCATGGTAAAATAATTAATTATGGATAAGAGCTCTATTTTTATAGTTTATTACTGCTGTAATGTTAGTAGTTGGTAGAAGAAAATTGCCGATACATATTGACATAAATCTCCTAAAGAGACCACCATATTTATCGAAAATTATAACTATTGTACTTTATGAATACTGAATAAAACATGATTTGTTTAGATAATAAAAGAAGTAAAAACTCATATTTCGTTGTAGCTTATTTCTACAAAATCAGCTAAAAACGAATTTAACGAATGAAAAAATAAAAAATTCTTAATATTTTCTTTTGCAAATTAAGTAGTTTAAAAAATAATAGTGACCATATTATTGATAACATTACATCGTTTTACACAGTTTTATTTTTACTTTGTTCTTTTTTATTTTTTTCATAATACATGATATGGTGGAAAAAAAATACCATTTCATAATTTCATGATTGTAAATATAAATTAATTTTGCAAAATTGCAAATATTATTACAAAAACTGCTATATTATTTAATAGAAGACATTGTCTAGTTTACATTTATGTTTCAAAAGTTTTATTTTTAGCTTTTGCTTAAAAAAATATTGTCCAAAAACAAAGTGATGGTACGTCGGTATCGAGATGACTTTCCTCTAACAATAATATTTATATAACTCTATCGGAAAAATATACACATAGTTGGTATAAAAAATGAGTAGGAATTATACTTAAATTATGATAATTACAACCATTTTTCTTCTCTGTATAATTTCTGCCGCGCTGTGCTTGAAAATAGTATATGATATAAAGTGGCATCGCAATTTTGTCGCGGCAACATATAGTATTGAAAAACGAGCATTAAACACGTAGGAATGAAAAAAAAAAGAGAGATGCGAGAGAAAGATGGGCGAGTGACTGGACAATGGAGAAAGAAAAGCGACTTATGTGATGGGTTGCGTTACCATAACGACAGATTACGGTGTGGCTCGCCATATCGTACGTGAAGCCATTGCCCTCCATGTCTCTCTCTCTCTCTCTCTCTCCCCTCCTCTCTCTTTCTCTCTCTCCCCCGCGCGCAGTAGGGGGTGATTTGGATTGTGAGGGACTTCTATTAGAGTGCAGGCTGCCGTGCGACGGCACGCCGTAGAAGGGTGTTGATGTCCACGAATGGACGGGCTTGCCATTCGCACGGCTGCATTTATGGTCGCACATAAACATTTTCGCTACCTGTATTCTTTGGCACCAAGCGTGGAACGAGCGAACAGGTGTCCCTCTTTAGATACATGTCTATTTCTGTCTTTGACCCTGATTACTTTCCTGTTACAGAAACCTCAGGTCAGAACTTCTGTATCAATAAAGGTCCCTTGAAAAGGGTTTCGAAGAAACGTACGGATCAAATTATATCCCTTGCGAATAATCTCAAACGAGCTATCCTCGAAGAATTTTAATTTCAGTCTCAAAGGTTATTATTAACCGGAGCTGACGCCAAAATCTGTAATACAACTACCGACACTGGGTCTGTGAGAGCCATTTAATTTATATTAAAAGGCACTAATTAATTTCAAGGATATAACTCGTGTAAAAAGGAATGAATAAGTATAATCAAATGTGCAAACATTAAAAAATTGAATTGTTTGATGGAGATTTATTAATTATTTAATCAAGAGTGGGTTATTTAATAACCCATCGCTTCGTCAAATAGTCAGCTAACAGATACCGTTAATTCAAATACAATTAGTATTATGTAACTATCGACTAAAATAATTTGAAGCTATATTGTTACTGGTCAATCAACTTAATGTACAACAGGTATGTTTTTTGTTTCCCGATTTTACGTTCAGTCTTTAAGCGCTTGTAAAATCGCAATATACAATTTTCCAAGGATGGATCTCGACTAAAAAACGTCCAGTGAATCCAACATGTATCCAAGTGCGCTCGGGATGTGCGAATAATAAAAGTGAAAGAATGAAAAATGAAACGAGGCGACGCGACGTCGGGCGAGGCACACGGAGGGCCTGCTAAGGCACCAACCGATCGATATAACCGATTTATCGCGATAAAATGGATTTCCGGATGGCGGAGGAGACTACAATTGAATTATCTTGGACTCCGAGGCGCTTCCCGGACACGTCCGCGCCCGGAACATCGACAGGTGCACGTCAAACTGGTTCGAAGTCATAGTCATTGTGGCATGTACAATATGTAATTGGAACTGTTTTGACAGGAGCAATCTCTCTCTCTCTCTCTCTCTCTCTCTCAATTTATATTGCGTCAGAATAGACTGTTTCCGTTGAGTTAATAACCACTAATAATCGCCGGGTTTTGATCTCTTCCGAGCATTGATGCTCATAGTAGCTCAAATGTAGGTAATTACTACTATATAGAAAATATTAGGATATTTCGCACACACAAATTTATGTATATGTACACAGAAAGAATAATTTTTTAAAAATCCACGTAACAATTTTACGTTTTAGATATATAGATCTGAAAATAATTTTTTGGATTTATCAAAATAGAGTAGGACGCTCATATAATGAGCAATGCTGCAAAAGATTTTAACCCTCCGTTGATAAGGTTGGGGTAAAAATGACCCCACCTGGTGCGTTTATTTTATATTGCACTGTTTATCTTATGGTTATGTGGTTTCGGCTATTTTTCAACTCGTTCACTAAATGTCTTAGTGGTCGAAATCATTTAAGTAAGTGATATATCCCTTCATTTTCAATTCTTGTTTATATCAAAGATTATTTATGCCCATGCTGCTTTTATAATATAGATTTAGATAAAATTTCACATTTTATAATGATATTTACTATTTTGTTTACTATTTTGAGACTAAGGCAATAAGCTAAAGATTTTTTTAATTATTACTGTGCAATGTTTTTCTAGTTATTTTAATTATATACAATATATAAAATATTTCGACACTAAAACAATTTATTTAGTACTAGTCAAAGAGTTTTTGTTTAATTTAAAATATAAATGCATAAAACTATATTTTTATCTATAAATAAACAGGAGATAAAGTTTCATGTTTACTTCTTTTGTACATTAATTAGATGAAAAATGAACACGGGGTCGGATCGATCCCACCTTGCTAGACATGTCCTGAAGGTCCACTTTGCCAATGAAGGGTGAATATTCTAACAACCATAGTTTGAATGTCCTAAACAATTATTTTCAGAATTAGGAAGTAATTCATTATTTGTAATAAAGTTATTTTTTTCAATAACTTAACTTTGTTTCTTTCTTTTTATCCATAGTTGCAACTTGATTATATTTTTGGTAATTAGAAAGTAATTTAATACTAGTTATTTTTACAGTTATACTCACTTTACATATTTCAAACTTATTCATCAACATAGCTGACCAAAATGAAATGCTTAATGTGAACAATTAGTAATAATTTTATTGGATTAGTGATTGGAATATATCGGATAATCATTACACTCTGTAAATGAATGCCTGTATTAAGAATTAAGCTAGAAGTCTTTTAGCATGTAAATACGTTTGATCCCATAATTTTGACTCCAAAAGTAGATATATATATATATACATATATATGTAAAATTTTATTATAAATATAATATATAACCGAATATTTAGTGTAAGTAAAATAATTTAGCAAAGTTTGACACACCCTGAATATTACTACATAGGGTGTATACCGTGCATATACATATGCATAAAATGTAATATATAATATTAGATACATGTAATAATTATTTATATGTATGTACATACATGTGTAATTGTACAGAGTGTTCCGAATTTAAATGGTCAAACTAAAGGTGTAGGAAATTCGGTAAACTGAGAAAAAAAAATCTTTTAAAGATATGCTCGTTTTTGTTTTGTTTTGGAAAAAATCGTCAAAAAAACCGAACATAATTTTCAGAATATTATTGTTTTCAAAGAGGAATATTGTTTTCGTGTACGATAACGCTTCAGAAGCAATGCGAAAGAAGTATGCGCACCTATTTCCAGAAGAGTGCCAGATCGTTACGAGTCTTTACGTTGACGAGATGAGTGTTTGGCTGCAACACGAGCTATCCAAGATGCAATGCGTGCATTGCTGCAAGGGGCCAACATTTTGAACAATATCTGCATTAAGCAAATGACAACGTGAATAAACGTAAAAAGTAATGTGTGAATAAATAATAAATAAGTACATAAATGAAAACTATTTTTTGCCTTTTTTTGCAATTTTCTTCAAAACGAAGTAAAAACGAGATCTCTGAAGGATCTTTTTCTTATCGATTCTCTACACGCTCCTGAAATTTGGTCGTTAAATTCGGAACACCCTGTATATAGTGTTTTGCGAATCGCCATGGTTGTTGAGATACTTCCGATGGATTAATAAAATGTTTCCAAAAGTTTATTGGTTTCTAATAAAAAATTAATTGCGTATTAAGAAATTTAAATAAATAAATTTTAATTAATTTTTTTAATAACAATTAAAGTTAAATTATGTTTGTTTTTTAATGTAATGAAATATCTTTCGACATTCTTGTAGTACATGAAAAAAAAAGAATTTATTGATATAGCATACGTATCATTTTAATTATTCGATCTCAAGGTAATTCAATTAACATTTGTAACATAATCCACGAACCTGTCACTGATACCTAAAGCGGTGAGACTCAAACATAAACAAACATGATCGCATTGAGGAACATATGTACATGTAGGTACATACATAAATAGTAGTCATTGAAATACTTGAAAAGGAATTCAACATACATAAGGCTGAAGTACGTTATTTGACGTTGTTTTCAAGTACATATATTTATTAAAATAATTATTCAAACTGCATACCATCTTTCACAATACAAAGTTATATTCTTTTCAGTAGATTGTTATTGCGTATTCAATTAAACTATAATGTTTTTACGTTTGGATTTCACTGCTTCAAGTATCGACAGATCGTGAATTATATTGAAAGTATTAGTTGAATTATCTTGAAATCGAATTATTAAAATACATACATAATGTTATACCGTTGAATCCATCTTTTTATAAATTAATTAAATCCTAGGTCTAATAAATGTAAATTTTGTTTGGATGTGCATAACTAACAATTTTATTATTCATATTAAAACAGTACGTTTTCGACGTAACTCAGTCCTCTTCAGCTGTAGATGTATATATGTACGCATTTTTTACAAAGAAACTAACCCCACGCATAAATTATTAATACAAGAATCATCTCACATTTCTTAATACTTCAAAAAAACAACAACCGCCTTATAACTTATTTTTAGATAGTCAAACTATAAATTGACGTGTTGCAATAGTCATTTTTCCATTTTTTTGAACCAATTTCTCGGTGGTTGGCGAGAACAGGCAATCAAGGTTTTAATGCAATTTCTAGTCGGTACAATTTTCGTATCTCAATATCGCAGATATAATAAGGTTGTAAATCCATATTAATACATGTGTATTAGAAAACTAAATAAAATAAAAATAAAAAGTGATAATAAAATTATATCAATTGAAAAACTGATAATAGTAAAATTATGATCATCTTTTCATGTATTACAAAATGGAAGGAAAAATATATGATTGCATTTAAAAAAAACATGATTTGACTTTGATTTTTCTTTATTAAAAAACGAACAAATTAAACATTCTTCTGCAATTAATTCTCTATTATTATACAAACCAATAAACTTATATTAAAAACATTTTGTCGTCAATCCATCGAAAGTACCTCAAAAACCGCGATGACTGGATGCGATGTGAGGAACATCCTGCATAATGTACAAATATACATATATATATATATATATATATATATATATGCATATGTGTGATAGCGAGAGACGAAGTTATGGCCGCGCCGTAATTTAATTATATTCTGTACGATTACGTCACATAACGTACTCATCTAACGAGATGCGATGACGCGACGCGCCCCGCGATGTTTACATTTCGACAGAACAGGTTGAACTTACGAAACGAGAAGCCGCGAGTCATTTCCCGCTTGCCACAGTTCACAGATGCCAACAGTGGGCAGATCCACATGGACAGATCCACTTCTATCCACCTTGCCTGGCTCCCGCCAAGGACAACAGAGTCGCAACCATCGACGTTGATTCAGACCAGGCTTGTCAGATTGGGCTACTTTTCGCAATTTCGCGGACACGAGAAGCAAATTTGCGTTGATTAAAAAATAGCTTCTGTGCGATTGGTCGCAAATTGGGCTGCCTGCCTCGGTTTTCTACCGCGCGAAAATTGAACGCTTTCCACTTGAATGCATGGCAATGGCCAATCGCGAGACCGACTCGTTTTAATGGCTGTTATATGGATGGTTAGTGTCTGGCGGTAATTGGTCGATTTTATGGTTCCTCTATAAATCAATCTCTATCGATTTGTTAATACGTTTCCTAGCGATCCTAGTACTCATTACGATACTGACATAAGGTGGTATTTTCCTGTATAAATTTTCCTCCCCTTCCCCCCAAAAATAATCTGACAACCCTGATTTAGAAGAGTGATTCATGACAGACGTAATTCTATAGGATAAAATCGGCAAATTTGGAACTTTTCTGGACGAGAACTTGTCCTCTCGCGAAGGAATTTCGCGCGGAGACACGCGAATAACGGATGTCTATATAGATATATGGTGTTTGTTTGACACTCACAATTTTTGCGAGCGTCATTTGTTCTTGTTTAATTTCATTTGTTTCATCTGCAAACAAGGATGAAATGATTCCAAGAACGCTGTGAGCGTCAAATGGAATAACCGCATCCTTGACGGCTTACTTGCTCAAGATTGAGCAATTATCTCATTGCAGAGAATCAATCGTGAACGTTTCTACAAAATCATTTTATCGCGAAAACTTTACGAAGCGCATATAATAATTTTTCTCACTCTGCTCTCGAGCATTCGATAACTCATCGCACACTCCGTACAGAAGGAAGCGACAATCGCTTGCCATCGTGTTGCAATTTAACGATAATCAACAAGACTAATCTCGAGGGTTACTCAGCTTGTCGAGGTTCAGTCAGCTTAGAAATACATAAAATTGTCTGTAAATATCGTCATTGCGGAAAATATACGAGTATTTAAAACATAGAAGTCATAATGGTATAAAAACGTCATCATGACCTTATTTGTCACGTACAAGGGAATTCACTTATATATACAAATGACAAATAAAGTCACGCGATGACGTCCTATGGTATCATCATGACACTGTGTGTTTCACCTGAGATGCTGAACGCACATTGCGCAACTCATTATGAATATTTATTATAAAAACTTACACACAAAAGAACAATTCGAGTCTCACTACACATACTACCGTTATTATTTCCTTTCGTTACTTGCATCATTACTTGCACGTCCGCCGAAATGGATTCGCGCGACCACGTAGCGAGATATTTCAGAGAATTATTTCACCACAACGTAAGCAAGCCTATCTGTATCTGTCAATCGGTTCTCGCGCGGGTAACTTCGCCGTAGTGCTTGAGCAATACTCCATCCTTTTTTTCCTTCGCGAGAAAAAAAAACTAACTTCCGAGCCTCGAATAAAGAGGCTCGGATACGCCGATTATCGGATTACGAGGGTGAGGCGCGAGCGCCTTTGACGACGTCGCGCGTCTCCAGGTCGAAGAATCAGGTCCGCACTCATATCCGCACTCGTAACCGCCGTTGACATATCAGGTAGTAAAAGCAGCAACAAGTGGTGCGAGGCATTAATTGCGTACCAGCAGCACTCGCTCGAGGAGTCGTGATTGCGCGGAAGTATCAATTTCGAAGGGGGAGGTCTCACGGAGTAACGCTTACTCGTGTCGCCGATTCGTTGCCGCGACCTTCACGGCAACGAGAGATTCCGTTTCTCGGAATCGGAACAGCTCGTTCCGGTGATCTCGGTTTGTCTCGAGCGGACAATTTAGGGAGGAGGCGAGCGTTTAGACTTTAGACGCTTTCAACGCGATCGAGTCTCTTCTCGACCAGGGTGATTCGGAAAAAACTGAAGTTATTCGATAGTGATTATATCTCTAGGGCATATAATAAATATATATGATTTATTGGTATTTTTGTAAAAACTATTCGGTAGGAGACTAACAAGAAGATATCCAGGGGACTGTGATTTTAATAAAAGTAATGTTTTTCACATTTTATATCGTAAACTATCGCATGTATCAAGTGAACTTATAAATGACAAATATGATCTTATCTGTGTCATAATGATATCCTTACGATATCATAATGACTTCTGTGTTCTACCTGGGACATCGGGACATCGGGAGTCAGGTAGGTGACAGACTTATAGTTTCGTAACTCGTTGGTTTTCTCCACTTTCTATTTCATGGGACCCATCGGGACTTTCCGAGATCGCGAGAGAGAAAAAGAGAGAGAACAGGAAGGTCGCGTCGAGATGCGCGAGACTACATCTCGCGATTCTAACGGCTGACAGACAGACATACTTCAAGACTCCCCGACGACCCGCGACGCGCGTCTCCAGATGAGATTATGAGAATAACGACGCGCGACACCGACATCGTAATCCGACTCATCGTCGACGAGTCCATATACAGCACTTCGTTCGAGGAATACATCCTGAAAATATCTTTAGGACGCAAGACGTCCTAATGGAATCCTCTGGGATGATGGGATGATGTCTAATGAAGTTTAGGTCCATCTAAGGGAGGAAAGGGAGGAAAGGGAGGGGAAGAAAAAAAAGTGTCGAGCTCGGAAGCGGTGCAGAAGCGCATCCTCCGCCCGCGCGTGGGAAAACTCGAGAGATTATCATCCTTCTCTTTCTCTTTCTCTTTCCCCTTTCCCTCCCCCTCCCCCTTTCCCTTTCCCTTCAGATTCTGATTCTTTTTTCAGATGCTCCTCTTTCTTCTCTCATCTAAATAAAGATATCTGTCTATCTATCTTTCACAGACACTTACGTTCGTGATGCTGGGCTCTCCGGCAGCTGGTCGAGGGCAAGGTCGCACCCGATCCGATTCTTCTCCGTCTCCCTCCCCCCTCTCTCTCTCTCTCCTTCTCTTTCTGCTGGAGCACAGAGTTAAACACCAAGGGCGAGATAGAAGCACCGGCGTTCCGACGACGACGACGGCCCGTCGCGCTCGTCAGGGATCCACGGCCGCGTCTCCGCCGCACGTCATTCGTAACAGCGTCGCACTGGGGACACCGTTCCGCCGGAACAATCGCGAGAAAAGAAGCTGCTTACTCGGCGTCGTTTGCCGCGCATCTGCCGAGTGCTGTGACTGCTGTTGACTGCTGTGGCTGTGAGAGTCGTGAGAGAGCTCAGAGCGGGCGGTTGAGGCTGGTTGAGGCGGTTCGGTTTGGACGGAACGCGGGCGACGAGAGACGCGACCAATCGCAGACCACCTGCGCTGCTTACCGCCAGTTCCAGGTTCCCAGTACCGCCGCGCCGCCTGCGCAATGTGCATCAGCGCTGATCAGCAGCGCGGTCTCACCGAGTCACGTGAGTCACGAGTGACGTAGTCACAACTGACGGCACTGACAACGGGCCATTTTTCGCGCATTTACCGAGGTGACTTCTAATTTCATCGCGCCGTTCTGCGTGTTGCGTAGATCGTAATCGCTCGATGAGTACATACAATTACGCGCGGCGACAATGAGGGTTCTAGCTTTTTACGTTTCTGGTTTCTGTTGAGATTTTTGGAAATACAAATGCGTTGAAAAGAGAACAGGTGCAGCCCATTCTGCGCGCGTGCGCGCTTCGTCCAGATATAAGCCCCGAATCACGCATAGCGCGAAAATTTGAAATTTTTTAACTGTCGAATCACGATCGCGGCTACACGAGTCGGGAATGATATTATATTTTACTCATCTGCGGACTACGTTTGACCATAATTAGACGGTACACTGCAATGCATTTATTCGCTGGATCATAGTAGCAGTTCGACTTATCGACATTTATTTTTTACTCAAATCCTATCAACTTTACAGAAAAACTATAAGAGAAAAAAATCATTAATTTTCTTCTCATAGAACTTTGAGAATTTTTTCAGAATTTTGTATCAACTTTTTAGTACTGCATTTTCTTATTTTCGATAAGTCGGGACGCTGCACTGTACAATCCACACGGCACTGAATGTCACCAAAATGTGACCAGAATATTACATTTGAAATCTGAAATATTCTGGTGATCTCAAAAAAAATTCTGGTAATGGAATAGAATGTCTATATGTCCGCATCTGGTAATATTCTGGAGACATTCAGTAATTTCTGGAACATTCTGTAATATTGGGTCATCTAAAAGGTATCCGCGGTTTTTTGTCACTAGATGTCTGTTGATGGTCATATATCTAGTGACAAAGTACCGCGGATACTTTTTAGATGACTCTATACAATAATACGCAGCACAGAATGTCACCAGAATGTCAATAGAATGTCGTCAGAATATTTCAATGTCTTTTTTTACAGAATATTTTATTCGAAATATTTTTACAAACATCTAGAGATATATAGGATATTTTATTTGAAATATTCTAGAGACGTTCTGTTTGAAATATTACGTTTGCAATATTTTTTTAATATTCTGGTAAGCTAAATAAAGTTATGATCAAAAAAACTTCATATATATACATATACAAATACATTCTCTAGAATATTTCATTCGCGACATTCTAAAATATTTCAAATATAATGTTATCGCAGAAACTATATTAATAATAATAATAATAATAAAACCCAACGTACTATTTTGAAGAGAGGTTGCCAGAATATTTTATATGAAACATTCATGAAAGAAATTGGAAGCAAAACCTCTCCAAAATATTAAGGAAATATTGTAATGTAATATTTCAAATAAAATGTCTCTAGAATGTTTCAAATGAATTATTCTATAAAAATCATATTTTAGACCAACATCATATTTAAATAAACTAAATCGTATTTAGACAAACATTTTAAAAAATCATATTTTATGAAATATTCTACATGCAATGTCTCTAGATATTTGCAGAAGTGCTTCAAATGAAATATAATTAACAAAAAGAAGAGCATAAAATCACAGCACAAAATATTCTTTGTAATATTTAATATGTAATTATTTAGACATTTCGGTCATCATGGCCACAATCTGGCCATCTTCAGTAAATTTACAAATATCAATTACAATAAAACACAGAATTTACATAAATTTAACATTAAAATTCAGCGATCATAAATATAATTATAAATCAACGCATTCTTAAAATATAATTTTATAAAAGACATTTGAAATATTTTCATAACATTCTGGTGACATTTAGTACTGTGTGGGAAGTTATAATAAAAAAATATATAATGGATACAATAATATTAAATACATAGAAATGAGGAATGCCATATTCAGTCGACGCGGATCTTCGTATCCAATAATATTTCTTGTAAATATTATTATTTATAAAATTTTCTATTCAAGCTAACTGGGCGATTATTTGTCGGTTTTGAAATACAGTCCTACACTAAAGCTGGAGTAATAATATCAATTTGACAATCAATTTAATATTATTGCTGCAAATAAGCATGTAATTGGAAAGCTGGCACTGATTTGATAATAACTAATAAATGACTAATAAATTAATTATATTGATTAGTCAATTATTGAAATAAATATGAAAATGTTCATGATACATTAATGGAAATAATTTGAAAATAACATGATTAAGATGTTCTTTGCGATGATTATATACTTGTTACTCTTATGAAAACATTAGTGCAATGGGAAAACGCCAAGAAAAACAAAATTAACTTATTATATTTTCGATTTAAATATATTTCCGCCATTGCAAAGTGCGCACTGATTCTAGAATGTCTGTATGATGACTGACTAAAGTCGACTTGAAAGTCTTACAAATGGGATATTGTGACATTGTATGACTTACAAACGTCTTTACGCCTAAAGTTAGGGACTTAGGGACGTCCATTTTCTAGACGTCTAGCAGCTATAGAGTGCATTCCGATATTCACTGCCAATACTGAAAATCTATAGCACACGTATAGTTACTGTATAGTTTCAGCACTGACAATGAATATCGGAACGGACCCACAGTCGACTCAGAAGTCGGTTCAAAGTCGACTTTGTGCTGTTAGAAGTTATAGAATTGATTCTTTAGAATCGACTCATTCTTCCCTCTTGAATCAATTATGAAAATCAAAATCAAGAATCGATTCATTTTTCAGAAAACGGCATCACTATCGTATCACTAATATGCCCTAATATCAGAAAAAAACCTGAGAGAAGACATGAGTCATGACGGCCCAAAACCAGTAACCGCAAAATGCTGCCGCTCTCTGAAGAAGTGAATGTTAACTACACAACAATATCTATCTTTTTGCAAATAAATCGCTGAAATCGTTGAAATCTTTATTAATTTAGACCCGATTGCACCAACATTACTTTGACTTTAAGCAAGGTTTAAAACTCTCCCTCTCTGTCTCTATCTCTCTTTCGCTTTAAAACGAGACGGAAAGAGTTTTAAGTCTTGCTTAAAGTCTTAATAGATTTTAGTTATTTTAAGCCGGTTCTACATTAGTTGCAAGCCGATCGAATATGAAGCGTTTATTTCAAAATGCAAGTTTCAGATTGGCTGTCGCAACAAACTTATGATCGGCTTGCGTCGAATGTAGAACCGACTTTAGCGATTTCAACTATCCATTTTCATCAGGAGCACCGCAAAAAGGTGGATATTGTTGTGTACATCCACTTCTTTAGAGGGCGGTAGTGCGCGGCAGCATTTTGCGATTACAGGTTTTGATATGGCACTATAATATGAGTATTCCCATTCGCCATTTTTAGTCCTTTTCTCACTCTCTTGTTCCTTTCCTAAATCCCTTGCTTTCTCTCTCCACTCCGCTAAAAAAGATTGAAGAGAGAACAAAGAGTGGGGAAAGGACTAAAAATGGTGGATGCGAATATTATAGTTATGTAACTTATATTATAGTGCTCTAGTTTTGGGCCGTCATGTCTTCTCTCAGGTTTCTCTCTGCTATGTATCATTACAAGAGAGTTCGTTCGCTCGCCGTTCGATGAACCTTTTATATTTCTGTGCATGTCACTTCCTTGACTGGAATTGTCAATTCATTGGCGAGCCTTTAAGCCCGGCAAGCGTCCTTTACCCCGAACAAGAAGAAGAAGTCGCCGCTGTCTTTCGCTTCCACGTTCCGAAAACGTTTGAAAAGATTTATTTGCGGCAACATGTTCGTCGCACGATGCGCTCGGTTGTTTCCCTCATCGAAGGTACCCATCATTTGAATAGCGATCGTGTAACTTTTCTCTAGAGCGAAAACAGGAAAATTGAACAATATTATGTATGTGTGTGTGTATCTACATACGTCGCACCATATAAAAAGTTTTCGCTTTTCGCGTTCCGTCCTAAAAAAAAAGTTATGCGCTACCCTTACCGAACCGTCAACATAACCTCCAAATGTCTTCTAATGTCTATTTCTAACGTATCTATTTTTATGTTTTAATGTATTCAATGTTAAGATTTGAATCTTGATTTATCTCGTTATCTTTTTCTAATTCTTATAAAAGGAAAAGAAAAAAATGTATTAAACACAATTTCTGTTTATAGTTTGTAACTATTATTGAAGCATTCACTCAATAATATATATATCTACATATATATTCGTACAAGTTTTAACCAGAATTATGGAGAATTTAATATAAACTGAAACGTTTGATACAATTTTAATGGATCGTAATTTATTATTAGTACATTGAGTCAATACTGAATTGACATCGTACCTGGTACATTGCACTGTATTCGTTAATTTTTATTAGCCGAGATTAAAGTCAATCTATAATGGTAGACATGGATCAGAATCATTCTCTTGAAGCTATAATCGCATACTGTGATTTCATTAACAAGCACTTTCACGCGTTTCAGAATGCGTTATTACTGAACCAAAAGGTAACACATATATATAGGGATCTTGGTATCATCAGGCTGTTATCTGCAATTTCGAAGCCATCAATGTCTAGAGATGTCCACACAGTATCTGAGCACCGTAGGTCTACGGAAACTTTACAACCAAAGACAGGAGGATTTTTTACAAGAATATTGAAAAAAATCGGTATTCTAGACGTCCAGAAATATGTAATTAAAAATTTTTCATTGTCATTCAATTGAGTGATAAAATGAGAGTTTTCGAAATTGTTGTATCTTTACAATCTGTAAAAGCATTCTGTGACTTTTTATATCCATACGTTCAAAGTTATCGATGGTAATGTTAATTGAATATTATTACAGAGAAATATGGATATAGGTTATGAGATATACGAACATGTAATTGGTCAAGTAGATTACCCTTTCTTCTTTAAACGTAAGTTCTCTATTATAAGTATTGTAATTCTAACTCTTGCATATATTTTAAATACGTTCTTTGTAGATTTTAACATGCCAGATACGTTCTTCGCTTGGTTTCTGGTGACAGAGCTTCATGTCTGGATGATAATGATTCGTTACATGGCAAACGAGAAGGATGGAAAAGCTATCAGGAATTTTGCAGTAGCAGCAATGTGGCAGGACACACAAGCCAGGATAGAAAATCTCGGTGTAAGTAGCATTGTGATTGTACTTTTAATAAATTGTCATATATATACAGAGTTGGCCATATTCGACGGAAAGATGTTTTTTTTTTCAATCATGGGAAAAAAACACATTTTTTGCTGTTCATTTTAAAAATCATTTAATAGGGTTCAAGGTCTTTTCGTCGAATATGGCCAACCCTGTACATAGTATCCCATTTTTAATGATGACCTCAAATTTCTCTTGAATAGTACATTTTAGAGAAAAATGTTTCAGACAAAAGTTTTGTGACTTCGAGGGGAACAGATGATATTGATTTGACCTTGGATGACATTGTCAAGGTCAGGGCAAGGTCACTTCGAATTTTTTTAATGGAACCTTCCATTTTTCATTATATATTCTTGTAGCTTACTTCGAGATCTTTTCAAAATACTATAATAAAATATTTTTTTATTAAATACTTTGCATTATCCAAGGTGTCCGACCGATGGCTGAAATCTCTTGAATGTTGTTCAGGATCATGACCTAGATAACATTTGTCAAGATTAAGATCATTGAAGATTGTACTTCTTATTTTCATTTTTACATACAAATGAATTTTTAGTGCAAAAATGAAAATAAGAACAACCTCCAATGACTTTGATCTCGACGAATGTTATCCAAGTCACAACATTCAATAGGTTTTAGCTGTTGGTCGGACACCTTGAATAATGTTAATACCGGCGATGCTATAATTTGCAAGCCTTATAATTCGAGAAGTACTTAATGAAAATGAACTTATAGTATTTTGGAAAGCTCTCGAGGTAAACTACAAGAATATGTAATGAAAAATGGGTGATCCTATTTAAAAAATTTAAAGTGACCTTGCCCTCACTTTGACAACGCTACTCAAGGTCAAACCAATAGTATCATCTTGTATCCCTCTCGAGATATATATATATATATATATATATATAGATACCATGATTGGCATTATTATTCGCCTCCTAGGAGATTTTATTGGGATTGTATAGGAAAAATTAATTTTTTATAATAATTAAAAACATAAAAGGAATGTATTTATAAATATTTATTGAATATAGGTATACTATAATAAACTAACCAGATATAATTATGTTTAAAAACATATTTTATTTTCGTATAACAAATCAAACTAATCAAGACTCCTTATAAATCAAAGCACTGGAAAGAATAAGGGCAGTAGGAGTCAAGCGCAGAAGACGTCGCGCAAATAATATATTTATGAAGTGTGAAACTTCTTTATTCACTAAAACGCGCTTACGTGTTTCGGCTCACTTTTGAGCCTTCCTCAGAGAAAACATAATATTTTATTTTAATGCATATTTAGTTTTATAAGCTCCCTTTCCATGAAAATTTACTTGAAATTGAATCTAAATTACATTTAAACAGTATTGGATAAGTTAACGTTTTTTTTTAAACTAAATTAAATTAAAATTAATGGCTTACAAAATTAATAAAATTATTTAAAAGTTGAAGAAATAAAAAATTAACTTAATAAAAGTTAAGATTGAATTAACTTAAGTTTTAAAAAGAGTTAATTTTGAAAAAAATTATTTTTGAGATAAGAATGTCTTAATTTTTCTTAAAATGAGATTATTTTGATAATACTTACAATATAGATTATTAGGTAAATTTAATTTTTTTATTCACATATAAGTTACATAATAAAAGTCACACTGTAAGACATTTTTCAAAATCTTGCGAGAGAGAAGGATATATATTTACATTATTTCTATGTCTTTAACCTTTATCTAACTTTCTTTAACTGCCGAAACGACTGTTCACGCATGTTTACGACTACTACTAGATATTTGTTACAAAAAGTATACATAAAAATTTTGAAAATGGGTGGATGTGCAGCACTGTTTTACAACAATTCTTCATTTAAGGCTCATTTCATATTTATGTTACTGTAATATAATATTTATGACAGCTTAGTGTGATTCAAATATGAATAGGAATTGACAAAACCTAGCGAGAATTAAAAAACTGACTATGGTGTGACTCTTATTATTATAAAGTTTCTAATTATAAAATCATTGAACTTTTTTTACATTAATTCTCTAATGTTTAAAATTTTATTAATACTATTGTATGCACAATTCATGGATAGATGACCGTCTACGTCTGTGGCTACAATTAAACCTTCCTATATTAAAATCTATTGCTTGCAATAAAAATATACATATAACTTTTTTACTTAATTTTTCCAAAACTTTCATGATGTGATATTTCGATTTGCGATTTTCCGAATACCTTATACAATGTATATATACTTATACGCTTATAATTGTTATATTATTGCAGCTAATCAAAACCAAACTCAAAAATAAACAATTACAAGAAATATCACATCAATTCAATGCTGCTATAATAGGTTACGACGAGGGCATACAATCTGATGACAAAGTATTAGCAGGAGCATTATGGAGAAGATTCTTTCAGTTGGAATGCAATAATCCGGAACACATTGAAACACTTCTAATTTATGTTAGGAAACAGGTAAAGCTTTAGGAAATAATGCATAACTATATTTTGTATTTTATTCCATGATATCGGCATAAGATAACTTGCTAAAGTTAACTATATACAATTTTTATAATTATACATTATGTGAAAAGTAATTTCTTTTTTGTTCACTTTTCAGATTTGTTTGTTTGACAGTTTACCAAATGATGAAATTTTAAGAAAACCTATTTTACAATTAATAGACATAAAAAGTTTATGTAAGCATCAATATTAATTACAATTAACAGACGAAATTAATGAAATATTATGTTTTTGTAAATACATAATGTTATTATGAAGAGTTATTATAAAAATATAGTAATAAATATAATAATATAATAACTTTTTCGTAAAGTATTTTCTCTAAATTAAAATGCTTTTCACTTAAAACATTTTACATTAATAATCCATCAGGTTAAATTTGGTCTTTAAATTAAAATGTTTTTCACTTAAAATATTTTATATTAACCCATTAGGTTAAATTTGATCAAATGTAAATTCAAGACTATTAATTATCACATTTAATTTTGTGATCTCCCAGATTCACAATTACGTCGCATATGAAAACTCTCATGCATTTTGCATCGCATTCCTTCGTCAGTGATGGTTCAGCTTGTTTAAAATAGTTCCTGAATCAATTATTGTTAGATGAGATAGAACACTGGGCAGACACAACAATTCTCTATACATTACCTGTAGTAACGATTTAGCAGCTTCTCGTCATTCAGTAATTTAAACAACCAAGCTTGTAATGAATCGTACGTCAAGTCGGAAAGTTCATATTCCTCTTTAAACGAATATGACTTATACCATAATGGCCGCTGATCAGAGTTAATATTCGCTAAAGTCAAATTGTATATCCAATTCTCGAAATCTTTGACTTCCTATAATAGAGTTTAACCCATCGTGTAAATGTACATTTTATCGAAACGTGTATTTTACCGGAACAATGTAATACTTACGTAATTTTTGCTGTCAATAGTGTAAAACTTATAATTGGGATTTACATTCTGGTAAGTAGTTACGCTACCACCGTTCCAAGCGACGTTACTAATCTTGCTATTATCATCACTGCCATAAATCAGCTGTAATTCATCTTTGTGCGTATGGCCGTTGAATTGCGCTCTGATTATGTGGGCAAATCTATTAACAATTTTGACGTATTCTCTTTTCCACGTAGTTTGACAATCCGTATTACCAGGAGGAAGATGCGCTAATATGTGCACATACTCTCTATCCATTTCAGCTTGCAAAAGCATATCCGCCAACCATTGTAACTGACCATCAGGATCTCGCGGTTGATATAGTTGCCACCTGCAGAAATGATTCTATACAAAACCGCGTAAAGTAAAATATTTGATTTATATACTTCCTGCATTTAAAATAAATGTAATATGATAATGTAAAAAGAGTTAGCATAACAAATATTGAAGAGATCAATTATGTATATTACTATATTGCTGCATTGATAGAAAATAGCAATTTTTTAATAGAGTATTTTTAAAATTCTTTCCGAATTGGAACGTTCTAATTAGGGTAGTGAATATACATAACTTCATTTTATCCATGTTATACCTTCAATAGAAGAAAATTTACTTCCTTTTACAAAGTTAAGAAGTAACTTTATTTACAGTTTCACTTGCAAGTCACACACATCCATCTATACCTTATGTTAACTAAAAATTTTTATCAAAAAGTTACTGTTATCTAAACCTAAACACTCAATTATAATATAATTCTTTAAAATTACATCATAAGTGTAAGAAATTTAGAAGAAACAAAACAGGAGTTATCAGCGTTAGGATTGCGTACTTGTGGCAGGATGGAAGTCTACCAATATGGAGAAAACCAGGCCTCGGTTCGAATTCCGAAGCATCTTGATACTTTTCTCTTGTTGCTTATTTTTTACGTAAGTTTTCAAAATTCGAACAGAATTATTTATCAGAATTATGACACTTTTCCATGTATTGACAAATGTATCGTTTTTCACAATATATTAATCATTCTTTTATCAATTTTTTTTCATTATCTTAAAAATGTTAATTCTTTCATTTGTATTGTCAGGGTTGCCACAGACTTGAAAAACTGAGAAAAGTCAGAGAAATTGAAATTGGCCATGGAAAATCGGGAAAAATGTAAAAAAGTCTGGAATTTTGAAATTTGCTCACAATTTCCTTAAACTACTACTATTCTAGATAATCGTTATAATTTTTTAATATTATATCTGACGTTTATAGAAATACGTTCAAAACACTTTAAACGATTTTAATAAAATAATTAAAATTTATATTTTATTCAGTATTTTTATTTGATCGCTCTTTTTCATAACTGCATTCTTTTTTTCAATACTAATTTATTTATTTATTTATTTTTTTTGCTTGAATTTGCACCCAAAATTTTAGTGTGCTATTAACTTTTTTTGCGTTGTTTTTAATAATATATACTAGCTTTTCCTATAATTCTTGACTTTAGATGTGTTAAAATTTATATATTTTATATTGGAAAATTTTCCATTTTCATCTGGAAAACCAGGAAAAGTCAGGAAATTTTAAAATTTATTTTCTGTGACAACCCTGGTTGTTATGCAAATAATTTTTATTTTATTTGTAGATTGCAATATCATAATTCATTTGATTGATCTACTATGTAGACTCTCTTATCTTATTATTAGTAATATTTTCGCTTTTTCAGAGATATCAGTCAATAAATACTTTTATATAAACGCGACAATATATTGTGATGCATAAGATAATTCACAATATTAATTGACTAATATCTTAGATTGATAACGTTAATTACGATATTGCAATCTACAAATAAACTACTTGTATGTCAATTAAAAAACTGATTTAATATGCTCACCAGTTGTAAGAATAACACACGTTATTGTTCAAAACTATAATTCTAAATCCTTTTTTAGGCGAAACCGTATAAAATCCGCCTTCTAGAATAGTAGGACGTGTAGATTCCGGTAACCACCCGAAATCAATCCATAAATCAGCCATTAGTTCATACAGCCATTGCGTGCTTATCTCATTATTAGTAATAATCCTAGGTGCAAATCTAAAAGAATTGTTCGACACTATATATATTAATCTCTATACTAGTCTCCCAAATACCGTGGTCTATTACGTCACCAGTGAAGTAAACATAGGAAATATTCTACATAAATTAATATATTAATTAATATTCTCTAAAATAACTTTCGGTTTTGAAGAATTATAAATAATAATATAGATATTATAAATATTTATAATATACATATTATAAATAATAATATGTAGATTTCTTGCGTACTTGATGTTCAGCTATAACGTGATCTAGGACGTCAAGAACGCTATGCCACGGACTGTCGCAATAATGATAATCTCCCCAATAGCCTGCCACCTTGCCGCTTGTATTTGTGTCGTTTTGTCCTTTTCGGCAACAAGTTGGCTCATTGCAATATGCATTACCATAAGGTTCGTAGTTAGGATCGTAATGAATATCTGTTATTTGCAATATATTTATGGTTTCATTGCTCTCTTCCGGTTTAATATATTTTGGAGGACCATCATCAATATTAACTGTCCAATTAAACTCGTTATTATTAAGTGGACAAAACGGTGATTCTAATAAAACTCCGCAAATTGTATCTGCCGTTAAATTAGGCTTTGAATCTATGATATACAAAATTGTTGGCTGCAAATAAAATATTCAGACCCATAAAAAGAAAAATTAATAATAAAAAACACTCTAAAAATCTTATCGTCTCAAATATATAATCTTCGTGAATTCATTAATTTGAATCGAATCTTATAAAAATCTTATATAAATCTTATAGAACCCGATAAAATACGATAAGATAGAAATCCTACTGTTGTTTTCTATCATCTTTTTTTTTATCAGGGATAGTATATTGAGTATATTGAGTATATTAAAAATAATTGATGTTAAAGATATTATATTGCTATGAAGAAATTTTTGCATATTGATATTATAATAAAAAATTTTCAATTTAATTTAATTTTATTTGTAATAACAATTCAATTTACTTACCAAATTGATAGTTATCACACCATCGCAGACTTGTGGAGATTGCAATTTCAGTAGAGTACAAATTTTAATCATTTTATTCTTTATATCTTGCATTGACATGCCCTGTCTACGATAGTTTATAAAAGTATTTAGGACAGACTTACATATTATGCAAATCTTTTCGCTATTTTCACCGTCGAAACTACGCCAATCTTTACGCAACAGATTAGTTGGAAGAGATAGATTATGGATTAACTGTTGAAATTCTTCAGATTTCTCATCTATTGTTATCCAATTATTAATTTCATGTGTAAAATGTGATATTATGTCATCTGCAAAAACAGATAAAATCAATATCTTTCAAAGTTTGCAACAAAACATTATACAATATATATATATATATATATATATATATATATATAAATTAATACGAATATGTGTACTATTATTTTATGCAATTCCGTTTTAAATAATTATAAATTTAATGAAAGCAAGGACTCCATAAATTTAAAATAATAAAAAGTAATAAAGACTGGGAGTCAAAATGGGCATCGAAATCACATCAAGGTTTACGAAATAAACTAAATAAATATAAAATAATCGCATTATTAACTGCGTTGACTACCACAGCCTTTATTACTTTTTATTATTTTAAATAATTATTTTATATGAACCGATAAATAATCTTACGATAGCAAAAAAAGACGTTTTGGCTATTTTCAACATCTAACATGAAAAAGTTCCAACATGTGCATACAAATTATATATCATATTAAATAACTATTTAAGCGGAGTGGTATATTGCTTGTGAAAACTTTGAGATCATAAGAGAAATTATGATCAAAAATAATAATGCTATCATATTTATCGATAAAAATTTATTAAATGAGACCTCAAAACATTCTGAGATTCAAGCAACAAGAACTATTGTTATTTAAACATGTATAACTCGATAAACATTTTATTCAAAACCTATTTGAAATCAAACTTTATTATTTATATCGGACACTTCATTGCTCATCAATCGCTAAAAAATCTTCCAATTATATATATATATAAGTAACAGTACAATCCTAATTGTTATTTAATTCTCGATCGATGTCTTCGATGATTATTTAATTTTTCTTAATAGATGCGAAAGCATTAGATTTATTGTCTTTGATATTATAATTTCTTTTTGTTTTTTGAAGTTTCTCTAAAATAAGAATATATTTTATACACCTCAAAATTTTATGTTAAACGGAAACTAAAGAGCTTCACATCTTTTATATTTTTTATATCGAAGTACATTCTATTAAGTGTCAAGGTTGCGCAAATAATTAATCATGAAACGTACCGTAAAGGATCATCATTTAATTGGTCATAATCTGTAAGAATTAATCAATTATAGATTTCCCCTCTCACTGTGATTGGTCAATTCTTACAGATTATGACATATAAATTAGCAGATTAGTATAAATGATCTTCAAGAATTAGTTAATTAGAGCTGAAGATTTTTGAAGAATTTTGTACTGTTTTGGTTTATTCTTAAAGATCATTTATATTACTTAGCTGTAATTTATAAGAATTGACCAATAGTCGATTATTTCCCACTCATTCGATTGTGATTATAGTCAATTCTTACAGATTACAGCTAGTATAAATGATCCTTACAGTTACGAAAAATGTGTGTGGGAGTCTCTTTAGAGGGTCCGTACACGTCGTATACTTTCCGTAGCTAATAGCTAATTGAGCTAATTTTTAACGGTATTACGATTACTGCTATGAAAAATGTGTACTGACTCTCTTAGGATCACAACACACAAAAAAATTCAAACAGTAAGATATAAACAGTCAGAAAAATTGTTGATGGCCTTATGCTATGACCTTATAGTCTCTACTGTGATTGGCCAATTCGCTTATTGCTTACGTTTTTTTTGTATGCCATGGTCTTTAGTAATGTGAATGTACAATAATAAGATATTTATGTTGCTATCAAGATAAATAAAAATAGCAACGATATAGGATAATATAAACAGCATGAACATTATATTAAACTTTATAGCATTATTTTATGTTATAATTTAATAATTTTTTGTTTTATGTATATATAATATACCCAACAAACGAGAATGGATTAAAATGGATTGACATTTTTTTCTATTTGAATGCGTATTTTAAATAGCAAATACTTTTTTTAATTGGATTCAATTGGATGGAAAAACTGCATTTCTTATTCAAAATTTTGAATTGAACAGTATTCACAATGCACAGAAAAAGCTAATATTATTTTTGGATTGAAAGACATAGAGATATGCTCCATGTAATTCTATAAATGAATAAAAATGCATTCAGGATTGAAAAGCATTTATTTTAACATTCGTGAATCAATATTTCTAAAAATTTTGTATAGATGAGAATATCTCTTTTAAATATCTATTATTTTCTTGTATATTTAATTTTATATATATATATATATATATATATATATATATATATAAACAGATTGTATATTTAAAAGATATATGTATATACAAAATCTTTAAGATTAAATATACAAAAAATGTGCTGTTTCTTTATTTAAATTCTAATATTTTATCTAATAGTTTATCGTACTTGTCTTGCTTGTCACGTCGCTGTTTGCAACTTTTAAGAAAAGTGCAAAAAACAATAGTCTGCAGAACCTCATGTTGATGCGATCACTTGATCACTGTAGCACCACTGTATCACCAGAGTTATTGAACAGTTATATAGTGTCAGTGTTATTATATCTTTCAGATAATTTCCCCACTTCTTCTCAAATAGCTTTCAAATAGCTTTGAGGTTCAATATGTAAGAGTGATAGAGATGGTAGATAATTAACCCCATCAATATACTACATTATGACCAACACAAAACAAATAAGAAAAACATTATCATTATCGCGAGATCAGATTGTTTTAATATTTGTAGTAAGTAAGAATATTTCGTCTTGATAAATTATGTAACGGAAATTTACTTAGTTTTTAATGTTACATGCTGTATCATTATAACTGAATTAATAGTATGATCATCTAATTAATACAAGATAATATCATCATCTAAACACAAACAAATAATGATGTTAATGATTAATGGATGAACAATTAATTTCATTAACTTATTCATACAATATGAATTTAAATTATAATAATAATTTTAAATACATAATATCGTGACGAATAACTTGCGTTTTGGCTGTATGCTCCTTCTTTAATTATAGTTTATAAGTATTAAGCCATTATTTACTTCTATATTTAATTTCATTAAAATGTAATAGAACTGTAAAAATCACATCAACTTAGTTTCATTTTTTTTATATTTTTATTGATTCATAAAATATATCAGCAAGACAATAAATTGAATTATTATTTTAGATACATAAAAATATACTATTGGGATTTCGTAACAATCTTTCTGTATATCATATTTATATCAATTTACACGTGTTATAATGTGTTTACAGAAGATCGTGAGTACATTTCTCAGGTATATGTGCAAAATTATTTTTTACAATTATGTACTCTTATTCAAAAACTTTAGGTATTTCAATCTTCGATTACAAGATCATCCAGCATTTCCTCGAGAGTAATCTGCGGAATGCTCGGGTCTATTTCGCTAGTGTCAACAGGAATGTGCTTCTGAACGTCTCTAAATATATTGATGTTCTGTCTCATTTCCGGATCTTCTTCTAGCTCATCAAGGAATTCATTATATTCACTGCAAAATGCAATTGATATTGTAAGACAATTTGCAGTACAAATTTGTAGACTTTTACATCGGTTTTCAACATACTTATTTTCTGTACTCATACTGGTTACTTCGTCAGTAATGTGTTTCAACTTCCATACTCGTGCCTTACGACGAGCTGCCTTGTTATGGCCGTAAAACTTCTTTACCAATATGATATCGGGTATTGAATCTTCACTTAATTTATCAAAATTGGTGTCATTAATATTACTATCTTTCAGAGCATAGCTGTAATAAATGTAATGAATTTAAAATAAATTATCAATGGAATATTGTACTATTCTTTTAGTAGAACATCTTTCAATTGCTTATATAAGATGTTGAAGGAAGAAATTTGCATCTCATTCTATTCTTTTTAATAAGGCCATATTAAATTTCTTAGCCAATGCAATTTATTGGTTTAATTTAAATATTATCGATTCATTTGTAGTTTTGAAGGGAAACAAAAGTTCTTTTCCAATATCTTTTAAACAATTGAATGCTCTGCTAAAAGGATATAATATCGCACTGTAGTAGTTGTTATTCAAACATGTATGACCATGTTTTTATTCCCATGTCTTTATTCCCATAAAGATAAAATCTGTATTAAAAACAGATGATAAACCAATCTATTATTATAAAAACAAGTAGTAGGTGTTCAGATGTGTTTTCAAACGTTTATGTTATTTTTAATTCTCCTACATTACATACAATAAATTTACTGTAAATTACATAAACTTACCCGAATACTGAATCACCTGGTTTAAGTATATGGCCTAAATGTGTACGTGTGTGAGTTGGATTATCGTTTATCCCCAATTCAGATGCTTTCACTAGCCATACGTCCGCGATGATGTGCTTAAAAATTAGTTATTAAAATTCAAATTATCAAAAACGTAAAAAGGCTAAGGAACCAAGCTTGTTGTTCGTGCTATACAATATTTATAAGTTCATTGCGGAATAACTATAAATACATACATTGCGGAACAATTATAAATACATACAAACATTTTGATCTTTTTACATCAGATAGGTCATCATCAATGTGATTAAATTATCGCTACCGGTTTACATTTCAAAATTTTCGTATAAAGACCGAGATATTAAGACTCTTGTACTCCGAACGCAAACATAGTATGCAAACTAGTTTTGTATAGCACGAACAATAAGTTTGGTTCCTTAGCTTTTTCTACGTTTTGATAATTCGAATTTTATTCGTTGGTATTCGAATTTAATTCCTTTACATTGTATTTAATTTAAAATTTAATTCTTAAAAATTTTTATCTTGAATGAATTACATATTAAATTTCTTATATTGTCGAAATATTTTATACAGGAAAAAACTTACTTTATTAGAAATAGTTCCTTGTCCTGGAAAAATTTTTCTATCTTTGTATTTTATTGGTTCAATATCCATCACGATGTACTCTGTTAATTGTTTTGGGTCGCATATACTATTGAAGTTATTTCTCCAGTAGACAGTCGAACTAACTTCAGCAACTGAATGAAACATATCACTGATAACATTAAATAAGTGTTAAGATTAATAATTAATGTTACACCATAGCTTACTTTGTCCCGATAAAAAGTCTATAAGATGTACAGCATTTGTAATTCGATATACCAAACAAATAGGATTAATGCCACCTAATTGCTGAGCCAACTTCCGTGATAGGCAAACTACGCTATCTTTGGAGAGCGGAACAATTTCAACGCTGTAAATGATGCGATAAAGACATTACAATCTAAATACGTCGCAAATGTATGCTGTGTATATTTACCAAAATGTAAACTTGTAATTGTATAAATTACTGTGACAATCATGTGAAATTAATCTCTTCGAATGTTGATACTGGCATGGCATGACCGTCATTAAAAAATCAACCATTTTTCTAGCTGCGGCCTCATTTGCATAGTAAAAGTCCAAACCCTCTGTAAAGTTAGAACATTTTTATGTATCTGTTATTCACTTAATCCAAAATTTTTACGGTACACTGGAAACTCTTTACAGCACACCGGTTAAAAAACCTTGTATCAATAGTATAATATAATATAAAAAAATTCCGTAAAACGCAATATTTACCATGAATAGGTTTTATGCCCAGTGTGTGCTCATGTGCTTTATGTTTCAATATCAATTGCTCTAAGTAATAAAAAGTTTTCTTATTTGTTGCTCTCTGCCGGACTTGCACCTATAAAACAATATGAAATACATTAAAAAAGCTACATAATTGTGTATAATTGTTCGACATATTTGAATTTCTTTTAGATTCTTTTTGCAACCATGAAAACTTACGCATGCACGCCAGTAATCTTTAGCTTCCGTACGGTGACAATCTTCGCACAATTGATGATTCACGATGTATTCGACTACAAATACTTGCTCCAAGACTGTTCCACCAATTACTTCTGCATGAACAGTTAGTTTTACCTAAAAGAAATATGACATATGATATAAAATGGAAATAGAATTTAACATTTAAAAGTAAGTTAATTAATGTAGACAATGATTGTATAATTACTGTTTATAATTAATATTTACAGGGACAGTGAGACGTAAATATTATATTCCACTTTCTTCTTCATCTTAATCTTTTTAATATTCCTTATATATATTTAACTAACATACATATTGATATAATTTATACTTCTGAAAATAAGTTTCCAGAAAACATTTTTTAATAAATTAAGCACTATGTTTTTAATTATGAACAAATTAAAACGAAAAATTAATTAGGCCACATATAAACTAATAAAGTTAAAAGGCTGTAAATTTAAACAAATATTAGACACATTTTAATGTGTAATATATAATAATTTATTATTTATATGTTTTACTTGCACAGTTTTTATTTAAAAAATCATGAATATATAGAAAACATTTTTCCTTAGAAAAAAAAAAACATTTTGTTGTATATAAATAATAAAACATTTTATAAAAATATAAAACATAAAATTCAATATGACGGATAAATTCCTTAATCTCATCAGCCGATTTTCACCTAATATTGCAAATATTAATCCATCAAGTTTTAAATCTATTTGTGTTTTCATTGTCAGTATTACACGTAACTCCAGCAACTTTGCTTGTATCATCTACATAGAACTTACTTTCAATCTTTTAGAATGTGGCTCTGTCCATATAAAACCGGCGTCTACTAGTTTCACACGGTTCAATCCCTTTAACTTTTTCAAGCACAATGACAAAAGTTCCCTGGATTCCAGAGCAGCGTGAATCCATTCGGAAGGTGGCTGAAGATATCTGTTACATACATTAACTTAATCGAGTTAATACGTAACCAAGATTTGAAACCTTTTTAAAAATCATACCTCTCACAACCCTTGCAAAATTGTATAGTCGCTTGTTTAGGGATACCTTCTGTAATATCAACATGGGTTCGTAGACATCCAACGCACATGTTGGCGGGATTCGGCTCAATAAGGGTCCCACATTCGCAACAGAGACTACGAAAGAAAAAGTCATATTTATTCGATTGCAAGATTAATTTTTATTTTTTGTGTATATATATATATATATATATATATATATATATAAACCAAAAGATAGAAATTAACTAATCATAGTTGATAAGAAGAATAATAGACTACAATTGGTCAATTTCTCAATCTTTTGATTTCTAATTCATTACTTATGGCTTATTATAGAATCTTCAATAGTAAAAGCTTGTCAATAAATCAGTTATGGTATTACATACAAAATTCTTTATACTTCAAAAGCAGTTCAGTTTTTTACTTATGTTTACTAAAGTTTTTTACTCTACTATTACTATATTGTATATTATACTATATATTTATTATATAAATGCTGAAGATTTTTTTGTAAAGTATGTGTACACACACACACACACACACACACACACACACACACACACATACACACACACACACACACACAGAGAGGGCTTGCTAAAAGTCTGGATATACCCAAATATCTCATAAACGATGCATTAAAAAAAAATATATCTTACAAAAGTTCTAAGGCTTAAAAAGACGCATTCAATGATAGTAGTTATTTGACCTAGGATGAAGTTGTCAAGATCAACATAAATTTTTTAAATGGAATCCCTCCTTTTTCATTACATGTTCTTGTAGTTTATCTCGAGAGCTTTCCAAAACACTACAATTAAGTTCATTTTCATTAAATACTTTGCGAGTTATAAGACTTGAAAGTTACAGTACCGCCGACATTAGCATTACGTAAGATGTTTAACCGACGGCTAAAACCTTTTGAATGTTGTTCAGAATTATAACATTGTTCTGAATAATCATTTGTTAAGATCAAGGTTACTGGAGATTGTTTCTCTTATTTTCATTTTTGCACTAAAAATTCATTTTTATGTAAAATACTCCACACCTAAATTTAATAAAAATACACTTATTCGATATTTTCATTTAAAATGAAAGAATCTGGCAAAAAAAAAATTAAGTGAATTAAGTTATTAAGCGTTAAAGTTGGAGACTTTAGAGATTATCTATCATCCCGATTCGATACAGCCCTATGTATATGTTCTGTTCACTGCTTTAAAAACACAAATTCATTGCTTTAAAAACACAAATTCATTGTTTTAAAAACACAAATTCATTGCTTTACAAATGCGAATTCTTTACATTAGCAGTGAATTTATGTTTTTAAAGCAGTAAATGTGTTTTTAAAGTATGAGTGAATTTGTGTAATTAATGCAGAACATATACATAGAGCTGTATCGAATGATAAATATCTTAATCTCTAAACTATAATAGTAATAAGTAATCAATAAATTTAAAAAACAGAAAGACAAAGAGTTACAAGCTTAAAATAATCGTTATAAAATAAAAATTTTTAAATCGTTAATAAATAAAACATATCATCTAGTTAAAAGGAATGTTGTAATCGAAAATATTCCTCATAATAGTGTATGTAGATTATACACATAACTTGTTTCTTCTATTACGTGTCAATATAATAAAATAAAAACGTCGTCTATTCTTAGGCAATACGATGAGATTAAAATAGTCATTACTCTAAGACGCTCAAAAACAATACTGTTACAGAGACAATAAGAAACAAGTTATGTTTGTCTATAATCTATATATACTATTATGAAAAATACATGGTTTTCGATTACAACATTCCTGTAACATTTATTCTAAATTGAGCGAGTTTGATTATTAATAATACAATCAAAAATGAACTTTGATTTTTGTATGTCTTAACTATGTAATATTTCTACTGTTTTTCTTTACATTGATAATGATCCAACAGGGATCGAAACGTTTGTTTTGTTTTGTTTGTTAGCAAATTAAAGTTTATATTTTAACTAGATGATATGTTTTATTTATTAACGGTTTAAAAATTTTTATTTTATAATGATTGTTTTAGACTCGTAGTCCTTTGTTTTTCTGTTTTTTAATCTCTAAAATCTCCAACTTTAATGCTTAATAACTCGATTCGACGAGGCCGACCGCTGTGGTTTTTTTTTGCCAGATTCTTTCGTGTTGAATGAAAACACATCGAAGTATATTTTTATTAATATTTGAGATGGGGGGAAGAGGGGAGTTATTCTAAATAATTACATCATAAATAATTAAATCATTTATTTTCTTCTCATAAAACTTTGAAAATTTTTTTTAGAATTTTTTATCAACTTTTTAGTACTGCATTTTCTTATTTTTACTAACATGAGAAAATACGGTATTAAAAAATTCTGAAAAAATTCTCAGAACTTTATAAGAAGAAAATTAATGATTTTTGTCTTTTGCAGTTTTTCTGTAAAGTTGATAGTAATTGAGTAAAAAATTATTTAAGACTAATATTTGGCAATTTTTAGTAATTAATATCTTGTTAACTATTGCGAAAATTGCAAAAGACTTTCCATAAAGAACTTTCCGTCTCAGTTTAGTCCGCTCCATCTGCACAAAAACGATTGGCCAAAACTTACGGGATACCCTGTATATTTGTATAAAATAAATATCTTAAAGGATAACATTTTGTACATATACATACATCATTCCTTTCTTTGCATCCTCAGAGGTTTGTTGAATGTACTCCATTTTGTGTACTTGTCACTGAAAAAAAAAAAAACTGAAAATTTTATAAAATATGCTTCATGTACTCTTCTCCTCGTGGATGCCTGTCTTTTTAATCCCCCAATTAAACTTGAAAGGCGAAGAGAGTATTTTCACACCAGATTGTATTCTAGATATAAAAATTCGAATCCTTCAACAAATGCCAATTTACAACGCTTGAATAAAAATCTCTCTGTCTGTGATTATTTACAATTCTATCTCCAAAAATCCTATAGAATTAACTGACAAAATCTTAAGATACCTTCGCTCCTCTAACCTCGTTCATCTAAAAACCTAACCTAAAAATCGCAATGCGCCATGAAATAAAATGATGAAAAGAAAGTTTCTTCTCTTCTCCAATATTCTTCTTCTTTTGGAAGGCCCTCTGGAGTGTATTCCAAAAACTCGACTCTGTCAGCTTATAGAACCAAAAAATCGTGGACATTACCGACGGGATTGTGGATATTTACTACGTAGTTCAATGTCAATATTTTGTGGACATAGAGGCGCTTCAAAATAAGGTAACAACTAAATCCCACATCTCATTCCCGCGGCGGGTATGGCCGTTCGCTTCTCGCTTTCAAGGCTTCTGTCTGGTTTGAAATTATGATTTATGTAATTTGACTTTGATGAGGCGAAAAATTGGGAAAAGCAGCTGTTCGTCGGACTAGGACGTCGGATAAAGCTCGCCACGTAAAAGACATTGGATAGCGACATTGACGCAGCGACATGAAACATGAAATCGGCGTTAATCGTTTGTTGCAGACGAGCGAGATCACGAGGTATTTCGCGGAGGGTTGCAGAAATTAGAAATCAGAATCCCGAGGATGGGCTCCGGCCAGAGTGCCCGCAAGTTGACCATCTCGAACGAGGAGGAAGTCGGGGTGATCAAGGTGTCAAACGCGATCGTACAGCGTCTCGCTCAGGGGGAGAGATCAAAGTCGCACAAGCCACTGCCGGATGAGAAACCTGCCGCACCGATCCAAGACCCGGTGAACCCCCCTGACGCCAGTGAAGCGACAACTGGGCAGCCAGTGTATTATCCAGAGTTGACGGTGTCCGCTCTTCAAATACAGCAGCAAATGGAAGAGGAACTGAATCGGCAGAATCAGTACTGGCAGAGGCGTCTACAAACTATTGAAGATAGTTACCAAAAGATTAATCGCGTTTTAGAGGAAGAATACAAAAAGGCAGCTAACGAGTCCTCTGTTGCTAAGTCTGAGGGTGAGTTTAGATTTATTTCTTTACAACACCTTTTGATTTATTCTCTAATTTGATCTCCAATCATGTATATCGAGTCTTTGCTTCTGCTGAGAAATCATAGTTGAATGAAGAAAAATAATAGACTATGATTAGTCAGCTACTTAAGACTTAAAACTTATAGGTAATAGTTTACTGCAGAAAGTATATTCAACAAGCCATATGATATTCAATTATGAAACAGCCTAAGATGTTTAGATTTTAGATGTTAATGCATAGATAAAATTAATTTCTGGATAATTTACTACTTTTGATTACTAAATAAAAAAATTATACTAATGTATACAATACTTTAGTTCAAGATAAAACTAAACGAAACTTTATACAATGTGATAAATAAGTAAGCAATGTCATAAATAAGTTTATAATTTAATATAAATATATATATACATATTGTTACAGGACAAACAATTGCAAATATCCAGAATGTAGTGCAACCGTGTTTAGAGAACAGTAACAAAGTTCTGAAGTGTTTCCAGGACCATCCCAAAGAGACTCTGAAATGTTCAGATTTGGTGGAAGAGTTTTCAAATTGTGTCTGGAAGGTGCATACATGCATGATCGAAACGCGTTCGTAATATATTCTATTTGCGCATTTCTTGGATCATAACATCTTCAAAACAGGACATTTAGTTGACAGATAAATTGTATATCAAATTGTAATGCCTAAAATGCTTGTCTCAGCAGAATTGTTGCTGATGAAAAATAGTATAAAGCAAAGAGTACATGAGGAGAAATGTAAAAAATAAATGAATATATATTGTGATTTATAACAAAATGAGATGATTGTTACAAGATAAATATACAATATTTATAGAATACATATAGAATGTACAAGATAAATATTGTTGAGCATTAAACAAAAAGTAAATTTCTTTCATTAATATTTATCCAAATTTAATCAGCAATAGAGTTTCATAATGCCATGTGGCACAATTTTTGTTTACTAGAATAACGATTTGGTAATTATGCAGGAAAGTGTATGAAGACTAACCTGAACAACTCATTTTGAGGTTCTATATATATATGTATAGTTCTATTTATAGATCAAAAATATATACAGTATAACCCAGAGTGCACGACCCAAATAAAGGCCTACAGCAGCATAGCATTTATATAATATGTATCTATAGTATATATAATTTTATATAAATTGATAAATATAAAACGAGAAAACGTTGCAAATGCAAGTCATTGGAAGTACATTTGTGATATATTTTCTAAAATATGTATGTAAAATATATATATATATATATATTCTATTTATACATTATAATACTTGCCGAATGTATATAGCGTGCAGTAATCAATTATTTTCGTGCAGTATAAAATGATATCTGATGATGACACATATGCCATCAAGAGACCTGTTCTTTTTAGCTGAACTTCTTATCTCATATTTCATCTTTTTTTTTTCTTTTACGTATGAGAAGAAAAAAGAAAAGATAAACTATGCAAATTCAGCCAAAAAGAACAGACTCAAATTTATACCACTCCTCCAAAAAGAAATACAAAGCAACTATAACGAAAACTTTAATTTATGAAATTCTTAGAATTACATTATCAATTATCTCTAAAAAATTAAACGGTAATATATTAAGAATTAAGAGGGTTGTAAGCCTTGTGCACAAGCAGTGCACAAAATTGGAAAGAGGATGTACAATATATTCCGAGGCACATTACACCACCACACAATAATTAATAATATTTGCGTACTTCTTAACGAAAGTATATATAAATGTGTTTTAATATCAAGTGAGTGTGATTCTTGTTTAAATTCGTAATACAAATTATAATATAACATAACAAAATTTTAGTATTCACGAGCAAATGATTGTTTAAAAAAACGAAGAAAAAGAAAAACGAGTAAATCTTAATTATTTAATCGGTTTTCTTATCGCCATTCGATTGCGTAAGTTTCGTATATTCCTTAGTCAAACGATCGTATTCCTTCGTGAGTGATTCCGCCTGCGATTTTATTGCTTCTTTATCCTTCTTTTCTTTAGTCAAATTACTCTCGAGCTCCTGATTCTTCGCTTGCAACTCTTTAATTTGAGTTTTCAATTCCGAGACAGCTTTGTCATGTGCCTCGTTGGAATCATTCTGCGCACTTTCCCCAATTGTTCTCTGGGACAACAAGCTCCTGGCTGTGGTCGTCGCCGACTGAGCCTGCCGCATGGCTGCCTCGTTTTGGGCGAGTAAAGAAGCTTGAGTAGATATCAGGATGACAAGACGACGTATCACTAAGCTCAGAAATAGCGCAAAACCGGATATGTAGAAATTCGTATTAATGTAAGCAGAATAGTGACATAATTTGTGGCGCGCGCGTAATCAGGAGTTACAAGAATACGAAATTTTCAGTAATATACAAAAAAGAATGTTGTGAAATACAAAAGTGTCAAGGATGTATTTCAAGATTTAAAAAATCACCTCTTAAAAATTTTCAGAATACATAAAAATCACTGTGTATAATCTACCTTGCATTTCAACATTTAACTGATGATGATGGTCTGTGTGATCTAAGCTCGTGGAGTATTTCCGCATTTCTCGTATGGCGTCCAGCAGAAAGAGAACCAGAACACCCAGCAAGACCACAAAATAAATAGAAGCCTGATTATTTAAGCTTTGCAAAAAGCGAGACTTGAAGAACTTTTGCCATCTAGTCGGCGAGGCTACCGGAAGCACCAGGAGGAGGACGATCGCAACCTCAATATAGAGGAAACCAGCTATGAGCGTCCACTGCAAACTCATGTTTGCCTCTTATTCTACCCCTACGTTTAGATACCTAAAAAAAATTATAGAATATACATGTCAATGTAATTTTCATATCTCAACATCTTGAAAATGTATAGAAATCAAGTATTTATTGGAATTCCTTCTTGCCAACTGTTGGAATCTCATCTTTTTCTGATAAATAAAACACTGTGCTTAGCATCTATAAAATGCCTGTGCAACAGGATACTTTAATCTCAATTCTATTCATAAAAAGGCATAAGGTAGAGATAGCTAGATAACATAGATTAACTTTAATCTTGATTTAACTTACTATCTTCTTCCAATGTTTAAGAACTAGAATAGTTTTTTACCAATATAGATTAAACTTTCATGTCGATTCAACTTATTTTTCTCTTCCTATATTTTTAAGAATTGAAAAATAGTTTTAAAAATCGTTTTTTTTTAAATTGTGGAAAGAAAATTGAATGATTTTCTTCACGAAAAGAAGCAAATATGCAGATTTAAAATTACAGCTAATCTACATTGATAGAATGGTCACCTCTTCTTTTTCTACTTCTAAGAATTAGAAAAAGATGGAAAATAAATTGAATTGACATTAAATTTAATCTGCACTAGTAGAAACGAGCATTAGCTGAATTTCTTGCACTATTTTTTTCTTTTCTAAAGTAGAGAAAAAAGAAAAATAAACTGCAAGTTCAACTGGGGGAAAAAAAAACAGGCTGATAATTTACATTTCGTACTGCGACGCAATTATTAAATTAACATCTCGAGGAATGCATGCAAAGAAAATTGACAGGATGATACGTGATTTTGAATCGGATCATGATCAATCATGACGCAACATTATTGTGATGAAATGACACGATTCATGAAATGACAGGATTCATGGAAATGTCGTCGATCGACCTGTTGACCACTTTCAAAGTCGCACCTGTCACGTTTCGGGTAAGTACTTGGTAGACACGATCCGTTCGCAAAAATAAAGTACGTCTTCAGGTAAAACGAAGCTCAACAATTCGGAGATTGGAGTCGTCGGCTCTCTGGCACGCCTCTAAACTTAACACATACATATGAAGATCTGATATATTTTGGAATAGCCATTTAACGAATGAATCCTCGACGTATTTATAAGCTAGCGATTCGTTTGCCCGGGTGACCGCCGGTGAATTTTACTTGTCAGTGAAATTCACCAGGATTTTTAATTCCTTACGTGGTTCCCCCTGTGAAGACGAATGTAACGGCAAGAAGATTGAAACGTCGTCGGCCTCCGATGATTTATATGTGACGTGCAAAGTACATACGAGTAGACTGTAGACTCAAAGTGCGAACGTCTCGTCAGTCGTCGGTAGTTTTATAAATAAACCGTACCTCGTGACGTCACCCAGACTCCTCGCAAAATATATAATTTTCTACATCGCTTCATTCGCATCTCTGTTCTCTTTGTTTCTTTTCCTCTTTCAGTATCCCTCTTCTCTTTCTGTCACGACATGCACGACATCGACAAATGCTTTAAAGCGTTTTTGGATTGGTCAATTTGTAAAATTCTTTCGTCTGATTGGTTTGGTTCCATCAAATGCTTTAAAGCACTTTTAGAGTTTCACGCGTGATGCGCATGATGCATCATTTATCCTTGTTGTTCATCGAATGTTAAACAAGAATAAATGATATATTGTATTATGGGCCAGTCCCACCAACTCCGATTAACTCAATCGATTGAATTGGTCAGTTCGAGAATTCTTCTTTTCCGTAAAATGGAAGAAAAGTAAAGTACAATAAAAGGAACAGAGAATAGAGAATAAGAATTTCAACTTATCAGAAATCATGTATTGTGGAATACACAGTTTCTGATAGGTTGAAATTCTTATTCTTTGTTCTCTGTTCCCTGTTCCTTTTATTGTGCGGAGTCCTTAAAGCAACCGATGAAATACTATTAGGGTGAAATCACACGATGCGGAATAAGACTGCGGAATAGAGAATGCGTCATTAAAGCAATCAATCAGTGCTATCTAATCACTTCAATATTCACAAGAACGCGAACTCCCGTAATGTCTACTGCACACTGGACACGATAAGCGATGAGCGATGAGTGATATCCAATGAGAACTTTGCTTTATCTTATATGATACACAAAGCAAAGCTCGCATAAGAATGTCGGTCTTTAATTGACACGGAGCGCTTATGATTGGTTCCGCTCCTGTTCCGCGTTACGTTATTCCTCTGCATAGGAAGATACCCTTAGGGCGCATTCACACTTTGACGGAAAAGCGGAAAACGGAAGAGTAGCAACCGCGTTAGCAGTCGACAATTTCGGCTTTTTGTACTACTTACTATCAGCGCGAATTCTAATTGGCCACTGCTTTTCCGCTTTCTATTTTTCCGTCAAGATGTGAACGCGCCCTTACAATTACAACCACTTATAACTACGCTTATGTCTATTGTAGAATAGGCTTTACAACTACAATCATTTAAGATATATCCACATAAATTTGCATAGCCACATAATAAACGTATGCATAAAACAAATTTTCCAATCATATTTCTCTCATAAAGACGTAAAATATGATTGGATAATTTTCATTATGAATATGTTTATGTAGTGATGCAAGTTGTGTGGATATACCCTCAAGCGGGGAACACAGATTCTTGCATAACGCATAGAATGATAAGAGTGTTTATGCTATTTCACTGCATGGGTAAGCAGTGAAGATATAAAAAAATCAATCAATCAGAGTCTTTTATTTCATGGAAATGAAGGAAATAAAGAATTTTGATTGGTTCATATCCATTAACGTCAACCAATAGCGAAGCATTTTCTAATCCAAGTTGGTGCAAACCCGGTCGGGCCGAAAATTCTGTTAGGATCTGAGCACAAGAACTTAGAGACCGTGTTTCTAAGAGACGGCAATAAATCTTACGTCTACAACTTAAGTTTCTAAGTAAGTATTACGACAATTCTTGTGCTCACACCCTTAGTTTGCAAGCATCTCTCTCTCTCTCTCTCTCTCTCTCTCTCTCTCTCTCTCTCTCTCTCTCTAAATCTCCGCCGTCTCTGTCTATAAATATCGCATCAGGGAAACAGGCTGCCAACTGTGAAACGCTAAACATGAGGCGAATAATTGTTTTCTACAGAAAGCGAAACATAAAGTGTGTTAAACAAGGAAAGATTCAGTACCAATTTCACAACGTGAAACAGGCAGGTATTCATAGTCGATTCTTGCATATAAGACTATCTTAAGTACAATCTTAAGATGTCATAAATAATACAATCCGAGGACTGTACATTCATCTGAAGACATTATTTAAGACTGTTTTAAAATAAAAATGAACTATGAATATCGCCTTATGTTTAGCGTTTCACAGTTGGCAGCCTTTTTTCCTGACGCGAAATTCATAGACAGAGGCTTAGTTTCCACCGAGGATTTAAATCGAAAGAATGTAAGAACCAATCAACTACAGTTGAGTATTCTCCTGTTACAATCGAACAATAGGGGAATGCTCGAGTTGGTTCTTAGGGTGAAATCACACGGTGCGGAAGAACGCTGATTGGTTGCTTCTATGACGCATTCTCTATTCTGCAGTCGTTTTCCGCACCGTGTGATTTCACCTTTAGGGAGCTCCGCACAATAAAAGGAACAGGGAACAGAGAACAGAGAATAAGAATTTCAACCTACCAGAAATCATGTATTGTGGAAACAGTTTCCATAGAAACATAAGTTGAAAGATCCGATTTAAACGATTCGGTGGAAACTAGGCTAATGATTTTACACGAGTGGAATTCATTTATTCTTTTATTCTTACACTTTGGTATAAATCAATCATCTTGAAGAATTTTACAACAGTTGCAAAGCTGCTTTCCTTGCTGGGCTGCGTTCGACTGTATATGTCTTGAAATGAAGTGAAAATTATAAAAATGAACAAATTCACTAGAATATTCATAATTTAATTGGTCAATATCTAGTAATCATTGTTCACTTTTATAATTTTCATGTCATTTCCAAATACACAATCGAGTCCCTGAATCGTCGTCCGAATGTCATTTTATCCGTATTGTTAACTTATGTTAAGGCCATTCTATAATACATTGGTCGTATCGTAGACGTCGCAAGTCACAAGCATGTTGCTTCAGCCAATCCGATGCTCTAATTTTAAAGCGCTTCCGACGCTACGATACGACCGATGTAGAATGACCTTTAAACAAAGATAAAAGAAATATTGTATCTGGATGCACCAAGAATACCCAGATAATAATTCTGAACGCAGCCATTAGGTCTGTTCGCGTTGCATGAAATCCCCAAATATTTTTGCACTTAAAATAAGACAAACATACACCCACTTGCCCTTGAAAAGAGAGAAAGCGAAGAATCTAAGTGCGGAAACAGTGCAAGCAACGCGACAGACCTAAATCTATATATTGGGTCATCTAAAAAGTATCCGCGGTTTTTTGTCACTAGATGTGTGTTGATGGTCATATATCTAGTGACAAAGTACCGCGGATACTTTTTAGATGACCCAATATTTATATGTATTACATGACCGATGCATCGTGCACCTGTCAATCCTGTTCGTAGCTTCATTGTTTACATGCTGAAACCCGTCGGATCGATACCGTTTGCACGCGCACGAATACGAATACGAATGCATCAGACTGATGAGCTTCTAACGATGCGTAAAGGTATGCGTACACGTGTCTGATTCGCCATAGGACATATTTAATAAGCGGCAAACGCGTTGCGCGTGCCGAAGAAGAGAAGGAGCTAGAGAAAAGGGAGGTGTATGTGTGCGTCGTATCGTTGTATGTGTCGTATGTGAGCGGGAAAGAAGCGACGCCGCGGCCGGCACGGCGCGCTGGCGATGGATCACTCCTAGTCACTTCCTTAACTTTTGTTCCGACGACGCGATAGAACCTCGAGGATATATTCCCGCGCCAACTTGGGACAATTTATGGGACACAACGTCACCAGCTGGGAGATGATACGTACGCGGGAGGAAAAGTCGAATTTCGACATTTTCGACGGTACGGACGGCACCGAGGTTCAGCATACGATTATGAACAACATGGTAGACGCCAGGGCCTGTTACAAGCCTAGCGGCAAAGTGAGTTGTCGAGTTTAAACCTTTAAACAATCGCATTTAAAACGAGACAACTTTGATCAAATCCTGATCGAATCCTGATGAACCGTATAGTGCAGTAGTGAAATCGTTTTCTTAACACGCAAAGTTTCTTACTTGCGTACACAACTCGTCGTTTTATCCTCATCTTTTTCTCCATGTGTCAAACAAATAATTAACGATTCTATCCTAATAATTTATATTAATAAAATTACTTGGATAGAACTGTTAATTCTATTGTTTGCAGTAACCCTATAATCCTTAGCTGGCGATCACTGAATCATTCAAAATTGAATGGATATTTATTAGTTTCCAAAGATTATTTGTATATCCCTTTTACATTATTATGAGAGTATAAAAATCAAATTCGAAAATTGCTACTTTTTTTTATTTATAATATTTATACACAGATCTACTTTTTCATTATCTAAGAGAATTCAATCATTTGCGCTATACTAGATTAATACTCTAAAAAGATATACTCTATATAAAGTATCTGAATGTAGTGATATAATAGCAGGATGTCCCCAAAGAGAAGTCATAGATTTTAGGACAATAAATAATAACTCGAAAAGTTCTAATAAATGTAAGTGCGAAAACAAATGATTGCCAAGATATCTCCTTGTTTAAACGATAAAATATCAGAATTAGAGATAAACAGACATGATTTCGATCAAATCTGTTTGACAAACTTACTGTTTGGATGAGGCGCAACCTCATATTAAGTTGCTCTTCAGAAATTTATTCAGAAATCCATCTGAAATTTGTAAACAATCGTTTTTCTTGTTCTATATACCCTTAAAGTCTATGATTCTTTTTTTAGATTAGACACCCTGTATAATCAACTTTGACAATGCAGTAACACATGTATATTCTGTTAAATAATGTGACAGCATCATTATTACGTATTTAATTGTTTAAAATATTAGGTATGTTTTTTTTATAGCTAAACTAATTCATACTTTTTGTACATCAAGTGAAATAAATATGTACATGTTTGAAATTTGTCAAAAATGAGAAGAAAAGTTCTGGTGCAGTCTATACAGCAAAATAAAAAATATTTAACTTTTATGTACTTTTATGTACTTCTAGCAATTTTCATCGCTCTTTTATGTAAGCATATATTGATCTAGTATAACGCATAACAATTGAATTTGCTGCAATAGCATATATAAGATATCCCATAAGTTGTTGTCCCAACCGCTTTTATATAGATAGAGCGGATTAAATGAATCCTGAATCGAAAAGTCCTCCTATCATTTTGCAATTTTCGCAATAATTAACGAGATATTAATTACTAAAAATTGCTGAATATTGTTTTCAATAATTTTTTACTCAAATATTATCAACTTTACAAAAAAATAGCGAGAGATAAAAATTATTTATTTTCTTCTTATAAAGTTCTGAGAATTTTTTCAGAATTTTTTCAGAATTTTTAATTCCGTATTTTTTCATGTTGATAAAAATAAGAAAATACAGTACATACTAAAAAGTTAATAAAAAATTCTGAAAAAATTCGTAGAGTTCTATGAGAAGATAATAAATGATTTTTGTCTGTTGTAGTTTTTCTGTAAAGTTGATAGTATTTGAATAAAAAATTATTCAAGATCAATATTCGGCAATTTTTAATTACTATTACGAAAATTGCAAAATGATAGAGGATTTTTTGACTCAGTCCCCTCTACACAAAAGCGATTGGCAAAAAACTTACACCCTGTATATTCAAAAGTGGCCCAGCTATAATTCTCCAAAGGGTTCTGCTAATCCTATTCTGAGAATTATATCCATTTCTACCAATATAGAGTAACTTTAATTTCGATTTAACCCACTTTTTATCTTTTTTTCTAGTTCTATAAGAAAAAAATTAAATTAAGATTAATGTTAATTCATGGTAGAAATGGACATTTTCAGTATTGCATATATTATTTGATAAATTAATCAGGATTCGGTTGAAGTAGTCCGTCAAGTATTTACAGGAAGTTATTTGTATGGAAAATTTTTTGCATGCAGCTCTCTGTAATTTGCATAAATTTCGTATGGCTATCATGAATTTCATGTATTAAATGAAGGAATAATTTTGAATCGATTCGGCAATAGAATCTGTAGCGTCGACGAATCATTGTATCTTAAACATTAATTTATTTCGTAGGATTGTTGTTATAATTTGTCGTGTGTGCGCATGTGATATACAGTTGGCTCCAGCCTCTTCCGTTTTTTTTATTTTACGTTTACTATATGACAGAGACACATAAAAATGTATATCAGAGCGATGGATATATGTTCAGGTTTGTAATATTTACACTATGATTTATTTAGCGAGATGTTTTTCGTTGAAAAACTATGCATTTTTTACCTAAATCAAGCTTATTTAAATAAATCCTGAATTATCCCAAGCTTCAGAGAATACAGGATATACAGGATGTCCCATGCTGAAATTAATTCGCTCTTATTCTGTAACGTATATCGGGAAAATTAAAAGTGCGATTAACAGAAGATATCTGGCAGTTTTATTTGAGTATATTCTGTATATTCTGTACAATAGAAAATTTCGTCTAACTTGACAATTTTATTTAACTTTACAAAAAAAAAATGGCGAAAATTAGATAGTTTAATGATATTTTCGTGTTGGAAAAAAGATAATAGAACCAATTTTTATACCTAAGTCATGGAAGGAGAGCTTGAGAGAGTTTAGTTTCAGCAACTTTCCATCCAGAGACCAGCCACTTGGCTAGCAAATTCAATAAGCCCTCGATCATCATTCAAGAAATAATTATATTTCTGTTTCTCTTCCATGTATTCCTCATGAATCATCGATGCGTAATGGCAGAAATGAAATAGAAAACGGAAACTTGAGTCCACTTGTAATTTGTGTTGCTGAATGGCACTCGCAAAAGTATCAAGCTCTCATCAATATTTATATTTCATTGTTATCGATACCGGCCCGAATAATGTTGCTATTGTCGTGTTGAAGGTGCGAGGTAGTATCACTGCATGACACTGCAACAAACAACAGGCGTCAAGTTCTGCGAGCACTAAGCACTACCAGCACTAGATAGTCACTCGCCTTTGTCAGTAGAAGCGGAACGGTCGGCGTGGCTAAACACATTCGCGCTCGATAGCGCTCGGCTCTCGCACAGTAGCTCTTGTTCTGTAGTTGTTCTTTTCTGTGCGACGAGCGCGTCAATCGGTCGATCTCGTAATCGCTCCAAGCATCACGAGGAAGGTGAAGAAACGCAAGTTGCTCGCATGGCGCATCCGGGTGTACGTATCGCAATTTAAACATTAGAGCAGCCTTGCATCTGGTAGGCAAAACAGGAGGTACAATTGCCTCTGGACTATCACGTACCTGTACGTAACTCCTGATTGTTCTTGACCTCTTTGAGATTTCATACGTAACACTACCTACCCTCGGTCGTGAAGATGAATCAAGTCAAAAGAAAAGGCAATCTACCCGGCAGCCGAATAGAGATTTCGCGTTCGAGGACATGCAAAAAACTGGCGATCAGAGGCTTTTGCGAAAAGAGCTTTTGCAAAAACGTTTTAACTCCAAGTTGTATGATGTACAGCCCACATGGCCTAGATTATATAGATATAGCATACGTGATATAAGCTTGTTATACCATCGAAGAAATCTCTATCTCACATATTAGGTGCCTGCAGTGGCACCGTCAAAATAAGTTATCCAACTTTGACCGCGTTGTTTGTACGAGCAATAATTAGAAAATTTAACGACTCAATCATTGGAACAGTTGATGTTTGGCGAACGGCCTTCAAGGGTTTTTCCGCGTTGAACCGCGTTCTCTTCGATGGAATACTATAGTCATTCAAAGTCTTTCAAAATTGGAGGGAAAGCGATTGTTACACTGTCTCAGAAAAGAGAGAAGATCTCGTTAGCAGGATCATCACTGTCTCGATGCGATCGTTGCGATAACTCGGGTCTGTCTAATTACGCGAATTAATTCAATCCCCATCACATTCCCTCCCTTAGCCCAAGTTTATTAGGTACACTTTAGTTACACGAAAATTGCGGCCGCGCTTTGACGCGCCGCGCGAGCTTACTCTCATAATTTTATGAGTTGTTTGTTAATTAGACGCCTGTCTCATTTTCCTTTGTTTCTTCTAGTAAGCGTGGCGAGTGAGAGAACGGCTCGTGTAGTTGGTTTACGATATTATCCACAACCAGTGATTCTTTTTCTCTCTTTTCTTGTTTTTCTCCCTCACTTTCTCTTTCTCTTCCCTCCCTCCCCTTCTCTCTCTCTTTGTTTCTCCAATCACCTGCACATGCATGGGTCCCGGCTTGTCGATTACCGCATCCTCGTTGTGCACTGGCAACAATCGTTTCACCGCGCACGTGTACTCGTCGAGCACCAGCTGTCCTGGACACCAGATCCCGATCAAACATGACCAACGATAGACGGGTGAGTATTATCTCTCTTGCTCTCATAGAGTTTCATAGAGTTCCATAGAGAATTAAAATCAGAGCAAAAACGCAAAATTTTTAAACTTCTAGGCTAATTCAATGTGTCCTTTGTTTCCTGTTTCTTGCTGTTTGTCTCTGTTTGCCTCTTGCCTTTTTGGTCAATAAGATAAGAGACAAACAGAAAATAAAAAGCACATTGTAAAAGCCATTAAGCATCTGCATATATATGACAGATCAACAGTTTGGATTGTCACACATTTAAAGTGGACCTTATAGAGATTTTGAGCGAAGGGAGTAATTTTTTTGTTTGACCTGCATTCAAAAAATGATCCTAAACTTTACCAAATTTATGCTTGTGCACGTTGACCGAATTGTTTATAGTTTTTAAAACGGCTTTATGTAAAAGTCGGTGTACTTATATAGCGGAATCTCATTAAAAAACCGCAATGCTTTTTTTTAATTTCTGTCTGTTCAAAAGTAGCGCAACTTACTCTATAAATTTTTTGGAGTAAAATGAGTAAAATCTATAATCTCAAAAAAGAGTGTACATTTGCCACTATTATTGAAGAGTGCAAATTTTTTAGTCTTTCAATAATGGCAGTATTTTAACTCTTTTGGGGTGAGATTTCATTCCAAGAAGTTTAGAGTTTAGAGAGTAGAAAGCATGATTTTCGAATTATTACTGTATTATGAATGAGTGAAGTAAACATTTTTTTTATTCTATCAACAAAAAAAGTGAACTAATCTCATACAAATCGACGAAATTATTATAATTCGAAAAAGATGATTTTAAAAAATCAAATTCAAAATTAAATATATGCACTAGCATGCGTCCAACGATTTTAAAAAGCGTAATTTTTTTAAAACAAAAATGACAAAAATGATGAAAATAATTCATCATATTGATAATATATATATATTCTTATTACCGATAATTATTTTTAATTAGACAATAATTTTCTATCAAGTTGAAAAATATTTTTTTCCCTTTTTTGAGAAATTTAACTTTTAGTTGTATCTACTTAAATAAGAGAATGACATGTCAAAATTTTTCACGTATATCCTTCTCTTCTATACAAGTATAAACTGCAGCATTTCATGCGTAGAATAAATGAGGATATAAAATATCACATCTTTATTGCATTACCTACGTAACAACGAGGAAGCCGCAACGACGTGATTACATAATGTACCGGTTATTGATTTTGATTACGATACCTTGCACACTTAACACACAAGGTGTCCCAGATCTACCGAGCAGTTTACCGAGTATTTTACTTACGTTTCCTTTGATCAATTTTCATCTAATCTTTTCTCTACAAAAATAACGATAATTTTCAATTTACAGGCAAATTTTTAGGAGCTATAAACGCAGATCTTTCATTTAATTTTAAGTGGATTTTTATCCGTAATTTCATTCAATCTAAATTGGCGTAAAAAAATTCAAATTTATATGAAAAATAGGTTCGAATAGATTCGGAAGATCCTGCGCGCCTGATATATTTCGCCGTGATTCTTATGCAGTTTTTGCAGTTCACTTGATTATCTTCTTTTTTTTTCCTTGGGAAAAAGTCGCATAATTCGATCTATCTCACCACGCTACGCTACACATCGCGGTAAAAATACGTCGATTCACACGAATTCAAGAGATTTCACATTCGCGCTGTCAATTAGTCATAACTGCATGTGATTCATTATTGTTTCTTCAAGCGCAATTTCAAAAAGAGAAGAACGTAAGTTAAAAAAAAATCTTTGTTTAACACTTAATTATTCACGTAGTATGTCCAGGGAATCCTTGCCTTATAAGTTCACTGAGTGTATGAACGCTATTTTATATACATATTATATTTAGTGTAAATTGTTTCGTAATTAAAAAACATTTTGTTACATTTATATCTTTATCTTTATTTATTTATATTTATATCTTAAGAATGTTAAATTGAGTAGTAATTAATTAATTAAAAGTAAGAAAGTTAACAACTTTTACTTGGTTAATTTTAATGAGTTAATTTTTAACTTCGATCCATTCCCAAGTTATTTTATAAAATACATTAACTTTAATTTATTAACTTTTTTCTAATTATAAATTAAAATTTTTTTCTTTGATTACTAATAAGTATTTGTTTTACAAATTACATTTTAATTTAATATAAATAATTTTAAATTATTAACTTTTAATTTAACTTTAATTTAATTTTAACTCAACTTTTACCTAAGTTAGTTTTTGTTCGTGCAACTTTTAACAGTTAATAGGCCTAAGTTAATAGGCCACTAACTTTAACTTTGATTTAAAACTAATCAACTTTTACTTATCCGATCCTGAAAGGATGTATAGAATATTACTAATTTTTATTTAATTGTAAACATAAATGTAACGTCAATTCGTTTTGTGCAAACTCTCTCAATCGTTATTTTTGTATCTCATCGCGCATCGTCTGTTCTGCGTCAATTCCTTGGACTTTGTTCTCGGAGGCAATCGTTGAAAAATATGCAATTGTCAGTCGCGATAACGAAATGTCTGTATTTTGATATTTTTCATTCGTAATGCCGGCAACTTTCTTTTTTTACGGTTTCTGAGCAAGAGAGAGCCTTCTTGAAAATCGTGAATGATATTATATTTCTCGCATTGTATATCATATTAGCATGACGCGCTTTGTTTTTTTCTTTTCTTCTTATTGACATGATTTTATTATTTCGTAAGTAATATTGCAGTAATATTGCAGTAAATATTCACAACGTTGTTCCAACGGGCCTTGCGGCGATCGGAATATATAGAAGTAAAATTTGAAAGAGAACTAGAGATGAGTAATGAAGTGGTTAAACAATAGGGAGGGTATCCGAGATTTCGGATTCGGATCGAGGGATGTTTGTAATGTTTGGATACTTGAATTTAAAATCGAGTAGCAATAGATTATAGATGTAGACTTGTGGATTTAAATTTAATTAATTAATTATACTAGAGTTTAAATGGAAAATCTGATTGAAAAATCATGAAGAAGCATCAAATTTATGCCGTTAAAAAGTTTCTAGATCTATGATTACTGTCTGATTCGATCCTGAAAAAAATTCCCGATCCGAATCCGAGGCTCGAGTATCCGCATATCCCTACCAAACAGCCTTGGCGGAAAAATTTTCACGAAAAATTACATAGATTGAGAAAATCCAAGAAATCCTTCCTATACGTCTTTTGACGATATATTGCAAGTTTTTACAGAACGTTTTTTCGTATCTTGTATCATAAGATAAACAGCGTCACTCTACGTCCCACGAATATCTACAAAAAATTAAGGATATCTAAGGCAAACATATCTCACTCTACGTTCCACTATGAATATCTATGAAAGATTAAGAATTTTTTAAATCTTGTCTCAATCTATATATTAGGTGTTGGAATTAATTCGTAGCGTTTTACAAGTGATGGGAAGTACTTTCATTAATGTATTTTTTAATGCTCATGTGAAATAAATAACATTCTTTCATTAAAAAACGCTACGAATTAATTCCAACACCTAATACTTTTTCTGTACTAATTCGTAAAATTTCCGCCAGGAAGGATAAAAGATAAAGTAATTGTTAGTTTTATGAACTATTTAGACGTGATCTTTAGATTAGATATCGATGTATCGTATTTAGTAAATTATTGTATTAGCGGTTGACTCAGTTAAGTTACAAACCTCCGCCATACTGAATCATGACGTTATAAGCGAAAAACGACACGTTAATTTTTATTACTGGCCATTAGTAAATAAAGACAATTTGGCTAAAACGAAATGATAAGATTGCTTTAAACTTTAAAACATTTGTAGAAATGGACGAAAATTATGCTTATTATCAACATATCATTTCTTGCTTCTAACGAGTCACGATTCAATATGGTGACTACTTCAAGAGCCTTAAATATATACATTTTAATATTTTGATACGCATAGTTGATCGTTCTATTAGCCTTTATCCTTTTTTATTTGATAAAATGGATGATAAATGATATTTATAGTCGTGGTTCCGCGGCGTTCGAAGCAGCAAGTTTCGACACGTTTACGGCGTGCCAGCCAAGAGGGAGAAATGTTACGACAACATCAAGATCACAAAAAACGCCCACGATTCGCAATTCTGCGCCGTAAATCCCAAGTTCCTGGCCGTCGTGACGGAGGTTGCGGGCGGTGGAGCGTTTCTTGTGTTATCATTGGATCGCGTGAGTAGTCTGTGCCTTATCGATTTATCGATTCTAGTCCTGCGCAAGAACAAAAGTATTAGCTAACATCGCATTGTGGGAGTCTGAGAAAATAAATTCAGATTTTTTTGTTTCTCACGAAAATTGTTTCACATAATGATATTCTAAATATCTTACAATTAATTACAGATTTTCATATAACATATTTATGTCGCGTTATGTCAGTACGTAGTAATACATCAATCATTTGTCACACTTGTTGCAGACCGGACGACTTGACTTCAACGCCAGCCGAGTAACTGGACATACCGGTCCCGTTTTGGACATCAAATGGAATCCATTCAACGACAATATCATCGCGTCCTGTTCCGATGATTGCACTGTAAGAAAAGTTTTGCATACAGAAAGTATTTCCACTTGCGTCTCCAAAGCTCACGGGAGATTTCTGTAGAAATGTAAACTACATGGAATGAGATTAGAAGATAAAATTTATTTCAACTGCTACATATGTGTGTTTGTATGTGTGTTTAACTCTCCTATGCTAACATTAAAATCTGTAATACATAAGTTACTGATTTAATGGATCTATGAGCTTATATTGACTAAAAGGCGTTTAATTAATTTTAAAGAACCAATGTGCTATAACTTGCGTAAAAAAAGAATTAAATTTTAATTTATTTTAATAACTAATTCAAATTTGCAGATGCAATATAAAGAATATAAAGAATATTGAGTGAATCTAATAGACTATCAGCTCCTACTATCAGCTCCAAAGGATTAGAACTAGAAGTAAACACGAAGATTTTTTTTCTTTATATCTAGATAAAATTGTGGCATGTACCTGATGGCGGATTGTCAAGGAATTTGACCGAATGGCTGGTGGAGTTGCAAGGACACAAACGACGTGTCGCTTATATCGAGTGGCATCCGGTAGCAGAGAATGTGCTTTTTAGCGCCGGCTTTGATCATCTTGTTATCGTGTGGGACGTGAACAGATGCGAAGCAGTTAGCGTCATCGATAGACATCCTGATGTGATTTATAGCATGTCTTTAAATCGTGACGGCAGCTTATTGGCGACCACTTGCAAGGACAAGAAATTACGCGTTTTTGAACCAAGGTCCGGTATCGTAGTTTCGGTAAGAAAGGACGAAATTTATGATCGTAAACATATCTATTTAATAAAAGTATAATATAAAAAGTACAATATAAAAGTTACAATATAATATTAGTAATTTCTAACGGAACTGTTTTCAATTTTCTTAACTCTAATCGCATTTGCCTCTGTTAAATTAATTTGACGTATTGTTTCAATCACTGGATTATTCTGGTTAAACCTTTACATGGAGAATGTGTGCTTGCACAATTTTACATGGAGAATGTGTGACTCTACATGTTCAATTAATTTTATTATCATTACGGACAAATTGCGATCGAATGTAATAGAAGAATGTAACTACGAAGATGACAAGACTGAAAGCATTGCATTATTACGACTGAAAATAGATATGAAGAAATAGATCTACCACTTTGCGTAACTATAATTTGCAGAAATTATATTTAACCTTTTTATGATTTTTATTAAATTTGCGTTAATTTATCGACATGTATACATTGAAGATGACTTGACAAATAGGTCGAAACGTATGTGTTTTTAAGAATTTAAATATACGAAAAATTTGGCTCTTAGCCCTTCTGTTATTCATTTTTGTTTATATCTATTTAAACTGTATAAGCTCATCTTTAACACTCTATCTTTAATAATCATAAATATAAAAGAATATACAATATTTATCTCTGCTAAAAATTATGGTCTATACACTTATGGTATATACACTTTGCTTGTATGAATAAAGGTGCACATTCAGCATACAGTTACGTCATGTTCTATAGATAATAATAAGACTCTAAATTTTTTAGAACATTTGAATTAATTATATAATTTATAATTTTCTATCTTTTATATGTGAATTTTCACAATACATAATTTTAATTGCGCATCAACTTCAATGCGTTGACTCTTACTTGCCTTTAGTATCTTTAATTATTAATATTCTATAGAATTTCAAAAATAAATTTGTGCATTTATCAATAAAAGTGAGGAGTAAAATACTTCATCCTAGCTCTTTCTATTAAATTTTAATAAATCTTACTTTTAATTTTACTTACTTTTAATAGGAAGGAGTATGTCACGCTGGCACGAAAGCTAGCAAGGTAGTATTTCTTGGCAGTTCCGGACGTCTTTTGACTACTGGATTTAGCAGACATTCGGATCGACAATATGCGATATGGAGTCAACATGATTTAACTGTTCCACTGACGTGTGAGACGATAGATTCATCGAGCGGAGTGGTTTTTCCATTTTACGATAATGATACCAACATGGTGTTTTTGGCCGGAAAGGTAAAAACATATGACATATGTAATTCGGACTGTTGTAAAACTCACTGCGTTGTATCATTTTCTACAGGGTGATGGTAATATTCGATATTATGAAGTGGTTAATGAAGCACCTTGGGTGCATTATCTCAGTCAATTTATATCGGGAAATCCTCAGAGAGGATTGGGAATAATGCCGAAAAGAGGCATTAATACCTCTTTATGCGAAGTATTCAGATTTTATAAGTTACACGCGACTCGTGGAATGTGTGAGCCGATCTCGATGATAGTACCACGGAAGGCAAGTTTACTTGCATGGTTAATACTTTATATTCTTTTCATTTTTTTTTAAAAGGTGCATATTGAAGAAAACTATGTTATATGTTATAGAGTGATCAATTTCAAGAAGATCTATATCCTGATACAATTGGAACGTGTCCCGCATTATCAGCTAGAGACTGGACCAGCGGCATGAACAGCCCACCAGTTTTAATCTCTCTTAAAACAGGTCTTATATTTTTATACTATATATAAGTATATATTGCGAGTGTCATGCGATCTGTCCCAAATATTGTTTAGATTTTCTCCAAGCTATTTAGTTTGTTTTTATATATAATATTTTATTTTACTTGTTTTTATATATTTTCCATTAATACGGTATACAGTAATAAAATTCTATCGAGCAGTCACATTAATAGATGTCATGTTATTCTTAGGCGGGAGTATCTCTACGCATAAGCCACGAGTATACAAGCCACCGCAATTACCTGCGACCACTGATCTGAATAATAAAAAGAAATTTGCGTTCTTGTCTACGGAAACGATACCGGATTACAGACCGGTGGAATTACACGATATGTCGGAAAAGAGCCAAAAAACATCCAGCAATCAAAGCACAAAGTTTCAGCAACTTCAGCAGAAGTTTGGAAATGTCACTATACAGGTATGAGCGTAATACATACTTGTATATATATATATACATACATTGCATTTTTTACATAATTTTTGTATATATTTTATATTCGTAAATATTTTTCCTATCAGAAGAATATTATATCGTCTTCGATTAATGACAATAAAGTTATGGAGACTGTGGATGTTCCAAATAATGAAGCAGAACTTCGTTTGGCATTGGCTCGTCAAACTGACGAATTGAGACTGGTACGACGGCAGCTCGCTAATAGCCAACTGCGTGTTAAGGAATTAGAGGACCAAATACGAAAATTGCAGCGTCAACAATAAAGTTTAACTTAAACTCGCTTTGGCATCTGCTTTGAATAAGACTCTTACAGCTTTACTACTACACGTGATTATCAATGTCTTGCGCCATGTCTAACGCCGAGACATTACCATGTCTCCAGATCAATACTTAAGGTTTCTAGAGCATTTAAGCACCGCTAATAATGATAAAGAGCCTAAGCTTATGAAAACTTTGTACTAACACGCTTAGGGGACTTTAGCTTTGTCATATTTATACACAAAGAAATATTCGCACAGAATAATTTTTACTAACTTTTCTTAGAATATCTACAATTTTTATGTAGAATGAAATGTCACGTTAATCACAAGGGAACAGGAGGAACAGTTAGCTGCATTTGTTACATAAAAATTGTACCTGTTTACGCACATACTTAGATGCGTAAGTCGGATATTAAGAAGTTAAGAGAAACACAATAGACAAAATGGCAGCGTAAAGGTAATTCATGGTATTGTCAGTTAAATGACATACTTTACTTTTTTTGAAAACGATATTATATTATACTACTAGTCTGTTAATCAATTGTTTATTTTTTCTATTACTGTTTTTGTATGTTTATTAGTTACTTAATTGACGTATTATTTAATATATTGCTTTATCATTAGAGATATTTCAAAAGACAGTATTTCTTTGCGTATTACGATTATTATTGCTTCTATTTGCATTGTAAATTTATCCTTGCAACGCTTAAAATGATTTTTGTTGACGATCTATTATACACTCTACAAAACTGCTATGTCATATTATATCTATTAGTAGTATGGACTAGCGTGTTAATGTATTAAGCGTGTTAATGCATTTTGCTATCGCGTATATTTTTCATCACTGCCATCCACTGCCGTGATGTCGATGGCAATAAGATCTCCACATCTATGAATGCAGTGATATCTAATGTCACGATTAACTAAAAAAAAAAAAAAAAAAAAATTAGCTTAAAATTCTCTTTTATACAATAAATGCATAATGTAATGTTCATGCAATTAGCAAAATCATTAAACAATGTACCTACAATCGATGATATAGTGAAAACGATATTTATGTATGTATATTTTTAAAGAAACTCGACGTTTAACGCGATTCAATGTTGAATTCACCTGAGCTAACTTAAGGATGTATTATACACATTTTAAAACAATGAAAATATTACGAAATACTTTAGCATTTAATAAAAGTTTGGCGACAGTTTAGGATCTGGATCAAAAATGATTTCAAAAGTAATATTTTTTTTATCTTTGATGTAATGGAAATGTATGGAAATTGTTCTGCAAATAAACAAAATTTGTTCATTTGCAAAACAAATGATCTCTACATCACAATGAAACTGCATAAATAATTTTGTATGTTTAAAATATTTGTGCAAAAAGTTTAGATTTCATTATTTTTTAAACTTTAATATTATAATAAAAACTAAAAAACTTATATGAAAAACATTGTTCAATAAAAATAAAATGTTACAAATACAACTTTTATATGTATATCGTTTATTCAAAATATAAGTTAACGCAATTGTAAAAGTGAGTAATACATCCTTAAAGGGGATAACAAATGTGTTAGAACATTTACTTTTAGCATTAGTTTTGTAGTTTTGAGAATCATACAGAATTATATTTCCGCTTAATAATAATAATCAAATCGTGTAATCATTTATACATATACATCTACGTTTATATACGTATTTTTCATACAATTGTGCAATTGAACTGGATAAATGTAGTACCTGGATGCTATATTTCACATATCGCTTGCGCATAAAATTTCATTATTCGTAAAGTAAGGATTATCTGAAACACTGATGATACACCAATATGTGACGTAGCATTCCCTAGTCTTTCTTTACTAGTTGTTTATTTTATCATTGTAGCTTTAATTACCCATAAATCAGATATTTCATTGAAACCTTCTTTTAGATATACAACTTTTTCAAGAGCATGAAGTGTGTTGCATTACAAACAGTGCATTTTGTAGGCGGTAAAGTACATATTGCGAGGTAGTTTGTAGTTATATTTTCGATATTTACATTGCAAGTAATTTCTATGATATTTGTAAGGAGATCATTCATTTTTGTGACAGACGTATTGTAACGAATTTATAAATTTTATTACAAATTGTAAATTTACTTTTGATGCAGTATCGTGATTTATATATATTTATACATGTCAATTAAATATGTTACATCGAGATCTCCAATCACATAATATCGTATATTAAACAGAAAAGTACCAAAGAGCGTCATTATCTCGTAGATTACAGCCCAATTTATTATCAGCGTATGCCTGTTTAAGAGATTTATGTACGAGAACAAGGAAGATGTCAATATATGGCAAGCAGGGATCTCATAATAAAAATAAAAGGAAAAATTTATAAAATTGAGTATATGAAATATTATTAATATATAAAATATTTTATTCGTTTTGGAATTTACGAACAGTAATCAATTTAATTCTATGTATTACGTCAGTACATAGCAAAGTAAAAAAGTGCAATATATATTATATATATTATATTTCTCTGATATTAATTATGTGTATATCTCTTATAATTATACAATACTCTTTTAAAATTGTTTATCAATTGAATGGACGGACATATTTCGTATATAATTAAATTATGAAATATATAAAAATATTAAATATATAATAAAATATACAATTACACTATTGTTTTTAAAATAATGAAACAGTGATTTCTAATTATATATATAGAAAAAGAGAATTTTTAAATATAATGATGCTTTTTGAAATTTATCTTCGATCTTTTTTGGCAACTTTATTTTCAATAAATATAATTTACGTACGTATATCATAGAATTTCAATATTGGCAGTGTATATCCGAACACAGCATGTGAACGAATTATTGGAGTATAAATCCTATAAGAATATAATTTGAGTTTCAAAAAATATGAATGAATAATAAAATCATGATAAAATATTTCAATTAAAAGTAACAATTCTATTACACAGGATTGAAATATAAAGTTGCGAAAAAGATCTTAAAATTGATTATATTTTCTGATATTGATAAGAAATATCTCATAAGCATCATACTCCGTGATATTTGAGTTGTCATTGGCAGAAGAAATCTAATATCAAGATCAAAATTTAATATTTTACATTAGCATCTAAGTATAAATTGATACTTGCGATTTAAAAAGGAGTAAAAAAAGGCATTAGAAATTCATTGACATAATGAAATAAATTTGTCAAATTCTTAACTAATCGTCAAGCCTCTCACAGAAGCTTCTACCTGTGAAACAGCTTTTTCCAGGCTACTATTAAACTCGTTGGCATGATCCATGTATACATTATATCTGGCATAAAAGATATCGCTGAATTGCATCCATCTTCGGAACATGTGAATACGCAAGTGCGGTAAGTCAGCTTGTCACCCGGTTGTTTCACATAGTCGCAATAATTCCCCATGTGCACGGACGAGCAAAATCGCTTTGTACCAATGCCACCTGTTTGCAGAAGTATATAATTTAATTATATAATATATTTATCCTAAGTGAAACTACTACTTGTTTAATTAGAAGAAGCTTAAAACGTTTCAGAGAAAACTTGATGTATTTTGAAACATATAATATCAAAGAAAGGAAGTTTGTTCAAAATATGTTCATATATTCTTTTTTGTTAATTTGAATTTGAAAGTTAGTTTTGAGAATGAGTAGAGTGAATAAGCAGACACGTGCATATGTATATCTAAATAATCAAAAAAAGATGATGTATATGTCGTGCAGAAAGAAATATATACATATATGTGTGCGTGTATATATATATATGTACTTCAAGCAGATCCTCCAGCTTAAAAAAGTGAAGGGAAATTACGTAACTTTTCGTATCTTTCAACGAGAGTGCAAAGAATGCAAAATACCATTGCCATCTTCTAAAAAATAAACGCTGAATAAAATTTAAGCTGTAAAACTATAATTTATTATTAAAAAATATCTTTTTTTATAATAAAAGTGAATATGTGGAAAATATTTAAAAAAAATTGTTTGTAATAATTATTCAAATTTAATTCTTTCTTCAATCTATCTTCAAAATATTATATTTGGTGTACAATTAAATTACTTAAAACTCTCCTTCTCATAAGAATTTAAGCTATTTTAGAAAGTTATTTAAAGAAAATTGTAAAAAAATTTTTTAAATCTGAAAAAATTCAAGAGTGCTTACATATTATTAATTACAAATTTATTCTTAAGATTTGATCAAATCCTTATAAGTAAGATTGAAGAACCTTCTAAACATATTTTAAGGAAAATAATTAAAATATAATTTTTTTGTTAAATTAATTTCAAAAGAAAATAGAACACATAAGTAAAAAAATTCGTGTCAAAACGATCACTTTTAAGAAAAAGAAGAACAGAAAAGAAGAACAGAAAAAGAACATCGTTTTTCTTATTCGTTCCAATAATAATATACTAAGCACCATATAACAATATATAGATAAGAATCAATGTTAAAAAAAAAATCTCTATGACTTTTGCAAACCTCTTTATATATTTTAACCTTAGAATTTTTTGGAACTATATTAAAATAAAGAATTACCTTTCTTTATTTCAATAAGTGATCGTTTCCATGTCAAAGATTTGGCATTGAAGGAACATTCATGCACACACTCGACAATAAATACAGATTCTTATTATAAAAACCTCCGTAACGGCCGATTGATTTGATGCAATAACGTGCGTCGTACACATGACTACAATTTGCCGGCACCAAGATATTTTTAACCAATTCGCTATCCATGCATTTCCATTCATCCGCCGATGTACATTGATAGCAATCCAAGGTCATCACTTTTAATTTTAAGAAAGCAATGATTAAATTTCTAATTAAAATTATATGGCAATCAATGTTACACAAGTTTTCCAATGCATAAAATAATAATTATGAAATAACTCTTAGATACACAGCCATAGAAATGATCTACTGCAATGACATAAACAGGATTTTGATTAGTAGGTAAGTGAATTTTTTGCAACATGAAAGAGCATTGAAATGCAAATTATATTATAATATATCATTTTTGTAAAATACAATAATAATCAATTAAATAAATTTTCAGATTTGAAAAGTGACTATACTTTAGTCTAATCATGTAGTGTGTATCAAAATATTTTATAGAAAATATGAATTAAATAAATTTGATTTCTGTAATTTTATTTAAAAAAATAAAAAATGACAAAAAAATTATTATTTTAGCAACTTTCCAAAATTATAGGATAATTTGCTGCAATTTTTCAAGTAAGTTATTGTCACATTGAATTCGTTTTAATCTTCATCATCAAAAGTAAATTAACTTTATAAAAAATTATAAAAATAGTTACAATATTAAAAAAAAGATAAATTTTAAAAAATCATTCAAATCGCATTACAACTGAAAAAAAAGACAGTTTTTATAGATTGTAAGACGAAAATGACAAAATGATATTTAATCATATTAAGAATACATTCTTTTGCCATTTATTATTCGATTAGTCAATAACTTTCTATCGAGTTGAACAATATATAGTTTCCTTCTTTTCTAGGAAATTTAATTCGTTGAGTTGTCGTTTTTAAAATAAGAGAGTAATATGTAAAAAATCGCTTATAATGGTTCAATTTGCATTTCAAGATCTCAAACATAATAAATATGTTTCAGCAAGTTGAAAAGATCTGGAAAGAATTCGGTTGAGTTTAATGTAGAGTCGCTGACATGCTCGATTAATGTCTGTGTGTGAAATACAATTGTTAGAAAAGTTAATCAGCTTTCTCTGCATCACCACTATGTTAGTCTGCCAAGCAAAGGCTGTAGAAAATATCTTCGTTGTTGTTTACCCTCGAAGCGGCCTATGTGCTTGACACAATATTGCGCTGCATAAACATCGTCGCATGATCTAGGCTGAAGATCATTGTCACTCGTCAGGAATTCATTACATTGAAATGGATACTTGGTGCTGGTGCTGTTACATTGGTAACATTGTATGCTGTGTCCTGAATAAAAATATTATTAATTTGTATCCGAAGAAACAAAGGACTATGTTAAGCCAAAACGCTGGATGTTTCATGCTGGATGTTTTTAAAATACGTAGTTAAATAAAAATACAAAAGCTATTTACTCAAACGTTTCGATTTTAATATCATTAAGTCATTCAGTGAGAATATAAATTGTGATAGTCATAAGTGATTTCATAAACCTAAAATACATTGATGTATACAAAGAGAATAATAGTCTTCTTTTTAACTCTTCAAATTATTATATGCATATTACAATCTACATAATCGATTCCGTGTACTGTTGTGCAAAATAAATAGAATTGAGGATACACTGGGTGCGAAACCATGTATTCTTTGATATAGTAATTTCAAAATCTGTCTAAAGTCATACTGCATCCTCGTATTCAATACCCATACAGCACAGAAAGATTGCAGAAGTATTGCAGATTGATTTCACTGAAACATTGCAATATTGCATGCTGGTTGCAAACGTTGCTGAATCATTGTTGCAAAATTCCAACAATGTTAAGACGTCCGCTTTTTGTTATATTGCAGCAAAACATTCCAGCAATATTGTAATGTAATGTATTTAGATAAATTTTTTACGAAGACTCTAAAATGAAAACTATTTCTATACATATATCTCACTAACTTTAATTTTTCTACAATTGCATTTCTAGTGATAATGCTTTCCAAAAGCAATTTTTTATGATAAAATTATAAAAATATTCCAATAAATATAGTATTAATTCTGAAGGATAAATTTATTCGTAAGGATAAAGCATGTATGTATGTGTCCCGAACAAACTATATTATTACACACAACTACATTATTACACACAAATATTATCCACATTAATATAATAATACAGTCGCTTGATAAATCATGGAGTTAATCGTGATTCCTTTTAATTCGAAACCATTCCGAGTCAATTGAAATCGATTAAAAAATGATGGTATGATTTATCAATGAAGTTCAGGCGCTGGTTTATTCTTGTATTAATTTCACATCAGGCATAGATACATCATCGATCACATAATTAATATTTCGATAAATCAGTAGCTTAATTGCTTATCATTTTATTTGATAATGATGCATTGATTGTATCCAAACTCGACATACAATTTTTTGATTTTATATTTAAAATAAATATAAAACTTAGCTAATGAAATGGCCTTCAAATAATAGATCAATAAATTTTTTATTTAAATATAAAATGAATTATATTAATTATTATATCATAAAAACGGCTGTTAAACTAAAAGACTGTACTACATAAATATTGTAAAAACTTATATTTTTATATTATTATTATTGTAACAATTAAAGAATTACAGTTTGACAATGTTTGTGGAATATTACAAGCATATTACTGACATTTAGCAGGCATGTTGTTTATTTACATTTCTGTAATACCTCTGCAATGTTACATTGCAATCTGTACGTTACAGTAATATTGCTTCAATCTTCTGTATGACACTCACACAATTAAAACATATCAGGAGACTCGGTAGTGTCTCTCGTCAAGTTTATTTCTATAGTACATTAATAAAACATTCTTTTTATATTATTTATATTATGAAGAGGATAATACCATATTATGAAAGAGACGTTGCAGCGTTCCTTTAGGAAGGAAGTCGCTTATGTAATTAAAAATTGTTTTGTTTAAACAAATTGATGTTATAAAAAAATACATATATTGGGGAAGAATATAGATTTTGCAATTATGAGATACAATCATATCTGTAAGGCAGTGTACTTGATGCTTAGATATGAATATGTCCATATAGTACAGAATTTGCAGCAATATCGCTGTAATAACGCTGCAATATTGTTACAACATGCAATAGTGCTGCAATGTTGCAATTTTTGTGCTGTAAGGGTTAAGCACATATTTTTCAACTCGATTTATGTTATATATTCATTCAGATACGTCGTCGTCGTCTTCGCAAAATCTTGTCTCCTTTTGCTACATTTTCTACATCCTCTTTCTATATTTTTTTCTACACCTCTGCACTTTTTGTACTTATTTTCTACACTTTTCTGCACTTTTTCGATTTTTTTTCTTTTTCTACATTTTTTCCGCACTTTTATTGCACCTTTTCCGCATTACTTTTGCACCTTTCATATACCTTTTCTGCACTTTTTCTATATCTCTACCACATCTCTCGCATCTCTCCCGCATTAATTTCGCATTTTCTGCACCTTGTCCGCATCACCTCTACATCTCTTTTGCATTTCTTCCGCATTTATTCTATACCTTTTCGCATTGTTTCTGCACATCTTCTGCAATTCTTCTGCATATCTTCTAAGTTACCTGTTAAGTATCACTTCAGCACCATTTTCGTACCTTTTCGGCACTTTTTCCGCATTTATTCCGCATTTCTTCGCAACATTTCAGTATGTCTTTCGCATCTCTTCCGCACTTTTTTCGCATCTTGTCTGTTTGTGTACATTATTTATTTACATATCTATTTATACAGGATACCCCATAATTTATCCGACGACGCTCGAGGGCAGGTAGAGCGGAATAAACTGACTCGAAAAGTTCTCTCCATTTTACAATTTTCGCAATAGTTAACAAGATATTTTTTACTAAAAATCGCTGAATATTGGTATACGATAATTTTTTCTCAAAAATTAGCAGCAAAAATTATTTTCTTCTCATAGAACTCTAAGAATTTTTTTCAGAATTTTTTATTAACATGAAAAAATATGATATTAAAAAATTTTGAAAAAATTCTGAAAAAAATTTCAGTACTTTATGAAAAGAAAATAAATAATTTTCGTTTCTTGCTGTTTTTCTGTAAAGTTGATAGTATTTGAGAAAAAATTATTGAAGACCAATATTCGGCAATTTTTAGTAATTAAGATCTTGTTAACTGTTGCGAAAATTGCAAAATGGTAGAGGACTTTTCGACTCAGTTTAGTCCGCTCTACTTGACAAGAGCGTTGTCGAATGAATTACAGGACACCCTACATATCTATGTTATCTGTGTTATCTATCTAATCTACTCTTCTATTCACTTTCCCATACTTTTGGCACTTCTTTCCACATTTTTTCACATTCTTCTACAGGATGGGGCATTTTAATCGCCCCAGAAGAATATTTCAGAAACTAAGAGAAATACAAAAAAAAGTTTTATATAAAAATTGTAAGTTTCCTTAAGGGAAAGAAAGTGGAAATAATGGATTTTGGATAGTGGGCACTGCTAAGGTCAAGGTAAACATAATTTTTTTTAATGGAATTCCCCCATTTTTTATTGCATATTTTTGTTTGCCACAATTGTTGATATCAAATTTTGTATACATATCATTTTTGTATACATATTTTGTATACATATTATTTTGTATACATATTAGATTAACATTTATTATTTATTTAATTTGGCATGATATAAAGAAATGGGATTTAACTTGTCGCCAGTTCTTGATATCCTTTATAGGAATGATATATATCATTAAAGTTAATATTATTTATTTAATTTGGTATCCGAATTACATGGAATTTAATTTGGCGCCAATTATTGATATCAAATCTTTTTTACGAATAATATATATCAGAGTTAAGTAAATAACAAGAGATAGTATCTCTCTCTCTCTCTCATGTGTTTTATTTTTTAATTTGAATAGAATTTAACTTGATTAAGATTGTAGCATCTGAGTTTTAATTTTTCATTTATATTAATTTTTTTCGAAGAGTAATAATTTTTGACAGAGAATTAAAGTTGTCATTATTTGGATTGGAATAAAAAGATCTTCAATAAGAATATCCTTAAAAAAAATTAAAACTACTATTAATTGAGTTGGATACTTAGTATTATGTACAAAGGATCGGTTTCACCAACTCAATTAAGCCGAATTGGTGATTAACTGTCAATCATAAGTTGTCAATTCTACTAAACAGTAAATACAATGAAACTGGCGAAAATGATTCTTTATGAAAAGTACACACACTTAGCGTTTTTTTACCATTTTTTAAAAAGGTATATTTGTATAAATAACAAGAGACAGTACCATTTGTTTTACTTTTTAATTTGATGGAATTTAACTTGATTAATTAAGATTGTAGCATCTAGGTTTTAATTTTTTATTTGATACATTAATTTTTTTCGAAGAGTAATAATTTTTGACAGAGAATTAAAGTTGTCATTACTTGGGTTGGAATAAGAAGACCTTCAATAAAGAATATCCTTGAAGAAAAATTAAAACTACTATTTTAATTGGTTGAATATCTTGTTTACAATAGGAATGTATGCTTTATGTAAGCCCTCAGTGTCAGTTTGAAGATTAAGGCTATTTTTCTATTTTTTAATATAAAGCATCTCAGAAATTAACTGCTTACTGTAACATGATTCTTCGTCAAGAATTTCAATATTGTTCCAATCGAAATCATGTTCACTATCTAATCTATATTCGGTTATAACTGAACGGGAAGATGTGTTCCAGCGTATATGATTTGGATGCTCAGCAATTCGTGTTTTTAGCTGTCGTGCTTCTACTAGTCTGTCCTACATATGATGTGTTTATAGGTCGCAATTATTACAATTAATTTTATAAACTACATTATTTTTGGACAGACGAGGACGAGGGTCTTTATGTTCCTTAATGTATTTCTGTAGTTTATTTGAATTATAAAATGAAACTTTAATATCATTCCTTCATTAATTAAATTTTTCTGTTAAAGACGAAATAAAAGGCACTGTAAATCACGATAAAACGGTTGATGGATCCACGTTATTATTAACTCGATCAACCGACGCTACACTTCTAACTGATGTTTTTTAGTCTTTTATTAATTGTGGGATAAGTTTAAGTGGATAATCAGTAAAATCATTAAAAGTTATTCAGTAAAATGTTTATAAGTGTTAAATTGTTTATGTAGAATTCAGAATCTGACGTAAGATTCTATCCATCAACTAATGATTACACTCTTCTTCTGAGATAATGGATGGTTAGAGAAGAAGAAATTTAAAAATCTCCCTGAGAAACTAGATTTATGATACCAGTCAAAAGTTAAAAGATTATCTTTAATCGTCATTTTAACATCAAGAAAATTTAGTGAGTTATCACCAATCTCCAGAGTGAGTTTTAGACGCGCGGGTAAGATGAATTGAAACAGAAAAGTATCAATCTCAGATGATTGAACTGCAGCGCGTAGGTTATCGACATAGCGAAAATAAAAAAGAACATGATGCTTAAACATACTCAATGCCATCTTTTCTAATCTTTGCATTACCAAATCAGCAATAGGTGACAAAGGAGAACCCATGGGCATGCCAAAATTCTGTTTGTAAATACAATAATATTATCAAATAAAAAATAAGTGGAATCTAAAATTAATCTCCTTTTTAGGTATTTAATTTATATTTTTTCGAAATAAAATTTCAGTTGTTATTGATACAATCTAAGGCTATCTGTTGGAATGTTTATAAAAAGAGAAGCCACATCGAATAAAATTAATTTATAATTCTGTTCAATCGGCCTTCCAATCTTTTGGCGAGCAAGCTTTTTTCGATTCCTCTGTTTAACGTTCAAATGTTCACACAATATGCGATTATGATGTAATTTTTTTCACAATCAATATTATTAGTTCATGGTAACATCTTTATATTAAGTAAATATCTGAAGAGGATCTAATTCAAAGACTGAAACATGTAATATTTCGTTTTTCATAATTTAAATTGTTATTGCCTTTTATATGTCCTATTATTATATTTATTTCTTATTAATCAAAGACACTAATATTATTTCGAATATAATAACTGCTAATACTACTGTAATAACTTCAGAGTCTATTACTACAGTAAACAATTTAAGAGTAAAAGATTTAGTATTAAGTATTAAAAATTTTTCTTTATTTCATAGAAAAATATTTGTCTGTTAAATATGAAATATATCAATACTAAAATAATAAGTTGAATATATTGGATCAGTGCAAAAGTTTGTGCCCAATTTGTAAAAAATGTTAAGCAATTGTTATTGAAAAAATCGCCTTTATTAATCAATGATGTATTCGTTACCCCGTTCTCGACAATCATTTTTCAACATTCAATCAATTTACCACGTTTGAAAAAATCGCATGATTTTGCGTCAAAAATTGTGCGGTAATGTGATTTTTGACAGCCTCCACAGAATCGAAATTCTTGCTGTCGAAATTCTTGCCATAATGTTTTGTAATGACCAAAACAAATAATAATCGGAGGATACGATGTGCGGAGAATATAATGGATGCAATAAGATTTCCCATTTCAACTGTTTCAATTTGTCCAGTCATTTTCGAAGTGTGTAGTTTGGCGTTGTCATGATGGAAAATAACGCCTCTACGATTAACCAAGTTCGGGTTTTTCTTTGATTGCTGCATTCAATTTAGTTAAGTGTTGCCAGTACTTCTTTGACTCAATCGTTTGGCCAACAGGAAGTATCTCAAAATATATAACACCTTGACAATCCCACCAAACGGATAGCAAGACTTTCTTTGGATGCAACTCGTCTTTGACGACTGAATCTATCGGTTCATTTGCTTCCTTCCATTTATGTTTGCATTAGACGTTGGCATACAGGACCCATTTTTCATCGCCAGTTACCAAACGATTCAAAAAAACATCTTTTTTCAGGCATCTGAACAAAGAAACGGCTGCGGTCCAATTTGTTTTTTTTTTTTTTTTTGGACAAATGCGATACCCAAGTTGAGTTTCAGAGTGAGTCCCATTTTCTTTAAACGCCGAAACGCGATCAATGTTCAGGGCCTCAGCAATTTCTTCCATCGAAATGCGTGCATTGTTTACTATTAATGCACAGAATATCGTCATCGATGATGGAAGGATGCCCAGAACGAGGTTCCTCTTCAAGATTAAAATCACGATGAAATTTAGCAAACTTCTTCACTTCTTCACCTTTCGAAGGAACTGATCCAAATCAAAACCTCCTGAATGTTTTTGTAGCAGCGCCAACGGTTATTCCTTTCCAAAACTCAAGCATCACAAGTCAAAATGCAACTTCTCTTTGTCCATCTTCAATGATTTTTTCATGAATGATAAATTAAATTCAACTAAACAAGCACTTCTGATGCTCAAATGACACCTATGACTGTTATCTTTCCAACGATATGCATACATAAACAATAATAGAGTCGCCATGTTACTTCGCCAGTTCCATCTATACGAATCGGACACGAACTTTTGCACTGATCCAATATATAAAATTTCTTTAATTTGCGAAAAATAGTTTATAATTACAATAAAATATTTATTGAATTATTTGCATGAATCGAATTATGAGCAAAATGGGCGCGTAAAGTATACTGCTGCTAGAGATCTTGCTCATTTCCAATTTTTTATCTTTACAATTTTTTACTTTATTGTTATTGATGTAAACATTTCTTTTCAATTTCTATGCCTATCATTACGCTATCTATTACGTTTCTTTCTCTCACGTTTCTTTAATGTGTTGTTACACTTAATACACTTCAAACGTCATCCGTACTTTGTATAGTGTATTATAATTGTGAGAAATTATCCCATACAACATTATCTTAAAGGATGTCCAAAGAACATTTACCATAAGAATATCTTCAAGATGCTGTTCGAAGGACTGCGTTCTAAGGGACATTTTCAATAAAAATACTTGAAATATTATTTCGATTTCACTTCTTTTTATAGAATTATCTTTGATTTTTTTCTGTAAAATATATTTGACTCCTTTTTTACATTTTATTGTCTTTTTCGGTAGATTGTTTCGTTACAAGAAGGAATTAAACTTTATAAAAATAACGATACAAATTGTATTAACCTTCCTCTTATGAAAGCCAGTATGAAAAATCTGTTAACTCTTCTAGAGACCCAGATGGCAGTAAATTATTTCATCCTTATTGTTTACCAATATTAAATAAGAATTGAATGAGTCACTCTGTCATCTGAGTCTTTTACTGAAAAATAAATTTTCTTTGTATCATGATGGAAATATATTACACTTCCACCATGCTTTGTACGAAAAATTTCTTTCATCTAACATGTGTTATATTCCGATTCTTCAAATGTTTCTCGCATTGCGCGTAACGTAAAATTATATATTGCTGTCTTAAAATCGGACGTAAATTAGATATAGATTGTTCGAAGCGATCTGAGCTTGAGAGCTTTTTCTCCCCGAAGGAGAACGCGAGTGTTTTCTACTTTTCCACGACTTTTCGTTCTTCGTAGCCGCGCTTAAAAGAACTTACGAGACCCCACCCAAAGCGCATTGTCGCGTTAACCTCACCTGTCTCTACCAGCAACGAGAGTATCGTCAGTAACATGCACGCCGCGATGTAGCGTCTCGTGACAGCCATTCCGATTCCACGGGTCTGATTGCGGTCTCCGGATCGCCTTCCGTAACCTCGACCGTCGTTTCCCTGTCACGAAATCACAAAAACTCAAAATGACGTAATGACAGGCACCACTTATTTTCCATAATTCAGAATTCTTTTAGGAGGATTACTTGGGGTTGGAGTTTGTCGGAGTTCTCCAGCTCCACCGATGTGAAAATCAGCGCGAACGATCACCTCAACGACTCGAAGATGTCGCGAACAGTCGCAAAGTTATACAAACTGCAAAGTTGCACCCTGAACTTAATTTGATCTAAGCAAGTAAGCATTCGTGAAGCCTCGTCAGCACTCGTGTTTGTGAGGTGGGCGCATTCACCTTCACATACACATGCATATATACGTAGTTGATATACACACACACACACACACACACACACCAACCTTGCTTTTTGCACGCATGCGCATTGCACATAAAGACACCAAGCAGTTAAATCTTGGCGGGATGAAATGGAAAGGTTAGTTTCACTAAAATATAATAATATAGGATATGGTCAACACGATGCTACAAATGCTTTAAAAAAATTTTTAAATTCTTTTTTCTAATTGGTCAACCAAATGCTTCAAAACACTTATTTATAGTGAGACTTTGACTGCAGTCATAATACTGCAAGTAACTAAATAATGTGAATTAGCTTAAATATTAACCAATCAGATTATAGTTTGCATGAATTTTATAGCTTTTAAGGAGATATAACAAAGATTTTTTTTTTCAATTTTTTTTAAGTAACTATAAGTTTTAGAAAAATATAAATTGATATATCAATTGGACACGCTTTGAAGACATTTTAAGAATTTTTATATGTAAAAATTAAATATATGACGATGTTGCACAGCATTTTAAATCTATTTTACAATGTGGTTTTTGTTTCCTGTTTCTTGATTTTTACTATTTTTTACATCTTGTCTTTTTGCTTCTTATCTATATATTCTTGGTTTTTTTATTTTATATCGTCCGAGATAAAAGTTAACTTCGAAAGAAACAAAAAATACAGTTGCAAAGAAGAAAAAAGCTAAAGGTAAAAAACAAGATGTTTTATTTAAAAAATTACATCTAAAAATTAAAATTTTATTCTATTATACCTCCTTAATTTATCATTCTTTATATTATATTATTTTTCTTCATTAAAATAATTTAACTTTTTATAATTGTATTTGAGTCTTGTCATATGTATAAATTTTACTTTAGCTGACTTACACTTAATTTTCATCAAAAATGTCTTCATAATTACTCTTTATTGTTCAGAATCATAATTGTTTATAAAATTGATACTTTCGATTTTCAAAAAGTTCTTATTTATAATTTTTCATAAATTTTGCTTTTTATAATTTCATAATTATAATTTATTTACATTTTCAACACATTAATCTTTCTAATGTCTGACTAAGCATCAAATTATTAAAAATTGCTTGTCAATTTAATTTAATTTGTGATATTATTACAGTAGTTTATATAATTGCGTTTATAAATCCGGAAAACCAATTCAGTGCGCAATTCGAATGACTATAAATATGGTACATATACATGTATATATAATTCAATTGAATTATTTAAACATTAAAGATCCGATTTCAATCGTTATGTACATTTAATTTCTAGTTCGTATTGGTTGTTTATGGTCTAAGATTCTTATTGTTTATAACTTACAATTTTTCTCAATTAATGTTTTTTATAATATGACAAAGTGTCTGAAAATAGCTTTTTTTTTAATTTTAACTGCAAATTTCTTGAAATTATGAAGCAATTTAAAAATTCGGATTCGTATTCAGTGTCCAAAAAACTACGGCAAATGACTTGTCTTGTTCTAGTGTTGGAAAAAAAGATTATTTTTTTATTGAACTATAATTGAATTATAATTTTCCTGAAGTTCCATGAAATTTTTCTTCTTCCTTTTTCATTCAATAGTCCTATCAATAGTCGCGATCAAAGTAAATTATAAATTGCAAAAATAATAAAGTGCAAATTTACCTTGGTATGTATATGTTTTATTTTTCCAACAAATTTTCACATAAATAATGTAACAGTTCCTACTTTGCATATATATGAATGCGGAGTATTACAAGATTACAGAAAAACAAGATTACATTTACATTTTCACATAATATAGAATACTATAATGTACATATGTGAGACGTTTATCTCTCTACTATGACTACCTTGAAATTTTTTGTTATTCAATCCAAACAAAAATATAACTCCATTAAAACAAAAAACTTTTAACTTATGAAAAATAATCACATTTACATCATAATTTTGCCAACGATAGAATATCCTCTTCCAAATAATTTCAATTAAAAACTTATTTTTAAAACGAGCACTAGTTGCAAAGAAACTTAAACAAAAATATAGCTCCATAAAAAAAACTTTTAACTTGTGAAAAATAATCACGTTTACATCATAATTTTACTAATGATATCTTATTCAAAATATCTTATTCAAAATAACATCTTTAGTCAAAAATTTATTTTTGAAACGAGCACTAGTTGCAAAGAAACAAACATATCGATTGATCAAAGTGGAGTTCTTCTATGTATATAAATAATAAATATCGATAGATAGTTGAAAATTGAACAGTATTTTACAATATAATTGAACAGTATGCATCAAATAAATATAAATACATAACATAATATATATTTTTATGACTTAAGTTTTGCTCCTCGAGCGAAGAGACAGTTTATCATTTGATGAAAAATCCGAAACAATGTATGTATACAACGATAAAATACACACAGTATATCACACATCAGGTTGGGTCATCAAATAGTACAAGAGATTTAACATTTTGCATATTGTATGTGGGATATATAAAATACACAACACAATTCTTCAAGAGTATATTCCAAATGGTCCTCTCTGAGGAAGATTTTACATGTATGATTTTACATGATGTATGTTACATGTACTATTTCAAGTAAAATATTCCTCGGAGAGGACATTTTGAAATGTAGCCCAAGAAATGTCCTAAAGATGTCCAGAGGATGATCTTAGCTCTCCTAGGTCTAGATTTACAAGATAAACATTAAAAGCCATCATTTTTTATCTAACCGCATCATATCAAAGAATTAATGAACTTATTTATTTATTACTTATTCATTGATAAACTAAAAAACCAAATTAAAAATAGCAGTTAAAATAACCAATTGGAAAGCTGTCGGCATTCGGCTCAAATCAAAAGATTGCTTTGGTATTTAGAGCTCTAGTTCTAGAACATCCTATGGGAGTTCGCAAGACATCACTTGGAGAACTGTGCCATATCAATCCTTTTACTCATTTTCATCCACTTTTTATCGATTAAAATCACGATTTATTGTATTTTGTGTACAAAATGACAAAAAAGAATTGGCCACATAGTTTTGTCTGTTTAAATCATTATAATAAAAAATGTATATTATATATTAGTTATGCTTTATTAAATACCAAACTCTACACCAAAACATTTTTATCGTTTTTTACTATTTTTATTATTTGATTTACCAATCAAAGATCACTCGCTATTGTCTTTATAAAAGATTTTATCTGTGGAAAATGGATAAATTCTGATAGCAATAATTGCTGATGCATTCTCAAAACGTCTTCAAACTTATATCAAAGCTAAAGATGACTATATATTTTTTGCATATCATTATTTTGGTATTTAATAAGATACGACTAACACTCCAGAATTTATTTTTTTTTGTAAATATGTGTTATGATTTGATAAACACAAAAGATGAAAAGAAAGATGTTCATTTTGATCTCCGGTTTACAAATTCTAACAGAAAATCAACATCTTCTTTTGTGATCAAACTTTTTTGTCACTCTGTATAAATTACAATTTGCAAAATATCTCTCCGAAAAGAGACACAGGAAATCAATGACAATGTTGATTTCCTGAGTCTCTTGAGTCTAGTTTTTTTTTTTTAGAATTTGTTTTTCATATTCTAATGAGCTCATTTAAATTTTGTTTTGTGCTCTCCTACAAAACTTTTCTTAACGGCAGTCTTATTTATTTCTTTCAGGTTGGAAGACTGTTCGGTTTTTACGTGTAGCAATCTTGGCTGTATCGCGCGTTCCTTTAATGCTCTGCCTTTTATCGCAAGTATGCGGTACCTTTGGGGATCGCTTCGCACTGGCCTCCTCTGCGGCGCAAGACGGTTCCCCGATCTCGGGAAGAAGCTTGGATGTTCTTGTAGATGAGACGACTTTCAGTCTCTTTGCGCCCTGTCTCACCACTGCTGTTTCCTCGGAAGGCACGCGCATCTTCGCCGAGCTGTTCGTCATTAGTTTTTTATTCGCGGAGTTTAAACGCGGTTCGAGAGTGTCCTTGATTGTTGACGCGATGTTAGATTTGCTCGACCGAAAGCGATCAATCGCCTTCAGGAACGGCTTTGTCTCTACTTCGGATTTGATTGCGCAAATTATCGCGCTGTTCTCTACATTGTTGGCGCAGTGATTCTTCAACGCACGACGCGTGAAAGTCTGCCGAGGTTTCTTACTACTCTTGATCCTCTTCACTGCCGTGTAAAAAGAGGAACCGCGGCGAAGGATGCACTTCTTCACCAAGTTGCCCTCGCTCCTTATAGCATTCCTCGCTCCCGTCATCGCGTCATTCAGTCTCGTTTCCAATTCCTTCAGGATGCTGCTGTTCCGCCCAATGGTACCTTCGTTATCCTGTAAATAAAAAGACATATAATTGTATGTTGTAGACTTGGAAGATGCGCCTCCGCACATCACAAAAATAAATACTCATGGTAATAACAAAAATAAATGCATGTGTATGTGTGTGTGTGTGTGTGTGTGTGTGTGTGTGCGTGCATGTATGTGTGAGAGAGAGATTAATTTTATTTGACTATTGCTGTGATTGCAATTGTTTACGCGATTATTATATACGATTAATGCAAAAATAATGACTTACCCCCTTACGATTAAGCACATCGAATAAATGCGGCACGTACCATACACTTTTAAAAAGACGAAGCATGTCTAACATGTTTAAAAATTTTAAAGAAAATTATAAAGTAAGCAAAAGTAGCAGATTGCCCAACACAACTAAAGCCATTTTGCCGATAAGAGTTATCAGAAGGGATTATCATATTTCTATTAAAAAAAAAAAAAAAATCATATTTCAATATTTTAGCAAACGAAAATATTTATTGACGCATGCTGCAGTGCTGTGAACTATATTTTTTACGTGTACAGGATTCATCATCTACATGTTTACGCGATCAAAATTTGCAGATGGTAAATCTCGATTCTGCAGAATCGATTCTTTTTTACGATTCCAGTTCTACTACACGCACACTTCATTGCCCAATTTCGTTTGCTTGCAGGTACAATGCGTGATTCATGCAAATTATCTCGCATTCGTTGGGAATTAATTGTCAGGTCAGGAATATTAAATAAAAGTAAGATAAATAAATGGTCGCTAAAAAAATGTAACATTTATTAATACAGCTGATGGATATGCAAGCTTGTGTGCGATACATTATGAAGTTTCTACACATACTTATATGCGTAATACAATGAGCTGAATTTTGGAGCAAAGTTTGTTGCCGAGATCAAGATTCATTATATCTTACTTCATGGATTACACACGTATTATACTCTTCATATATCATAATCTCCATCGATAAATATATATATATATATATATATATATATTTATATTATCTCTCTATAGATATATTGATACTGGAATTATATTTGCTGGGAAATAACAGTCATATACTCCAAATAATTTAAGAAATAAACTTGTAAACTTTTACGCGCACACACACACGCATATATATGTATAGAACTAAACTGAATAACATTTTTAAGTTTGAATTAACAAACTGCCATAATCTCACTTCAACAATTCCATTGTCCAGAGATATAACGGTTTAACCACTTATATCTCCACGCCGTGCCCTTCGCTAAAGAAGATATAATTATGTACTGTCATTTATATAATATTAATTTCATTCATAATAATTCACCATTTTTCAAAAAGATGTTGCATAAATTAGATTACGTGATCGTAAGTGCACTTGCATACATTGGTGAAAAATATAGGTAAACATTGATTTACGAACATTATCAAATACAACAATAAAAACTTTAATGTGTATAATTAATCAACACTTCATTAGCCACAATATAAAATAAAGCGTTAATATTTTTAAAATATTTGCACTATGTCTTATTTATATATTGGTCAATTTGAAGCAGAATTATGAGGCTTATAACTTATTCTTGTAAGACTTGAAAAAACTTATGACTGAAATGTGTATAATTTTACAGATTACTTCTTGCTAGACGTAAGATTTATGAGAAATCATAGATACTTACGATTGATCGCCTTAAGCTCATTCTACAATTGCATAAGCGTTTTATAAGTTGTAAGTGATTGTAATTGTAAGAATCAATCACAGTCGAATGTTCTCCTCATATTATCTAATCAATTCTTACAACTATAATTACACACTTGAGGAGTAACTTTCAAATTACGTTTTGTCCAAAATTTTATTGTTTTAGTTAGAGATGTGGCGAAGTGTTGAATGATTATAAGCTACTCTGAGATAGAAAGTATTTTTTCAACGTTAATTTATATACTGAAAAAACATAGACATTTTGAAGTGCATTATGTTTTTTAATTAGAAACAAAACAAAATGCATTTATTTACATTTTTAGCAATTGTTAAATAATTTTGTTTAATATTTCATATCCTACTGATTGGCATATTGTTCTTTTTTGAAATGTATAGTTTTCTTGTGTGCGTAGTTTCTTTTTTTCTCGTTTTTTGAAGATTACAAATTTTGGACAAAACGCATTTTGAAAGTCGGCTCCTTAACTGTAGAATAGTTATGGTGTGCACAATATCCAACTTCAGTCAAAAATTCATACAAATCTTACAAAGAACAAGTAATAAGTCTTACGATTCTGCTTAAAATTTATCTATTAGTCATCTTTGTTTTTTTTTAATTTATTATTTAATTTTGAAATATTGTTATTTAAACACAATTAGTGTGCATGGCATATACTATAGTATAAATTAAAAAAAAATGTCATTTATACTAATGAACTGTAAAGATAATTCATGTGTATAAGTCAAATTATATAATATACATATATATGTTTATATAAAAAATATCTAAAAATATATATAAATATTAAATTTTAAATTGTCTCGTTCTGTGAAAATAATATATAATTAAGAATATCTTGAGATATAAATTTATCAAAAGTATATAAAGTATATAAAGTTATTGTCTTGTTTATAAATACATCAAGTTACATATGGAAGACCTATTAAAAATTATGTTAAAAAGATAATATTTTTTATATATCATTTCTTATGTAACAACATAGATATTGTAATATCATTATTGTCATAAAATACTTCAATTACATATTTGATCAAAAAATCGAATCGTTTCCATATAAATACCAAAATTTTAATATAATTGAAGATGTTTATACAAATTTGATTTGTAAATACACAAAATCTCTCTCCCATCTTCCTAGTTATGCACAAATGAATTTATGTTGGATTAGGCACTAATGGATTGCAGTGTTAATGCTAAACAGCATATAAAATTAGTCGTTGGTCAGAAATAAATGATTATGACAATACACACAGTCTTATGTCAGTATTACAAATGTCACTCCCACTATTTACATCGAAATTTACCTTACGCATTGCTTTGCTGGGCGATGCAGAAAGATTGCTCACGTATGTTAGTTTCAAATGAGATTTTATTCCTTTTAAAGAGCGATATTGGCTATTTGGCAATCGGCTGTTGGGATTGTTCCCAGTAAGATCGAGAATGGAAGGACCTAATGCTGCTCCAACCTATTATATATTGTATCAGTATATCAGTATATTATAGTATATTATTAATGAGTATGTGTACACGCACACACGCACACGCGCGCGCGCATATATAAAGATATATTACATAAAAGATTGAATAGAAAATGAAAGCAAAATATATTTACCGCTTCAAACACTGTCGGCGTATATTTCGGAGGAACAAATACATGATTCATTTTATTCACCCCATCGCGAATTCTGCCAGGTATTGTATTCACCAAACGACCAGAGTTATAATTACATTCTAAAGTATAGCTATGTATTAGACCAGTCATCTTATACACTGCTACACGCCCCGAACCTTCTCTGGACATACCATCTCGTTTGTCTCTATAAGAGTACATGTTCTCAACATTCTAGTTTCCAACAATGTAAAATTGAATATATAATTTCTGATGGCAGTAAACATACTTACATGATATACATGTTTCGTTCCGCGAAATTGCACGACGTGAAATGAAAGTGTGGATTATTAAGAGACATCAACTTGGGTAGTAGCATGCATGCGATAGTATCTTCTGGATCAGTAAAATGATTTCCATACATGAAAACGCCTTTCTTTGAAGCATGACCATGAAGATCAATATACAAATATAATCCAGAATTATCTGAAGATTTTGATATTTCGTCCATATCGACGGTTGTACATGTTAGTTTGCCACTTGTTTTAATTTCTGTAGTGTTATCACTTTTACTACTTTTTTCTTTAGATAAACTCTCACTTTCATCTATAACACAGGAAAAATTAAATGTGGAAACGCATAGCTGCATATAAAAAATGACTGACTTATTAGTGGCTCGCAGGTTGATTCCAATCGTCACCATGTATATTATATTCATCGTATACGAAGAGAAAATCTCATATATATGTTATATATATAATTATAAATATAAATGAAATATTTAAATACATAAAAATATTACTATTATTAAATAAAAAATATTACTATCATTAAATATTTGCATTGTGTGATCACAGTACTTATCTGCAGTTATCATTAATCAACAAATACTAAAGAAAATAGCGTATTCTTTTTATAAAGAGAAATTACGAGATATATTATTGAGACTTGATATAAAGTGAATATCAATACCAATAACTGTGGTGTCCAAATGTTCTAACATTGATAAATGTTTCTCGTTAGTATCCAAAGCACATCTGTTTTTTTCATCTAATGACATAAATGTTACCTGTTAAAAAAATAATAACGTTATATACAAGATGTTCCGAAATTCGAGAGTACATTGTAATATAAAATTTTGAAAAATTAAGTAGTAAAAAGTCATAACATAAAAAATCTTTAATTATAAGTGTTTAAAGTTTGACTAATTATAAACGTTAGTTAAAAAATCATTTGTCTGTATGATAACGTATATACAATGGCAATGTTTTGTTTAGTATTTAATACCATTGCACGCACATCATACGGACGAGTGACTTTTTAATTAACGTTTATGGTTAATCAAATCTTAAATGTTTTTACTTACAAAACTATTTTATGGAAATAGCTTACACTATTATTTATTACTTAATTTTTCATGAAATTTCATGTTGCAATAATGTTACCCTCGAATTTCGGGATACCCTGTATATGTAAAACAATAATATCACAGTTTGATGTAACGCAAAATATAATATTAACAATTATTCTTTAAAATTCTTTGATCTAATTTACAAATATAAACAAACGATCAGAAGAAATTCTGTAGGTTTTTGTCATACTTGTTGCAACAGTCTTGTAGTTGTGTCACGTACAGCGTTTGCTATTGGTGCAGTTGAATTTATAATGCTTACATTACTGTTCACAATTTCTAAATTTATGTTCGATAGATCAGTTAGTTCGCTCGGTAGTTGATAAGAATTGTGATAATATCTATAAGAAAAGTATGTAAAATTTCACTGTGTAATATACATTAAAATTGACTGCATAATATATAGACTGCATATTATGAAAAACATTGAAGTTGAATTAGAAATATAGGTGCCTTACTTTATTAAGTTTCTTGCAGCATATATTGTGGGATGCTCTATTTCAGAAGGGCTTAGATAAACTCTATTCAGATTTACTCCTTTAGTGTCCATTCGATAATGACCTTTAGCAACACCATCTGGATTGAGCATCGGTATCAATTTGAACACATATAGGCGACGTAAATTTATAGCAATATGATCTTCCCGATTCAGTAAAAAATTGAGGAAACCGTTCAGTACAAAGCTAGATGGTGTTTCACCTGGATGGACTCTGGCGCTAATAAAAATTACCTAAATAGACATAATTTTATACATATATATGTATATAAATCTATGTATATATATATATATATATATTTATTTATTCTTAAAGATCGCAATTTAATCCGACAATAAATCGACAGTTTATAAAACTGTAAGAATGTATTTAAGAATTTATATGAAAGTATTATTATTGGGAAACATTAAAATATATTATAACATATTATAATTAAAATATCTATTGTATTTTGTGTGTGTGTGTGTGTGTGTGTGTGTGTGTGTGTGTGTAAGATGCATCATTTTAAAGCGACGCACACTATAAAATATCTCTTGAACAGTGCATTTTAGAGAAAAATGTTTCAACAAAAGTTATATGGTTTAGAAGTGGACATAAAGAAGTTAATAATGACTTTTACGTGACCTTCAAACAACTTTCCAAGGTCAAACCAATAACCATCTTATGTTCTTCTCCAAACCATATAACTGTTGTCTGAAACATTTTTCTCTAAAATGTACTGTTCAAGAAATATTTTAGTGCGTCAATTAAAATGATACACCCTGTATATATAAATTTTGTTTTTAAAGATAAAAATCTTTATCGTTATAATAAAATACCTTCTTGTCTCGAAATTTGTAAGGCCTCTCCTCACTTTTCTCCGGAAACATATTACTCAGTCTATCTTCTCTCTCCGTTGATATGTTATGATAAGAACTTATTGTTAATATATCTAATCTACGATCCTCCAAAGATTTTATTGCACATTCTCTATGATAATAGATGTCATCTGTATATATTACACTTCTTTTTTCCATTCTCATATCAATTTTTCTCAAATAACTTTGTAAGTCTGTATATGAAAATGGATAAGTAAAAGCAAAATAAGTAATGGCTTTTGAATTTTCTGGAGTATAATAGAGGAACGATAAAGTAAAGTCGTTTCCTTTTTGATCAACCTGCAATGTTAAATAATACGCTATATGTTTACCACACAATTATTATACATGTTTATGATCTTGCTATATTCTTAGATACATATTCTTTTATATATATATAATATGCGTGTGTTGTATGTGTGTAAAATTGTGCTACAATTACAGTATATGTAGGTCTCTCGCGAATCCGTTCCCAGTGCAAGTGTCCTGGTACAATCTTAAAGACTGGACACATCCCTTGGCTGAACATCTTGACTTGCTTGTTCAAATTGACTATATTAAATCTGACTGAGACGCTCAAATGATTAGACTTGACACCGAAATAAAACCACGTCCTATTATTATTTTGGAATTGTGTACCGTGACAATCGTGTTTTGTCCATAAGTTGAATTCATAATCCAACGTGTCTTTGGAATTTAAATTGTTGGTTGTTTTGCCTTCAATCTCGTAGACATCTAAAAATAATAAAACCTGATATTATATCGTTAACATAAGAAGTACATTAGCAATCGGGTAACTCATTGCAATATGTTTAGATTCTCGAAAGAAATAACATCAGTTTTTTTTTTTAATCAATGAGTATAAGAAAAACAATTCTCCTATCCAGTAACATTTATGTTAATATAGGCATGAAAATGTACAAGATAGCCGAGAAGGAATAAACAAAATAAGACAAATATATATTTTACTACTTATTTTATTAATAAGAAATTAACATCACTTGTAGTGTACATTCTATCTTTATTGGAATAGTCACACAATGCTTGAATAGTAATTAATGAAATGTTATATTATTCTTTTTAGAGATGTATGTAACCAGATATCCGGCTAGTATCAGGTTTCTGTATATACAAACACACACACACACACACACACAAAAGATGTTCCAGAATAACCGCTAAATATTTTATGCACAGAGTGGACTAAACTGAGTCAAAAAATTCTCTAAGTCCTCTAAAAGTCATGTTGTAATTTTCGTAATAGTTAACAAGATATTAATTACTAAAAATCGCCGAATATTGGTTTTCAATTATTTTTAATCAATAAATACTTGATATATCTCATTAACCATTGCAAAAATTACAAAATGCTAAAGGACTTTTCGACTCAGTTTAGTCTGGTTTACTTATACATGAAATATTTGGCGGATAGTTTATTCTGCACCTTGTATATATGTGGCTGAAATTTTATATTGAAATGACATGATGTGAATACCCTGAAAACTTCTATTATCATTGACATATTTTTTTAAAATATAATACCGGATATCTGGCAAATATCCAGTACCTAGCCAGATATCAGTGATAATAAAAGTTTTCTGAATATTCAGACTGTGATGTAAGTCATTTCAATATAAAATTTCAATTGCATATATTGCAGGAAACCAGATACTAGATGAATATCCAGTTGTCTCCTTTTTTAATAGAGTACCTTTCAATTGCACATGCGTTATATAAATGATATTAGAGAAAATTTTCTTCCCATTTTATTTTTCAAAATTGCCATCTATTCTCATATAAAACATCAAGCAACATCTTTCCTCCTTATCCTCATTCTGCAATATTTAATAATCAGTATCATTATACTATATGCAGATATATATGAAAAAGCTGCGTAATGATAATGCAATAATCGAATTGATATTAAAAGTTTCAGAACCAGAATATTGATTAGTTTCCAAATTTTCAAGTTACATAAATTTCCTCCTGAAATATTTTTTAAACAATCAAAAGATGTTCTGTTAGAAGAATAGGATAATATTGCACTGTAGCTTGCAGTTACTACATTATTCAAGCATGAGCCTATTCCAAAAATAGAATCTGTATTAAAGACAAACATGGGCCAACTTCTTATTAATAAAATAAACAAGTAACATATTTTTTAAATGTTGATACATATTATTTTGCCTATTCCTCGTAGATCCATAAAAAGCATTCCTATATCAGGAGATAACTGTGTTACCTTTTTCGAAGTTTTCCGGAATCTTCACTGGTTCCACTTTGGCTAAATTTGCTGAGTCAAAGTTGTTGAGAAACACAAAGCCACCGCAAGTAATGTTTTCGGCCTTGCTCGCCATGATGCATCAGAGAGTTACGTCTACTGCCGAAAGACGAGATACAGATGACAACAAATTGCTGGTTCATGTGATATTGTTGTACATCCGCTTGTGGAAACGCAAAGCGCAATATAATTGCTGCTCGACTTTTTTCAGATATGATCGCGCTCGTTTGGCAACAGCATCTTCCTCATTCTTGCTGAGTGAATCGGTGAGATCTGATCGGATAGTTTCCTTAAACAATCATATGATCTCTATTTACGCCGTCGGCCATACACATACGGATCTACGGGTGTCATGCGCAAGAGGCTACAATTTTCAAGCTGTGATATGTATAAGTAATCGCGACTCATCCTCAGGCTCAGGCAATGTCGAAAATATAATTTTCTCTATTTTAATAAATTTTCGATCATCCTGTCACGAACGAATGAATAAACTTTTTAATGCAGCTACAGTTCACCGTACTAGCAGATGAACATTTTATTCGGAATTTTTACACAATAATTGAAATACTTTGCATGCGCACGCGCACGCGCACGCGCACACACACACACACACACACACACACATACGCAATTTAAATAATTTGCATCTTTTCTTAGAATTTTTCATAAATGAATTCTGAAATAAGATTTCTAATCTGTAATTTCTGTAATTTCTGATGAAATAATCTTGTAAAGTTTGATAAAATATGAGGTACTTTTTTAAGAAGTTTCTAAATAAAATCTTATAAAAATGAAAAAAAAAACCTTAAATGATTTTAAAATATTTTTATTTTTTAAATACATCTATGTGTATAATTTTCTAAACAAAAATGAAAAAAATACCTTAAATTTTTTTAAATTTTTAAATTTTATTAGAAATTTTAGAAATATCTTATTAATTTCAGAAGTTATATATATATAAAAAGAATTCTAGAAAAAAATGTTGGACTTTTCTAAAGTAATCCAATTTGCAAAAAAAAAACTGAGAAATTTTCTAAAACATAAAATTATTTAAAAGTTCTGAGAAATTACATGAAAAATTCAAAGAATAATTTTTACCGCAATGACATGTTATCCACGAAGTAAAGTCGGTTCTACATTAATTGTAAGCCGATCGCAAGTTTGTTGCGACAACCAATCTGAAACTTGCATTTTGAAATCAACACTTTATATTGGCTGTTGCAACAAGCTTGCAATCGGCTTACAATTAATGTAGAACCGACTTTACTTCGTGGATGACATGTGATTGCAGTAAAAATTTTTCTTTGAATTTTTCATCGGCTTGCAACTAGGGGTCGATTCTGGATATCGATTCTATATCTTGAAATGAGGTGAAAATTATAAAAGTGAGCGAATTTACTAGAATACTGATTATTTCATTGGCCAACACTAGTAAATTTGCTTGCTTTTGTAATTTTTATCTTCAAACAAAGGGGTCGATTCTGTATCTTCAAACAAGGTGAAAATTACAAAAATGAGTAATTTACTAGATGTTGACCAATGAAATTATCAGTATTCTAGTAAATTTGCTCACTTTTGTAATTTTCACCTTGTTTATCAAATAACTTTTTGAAAAGTTGTTAACATATTTTGCATGCTCGTATTTAGCTTTTTATTGTGTCGAGCAGTGTGTCATAGTTGGAACACTTTGTGTAAGACATAATGTTACACTCATCTATGTATGTTGTTAGAAAACACTCATAATCTAGTATTCTAGTAAATTCGTTCACTTTTAATTTTCACCTTATTTCAAGATATAGAATCGATCTCAAGGTGAAAATTACATAAGTGAGTAAATTTACTAAGCGTTAACCAATGAAATTATCAGTATTTTAGTAAATTCTAGACAATATTGAAGCGATTGCTAATTGGTTCCGCTATTAACAGTCAATTGACTGTTGTTAACTAGCGACAGCCAATGGCAGAATAATCCTGGAAAAAAGCGCGAATCTCATTGGCTGTTACTAGTTAACGATAGCGACAATTGTCGATAAAATATTGGGTCATCTAAAAAGTATCCGCGGTTTTTGTGTTGACCATCAACACCATCTAGTGACAAAAAACCGCGGATACTTTTTAGATGACCCAATATTTAGAGAATCCCGCAACAGCAATATAGATTAGTATACACATTATACAGTTATAAAATTTTATAGATAATTGCAAGACATATTGACACGCTGTCAGACATATTTTTGCTCGCTTGTACAATTCTATTCTACTCTATCTTTTATTTAGGATTATTTAAATAGTTTGAATTTAACTTTCTTGTCGCGTATAACAGCAAGTAATTATTTGAATTGCGCGGCAAACACGACGATACATTTCTGGTTTTGACTATTAATGGCAGACGGGCATGCGCGCGAATGCAGTGTCCAGACTCTGTTATAGAGATTCTACGCCATATAAACTATTCATTTCCGGCTTTAAAAGTGCCATTTTATGCGACGCTAAAATGCTTGATGCTCGTTTCGTTCGTGTTCACTTTATGTAATTTTATCTATGGTTGACGGTAAAAAGTTCGTTTCCATCCAACTTTCCAGCATTGGCGGGCCAATTCTTGTAATATAAAATTTATTTTGTGCATTTTTAATTAGAAATCATCATTTGTATGCCCTCTTATTTGACACGTTTAAACAAAATTGACATTCAAACATTATGTTAGTTGACGCTCTTAGTTATATTTATTTCCAATGCTTGTTTTTGTTCCCTTGTCATATTTTAACGTTCAATTTGAAATGACACCTATTTTGTACACCTAAGGACTTCGATTCTTTCCTTCGGTTACTTTTTTAAAACTCCCAGAAATTCAGGTTATTTCGTCTTTATGTCAAATTTAGTTGTAAATGGACGTAAAGTTTAGTCATGCACAAACATGCACGTTAATTGCGCACAAACTATGAGCATATTAATGAAAAGTGGTCATTTTTCAGTTTGTGAAAATTTCCGAGGGAAAGAATTGAAGTTCTTGGGTGTACCACCGACAGGAATGGTGTCTCCTAGCGTACATATACAATATCATATTCAGAATGATAGAAATTTAATATACAGTGTAAATAATGATATGATTTTGAATCGTTTCTGAGCTTCATTTTTTCCCATTGAGGTGAGTCATTTGATTTTATTATTTGAAATTTTTCTTCATAATGTTAAATTTGATGCAGTGTAATGAATGCTGTATTTCTGCACAAGGGATAAATTATGGGATGAAAACTCAGTTGAATCTCCCTTGTCAGAATGCAAAAGGAATGCGCATTCAACTGAATTATGACGTCACAAGTGAGAATTATCTGAGAATCGGTGTAAATGGAAAGCAACTATTATTGACGGAGTGTAATTTAAAAATGGATGCGCTTTGAAAGGATGCATGTTGGCTAGAATGTATAAATAATTTATTTATACAGATACAATAATTCATCTTAAATAAGGATACCGTTAACGATAATAAGTAACGTAAATCAAAGACTCGTCCGAAAATAATGTAATGGTAGAATGTGTTATACAACATGTATTATAATAGTATAAATTATTATAATGATGGCGAGTTCAGTATTCCTCTTCTTCCTCGGTGTTAACAGCATCTTCTTGCACCTCGCGATAATCGAGCTCCAAGGCGGCTAGATCTTCCCGGGCTTCCGAGAATTCACCTTCCTCCATGCCTTCCCCAACGAACCTGCAAAATTTAGTACATCGTGTTTTAATAATGCTTATTACTTTAATCTTGATTCAATTTAGTCTTTATCTTTTATCAATTTTAATTTAGTTTTAAATTATAAACAATGAAGATATATCGTTTCTTTACACCTTATGCATGTGTTATTAAGTTTAATGCTATTTAATTTGCTTAAGTATACATGAGCCTTAATTTATTGTTTCACAAGAAATTTTTATCAATTCATCCCTAATCTAATCTTTTTTTCTGTATGTTAGGCAACAAATGATGCTATCCTTCTTACCAATGTACGAAAGCTCGCTTGGCATACATGAGATCAAATTTGTGATCAAGTCGGGCCCATGCATCCACGATCGCTGTCGTGTTGCAGAGACAGCAAACAGCTCTTTCTACCCGCGCGAGATCTCCACCTGGTACAACGGTGGGTGGTTGATAATTTATTCCCACCTGTTAACATGGGAATACAGTGATACTTTACTGTAATCGACTTAAAAAATATGGAAAGATCAAATAAGAGGAGTTTATAAACATTCATTTTACATAACAACAAATTGCGAATCCTTAAAATACTTAACTTTCTAAATTTCTTGGAGTGAAATCTTATTCCAAAAGAGTGAAAATATTTGTATTTTTGAATAAGAATGGCACATTTTCATTCTTTTTTTAAAGTGAGATTTCTTTGGAGTGAATCTCACAAAAAAAAATCGGCGCGCAGTTCAAATAATTATAAGGATGTATCGTAAAATTATCGGATATCAGATATCCGAAAAGAACATCGGATATCCGGGAAGGTAATTTTTCGAGTTAGATATCCGATCGGATTCTGGGACAATGTCAACTTACGATTCGTAACAGAAAAAAGCTGAATAAAAAAAGAAAAAAGGGACTGTAAGGGAAAAATAATGATAACAATTATAATTTTAATGTTATCGTCCGAGTTTGATTATCAATAGAGATGATAACTGTAGAGAAAAATTGTAATTTACAAATTGTAATTTTGCAACAATATATAAGATATTATAACATTATAAATATGCATACTCTTATTTATAAAACGTTTGTATAATAAAAAATCAACAATTTAATGATATAAAATTTTAATCGGATACTATGATGATATCTGGATATCCGGTCGGATAATAAAAAAATGCCGAATAATACCAGATACCGGATACTTTTCGGATATCCAATGCATCCTTACAAATGAAATATAGTATAAATATAGTATATATGTATACACACATAGTATAATTATGCAAATTCACATGAAATTATTAAGCATTAAAGATCCAACTTCGACCGCGCATTATATATAGCCGTTATTTCCTATTTCTTATTGATTGTGCTGTCATATGTATGATAAGATTCTTTTGGATTTTTCTCATTTTTTGAATTCTTCTCCTTTCTAAAAAGAAGCTTTTGTAGTACCTTGAATCCCGTCGGGCACCATTCGACGAATTGCACATGCTTCTGGCGTTTTATCATCGCGATCGCCGCGTTCACATCTTTTGGTACCACATCGCCTCTGTAGAGCAAACATACTGCCATGTATTTTCCCATGCGCGGATCGCAATTCACCATTTGATGATTCGGTTCAAAGCAGGAGCTTGTTATTTCCGAGACGGTCACTCTCTCATGCCCAGCCTTCTCTGCTGACAGAACCGGAGCATACGTAGCCTGCATGATAATAAAACATAATACTTAATTAGCACATAATTATCGATTAAATAATCGTATGATTTTTTTTTCGATTTTTATGTTATAAACATTAAATTCATAAACTTTAACAAACGATGCTTACAAGTGGAAAGTGAATACGTGGATAAGGCACTAAATTCGTTTGGAATTCAGTGAGGTCGACATTCAGGGCACCATCGAATCGTAAACTGGCGGTGATGGATGAGACTATTTGTCCAATCAGTCGATTCAGATTCGTATAAGTCGGTCGATCAATATTTAAGTTCCTCCTGCATAACTCATAAATGGCCTATGGATATAATACACGCGATTGTAGTGACAGACTTCGCCATTACCACTCCGTGTAGAGCAGCGTATATAGTTACAACATTGTCCTGATAAACTTTATTTTAGACATATAAAATGTTGGGTAGAAAGCACGCAAGCTTTCTGCTAATAGAATCCATTTCTAAGAGAAATTGCCGTTTCGCAATCGATTTATCAATAATTGAGTTGTAAAAGCGTTCACGAAATTCAGACAATGTAATAAATTTTACAAATATAAGATTTATTATGTCGATTTTACATTCGACGTTATGCAAAAGTACACACCTGATTATCTACAATGAAAGCCACTTCGCTATGCTCTAACGTCGGATGAGTGTACAGAATTGCGTTGTAAGGTTCCACTACTGCAGTCGATACCTATGAAAAATGTAAATGCTTTCGTAATAAAGAAAACAATTAGATAGTCAAACAAATCGATAGTTTCGTAGCTTGTTGAGAAAGTAGACTATTCACTAAATAGTATCAAGGAAGCAAACAGAAATGTATATGTACATGTATACAGATTATATTATTATATCATTAAATTAAATTAAATTAAAATTAAATTATATCATTTGAATTTTTTTCAAAGAAATCAGAGTTCTTGAGCAAAAATCAAAATATTCCGAGTAGGGAGTATAATATTACCTGTGGGGCTGGATAGATACTAAAAGTCAGTTTACTTTTCTTCGGGTAATCTGCGGACAGTTGTTCCATAAGCAGACTCGAGAATCCGGAACCTGTGCCACCGCCGAAAGAATGGAAGATTAAGAAGCCTTGTAAGCCTTTGCACTGCTCTGTCAGTCTGCGTATTCTGTCCAAAGTAAGATCTATGATCTCTTTTCCTGAAAAATCGCAAGATCGATTAATAATACATGACTATCATTCCATTAAAAGACACATTTAATGATCTTTTCTTACAAAACTTACGAAGCTTACAGAATGAATTTATATAGAATATTTTTGACCAATCGCTTATACTTTATAATTAAGCTTCAACTTTCCTTTTTACAGATTTACAATTGTGACGGTAAATTGAAGTACCTATTGTATAATGGCCCCTGGCATAATTATTAGCTGCATCTTCCTTCCCGGTAATCATTTGTTCCGGATGGAATAATTGTCTGTAAGTACCCGTGCGCACTTCATCTAAAGTATTAAAAATATAATTCGTTATTATCTTCTTAACTCTATTAACCATTAATGTGTAATACACATATTTAAGAAAAATTTACAGTGATTAAATGATCAAAACGTCTCAGCAACGTAAAGTTAAAAATTTGTACCTTACAACTCAACAAGCAATATTTTTTTTAATAAATGAATTTTTCAATTATGATGCTCGGAAATCAATTATTCTTTCTAGGACACTTACCTACCACCGTTGGCTCGAGATCGACCAAAACCGCTCGCGGGACATGCTTCCCTGAACCAGTTTCGGAAAAGAACGCGTTAAAGGAATCATCTCCGGAGCCCACAGTAACATCGCTCGGCATTTGTCCGTCTGGATGGATACCATGCTCCAGACAATAAAGCTCCCAACAGGCGTTTCCCATTTGCACGCCCGCTTGTCCTATGTGAATGGATATGCATTCCCGCTGCGAATAAACGGGTAAATACTTGTGCAATATATCCCCATATATTTCATAAATCTATATACGCAATAAAATAACATAATTCGATCAAAATCCAAAAGAAATTATTTATAAAAATAATTCTCTCACTCTTTTTTCCTCTCATTCACTCATATTTTCGATTCTTTGTTACTTGATTGAAATAAATTCTTTCGCCTTTTCTCAAATAATGATATATAAATAAAAAAACGTTTTTACGTTTTTTTGATATATAAATAAATAATAGAAATAGTAAAAAAACTTATATCGATAATAGAAGAGTCTAGTTTAGTTTATTTTGCTATTCGTTATTTGCCACTGGAAAGAGCTTGATTGCATTAATTGGAATTTTGGTTGAAAATAAATAAATCAGAATTTTTTGATTGGATCTATTATTATAGTTCTACGATAAGATATTAAGATCTAGAATTCTGAATGATACATCAGATTATTTAAAGATTATGCTTGTGCCTTCAAGAAGCGATCATGATTGTATAATGTAATTATAATTACCACTGCAAAGAGATATTGTTTGTTATCGTAAATTTTTTTATTAAAGTTGAAATTGATGGAACAGTTCCTACTCTATGGGAGAAGAAAGAGAGGAGGGTATATTAAAGACAAAACCATTCCACTACAAGTCGCATAAATGGTCATATTCGCTACACCACACCTCATTTAAGTATTATTACCACCTTAGATATCGTTAAAAAATTCACGACAGCCTTTACTGTGTTCATAATTTCATAATACAACGCGAGTAAATCGTTATGGATGTATTATATATTTTCAAGATAATAAGAAAATTACAGAAAATTATTCTACTTTTAAATTGCATTTAAAAGTAATACAAAAAAAATTAGCAGCAGTTTAGAACTTGCATCAAAAGTTATTTCAATAAGAAATTAAAACTTTTTAGTTTTACTTTAATGAAAATAAAATAAATGTAATAAATTAACAGATAATAATTATAATATAAATATAATTCAGAAATGGTTCATATCAAAAGACAGAAACAGAGCTTAAATAGGCAAAATGACACGGAATCATTACCGGAATCTTATCTTCATATTATATTCACAATCTCTTTCCTCTACCTAGCTCTTTCCTTCTTTTTTTTCCTCACTCCTAATTTTTACCCTTTCCATACCAATGCAATATTTCTCTCTTTTAGTTTGACTCTCATATGACTCTTATTTGACAACAGTATTTTAGTAACGATCATCTCTATCGCATTTGCTTACACGTCAATCTTTATTTTATTTTATATGTTGACTCATCGTACTTTATTACGACTACATTTTATTATATATTTATTATATATTATTGCTTATTGCTTATTAAGGTATCAATTTTTATTATGTACACATTTCTCTTTTTACACTTTATATTTTAAATTATATAAACTTAATTTATTTTTCATTTTACTCAATACATTTCTGTATATTAACAGATTCTTCCATTTTTTTCGATTGACTACTTATAAAATTTTCGCTATGAACTATTTATTAGCGGTACCATATTTTATCATCCAATTTTGTGCTTCGCTTCTATTGACGTTACTATCATATCGTGTCATTCAATTTATACTGCGATTCTTCAGAAATTCTGACTAACAATGAATTATTACGTGTGAGGCTTTTACATCGAACCTTCCTTACACTTTCCTTATGGATTATTTATGGATCTTAATTGAAGTCTGTATAATTATGTATTTTTTTATGTATTTATTCTCGATCTTGGCTTCTCATCATTGTTATATTGTAACTATAATTAATAAACATTAATAATGACCTAAAGGAGATTGAAACGTCTATTTATATTCTCAATTGTTCTTGTATTACCTGTTAGTTTATTATATTAAATTTGAATTGTTTTGGCTCGTAACCCTTCATATTACATTTATTTTATTTAATATATTTTGAGCCATATAACATTATGTATTTTAATGGAAATGTATGAAAATGTTTTATAAAATAAAAACAAAAATCTCAATTTTTAATGTAAATATTGTTTAAAGTATAAAGTTAACATAAATTTAATGTAAAATTTCATTGTGATTCAGAGATTAATTATTCTATAAATAAATAAAATTGATTTATAGAACAACCATGTTGTGCTAAGATGATAAAACTTAAAGATTAATTTTTGTATAAGTACGAAAATGCTTATGAAAAGATTTTTTGAAGTCGCTGAAATATTGGGTCATCTAAAAAGTGTCCGCGGTTTTTTTTTCACTAGATGTGTGTTGATGGTCATATATCTAGTGACAAAGTACCGCGGATACTTTTTAGATGACCCAATATAACATAAAAAGCACATTACAAAAAAATCAATTTTGCAACAAATCGTTATAAATAAATTAAACAATTACAATTGAAATAGAACCTAAAAGAGAATAATTTCAATTAAGTATGAAGAATTTTTATTTTTGACCGAGAAGCAGATCTTAAATACTTCATTTATTTAATGGATTTATATATATTTCTGATTGCACATTCTACGTACCGAATTGCTTTTCTGTATAGAATCAGGATAATATCAAATCTTAAATTGTACAAGCAATTTAATAATTTTTTGTACTAATAAGCATCTGGTAAGGATATTCATTATTTTAAACTTGATTATTTAATTACTTTTCGAGTGTATTTTAGCCCTCTATAGATTATAATGAAACTTTGTATAAACCATTTTGAATATGTATCTACTTAAAGTAAATATTGTCTTATCAGAAAGTTCATGCCGTTTTTTTTAATACAAAATTATATTTACAATATCTTCATCAAAAAATAAGCGAAATTTAAATAAAAAACAGTTTTGAAGCTTGCAATCTCTGAAAGGTTACTATGTTTTTTGAGTTTCTTTGAATTTGGTAATTTTTACATACAAAAACCTACTGAAAAAGATGGAAAATTTTCTTCAAATTTCCCCAAAAAAATTTGCGAAAATTTTCGGATTCCAAAGCTTTTTTTTCCTACAAAATCGTTTTTTAAAAATATTTTTTCTAAGATTTTTTGTTATTAAGTTATCGCGAATTAAATAAAAAGAGCCTTTTGACTTTAATTGCTCATAACTTCGTTAAAAATCATCGTATCGCAATTTAAAAAACAAATTTTTAAAGCTAAAACTTTGCTTTATTGAATGGTATAATAATATATAATAATAATAACAAATATATATTCCATATATAATTTTGAATTAAAAAAAAACAGCATGAACTTTTTGACCAATCCAATATTTATACGAAAAAATTGAGATTTTGTCATTATTTTTTACATTTTAACATTATAAGAAAATAATAACAAATAAAGTAAATAAATTATAAAATATATTGTTCAATAAAAATAGAATGTTGTAAATATACCTTTTATATGTAATTTAAAAAAGTATAAATATAATAATAAGAATGGAATAAAACATCAATTGAATAAAGCAATAATAAAAAATAAAAAGAGCTAAGAGCCAACATTAGTTCTTGATAGCTAATATTTAATATCTTTCAAATTTTTAATCAATTTTTATTTCGTTCTTAAACTAGAACCTTTTCAATGTTAATACACAAAAACAATTCCTCTTACATAATAAATCAAATATTAAAAATGTTGAATATTACAAATTAATAATACAAATTAATAATAATATTAAAAATTAAAAATCTTCTAAGTATGTGGTGAATCTAATTTCCATGCTTCGTTGTCATTTCTTCATTAATCAATATATCATTAGATATTTCATTTCATTAGATATCAGTTATAATCAGTTAATCAATATATCATTAGATATTTCATTTCATTAGATATCAGTTATAATCTTATACTAAATATATAAACACATTTATAAAAATGAGTACAATACATCCTTAAAATATTGTTAAATATCAGAACTTGTGTTTTGTTATATTAATTACCTTCTTTGCCATTCTTAAAAAAGGTTTCGTTTCTGCGTTAACTGTTATAAATGAATACAGGATAATCGACAATGCACTTTCACAAAAAAATGTTTACAACAATCAATCATAAAGATGTTTAATTAATTCACATTAACCGATTTTATTAATCGTCTGTTTTCTTGCATTAAATATTCACTCAACGTAATTGAATCTCTTATGATCAGTTTTGCAACAATTTTTACTGTATTGATAATATTAAGTTCACTTAAAAAATTTCTACAGATTACATAGAGATTACATAGATTAGCTATTCTAAGGAAAATAAATAATTCAAAGAGTATTATAGAAAATTTGAACTTTGATTGAAGTAGATTCCATTTGTATCTATTCGTTATTTATTTCTATCCATTCATTTCTATCCTATCATTTTTACGTTGATAAAAAAAAAATTAAAATAATGAACCTTTTTTTTATATATAACTATAAATATATAAATAATTGTATCATTCCCACGTGATATAATTCACATATTTATACTGTCCCACAGTAAAATATCCTACCGCAAATGATACCAAGTTTCTGATTTAAAAAACACACGATTAGGTAAAGTCTGTCGAGCGAGCTTAACAAGCTTTAACGAGACTGAGCAAAAGAATACGAGCTATGCTTAACAAGGGATGATTACCGGTAGCCCAGACATCGTCAACTAAAGCAGTGTCTTTATCTGTCAACAAGGTCTGGTAGAAAAATACCACCTTGACCTAATGTGTCCCCCATGGATAATTCAGCCGTACCCTAAAAGTGAGCATCTATATTGGCGTGCCTATAGCCGGCCTACTTTCTGACTTACGGACGCACATGGGTGATGTGTCGTCTCTCGTGCAATACGATATTATACATTCTATATCTGCATGATATGTAAAAATCGATTTTTTACAGGTTGACACACTGTAACCATAGCAGCTTAATCGAATATCAAACTGCATACTCGCATATGACGCGATTGCATCGATTCAATCAAAAAGATTTCACTGTGATCTTACAATTAATAAACGTAAGAGATCACAAATTTGTCATTCAATATACAACTGAGTAACGCAGGCTTTATCGGTCTCAGATGAATCTTAGTGCTTAAATAATTATATAATTTGTAAAACGGGATATGTATATATAAATTCATGTAGACAATATTTTTTAAACCCTATATAAGATTCAAATCGATAAGGCCTTCGTTATACCATTATATATTCACATTTGCGATTTTAAAACATTTTATGCGATTTTAAAACGTTTATTTGTCGTTCAACTCTCATAAAACATTTGAGCCGAATGGAATCCATCCCTAAATCTTAAAAATATTATTCTCGCTTCAGAAAAAAATATTCGATACAAGTTATATAAATGCAAATTATATAAATATTATATAAATTGTTATATAAATATTTGGACATCCTAAATAATATGGTTATAACAATAATATAAGTTTTTCTAAAACTCATATTATTATTGTATCGAATATTTTTCTCTGAAGCGAGAATAATATTTTTTAGATTTAGGGATGAATTCCATTCGGCTCAAACGTTTCGCACTCTCAATTTTACTAATGCATATTTACTATGTTGATTGACATGCATTCAAAGTGTGGATCGATACTTCATAATTCACATTTCTCATGTAGTTGAAATATACAAGAAAATAAAAAATCTATATAATATCAATAAGATTGATATCTAAATTTCTTTTGATATTTCAAAAATATATTAATCATTTTTGAAAAATTTATGCATAACAATATTTAGCTTTGTTTAATTAACAGTAAGAAATCGTAACAGATTTAAACTAAAAGATTCTGTTAAAAAAAGCATTGCTTTCAATATTAAGAAAGTTATTACGTTTATTACCATAGAAATTTCTTTAATATTTTACGAAACATTATTTTCGGACAGAGGTCTTTTTCAATCGATCATTCCTCCTTGAGTTTCTTTCTCACTCATTTAATCTACTCGACTTTTAATTGACCTCATAAGCTCTAAGTGAACATTTAAAAGCATAACGTAATATTTTCCTGCTGTATACTTGGTGCATCTTATATGTATAGCATGCATATTACACGCAGGAACAGCGTTGCATAAAGACCTATAATTCTCATTATTAGGATGTTTACAAATATATATGCTTGTATAACAAATAGAAGAATTACATTAATACTAATATATATGAAGATAAAAATGACGCTAAATAAGTGACAGTATAAATAAGTGACAGTGTAATAATGCAATTTAAAAAAATTATGATTTTAAATATTGAATACGTTAGAAAAATGTTGAAAATATTTCGTTAAAACGACAAATAATGTCAGGCCTGCTACTTATACGATTTTTTATATAAATGCATGCAAAAAGCTCTATTCTAATTATTAATACAGAAACTAAGTAGAATAATAAGATAATAAGATAATATTTTATATAATTGTATCTTAATATTATCAAATATTACCAAATTTTCTTTATAAATTGAAGAGTAAAAATGATTTTGGAAGTAATTTCTTTTATAAAATCAGTCTGCTTCAATTATGAAATTAAACATTGTTTTTATTAAAATACAAAATACATACATATATACATTTTTCAAGGAAAAATATAATAGTTGAAAATATTCGATATTAATGAAAAAGATGTAATAGAGAAGCAAAGCTCACCATTTTTCCGATATCTGTTTATTCGTTTGCACTCGATAGCAAGCAGCGTGTCGGACCACGATTCGTTCACTGTCTGACTTTGCAGATAGTACGATCACTGCGCTTCGTCATTTAATAGCAGCGCTACATACAGTATCTGTCTATGAACCGGAGTTCATAAGCGACGCGAATCAACTTAAACTGCTATAGTATTCATGACAATTGCATATGCGGGTGCACATCTACAGACAAGGTACACTATCGGTCATTGTTTTCTCGGGAATGGTTCAAGGTACAAGAATGTTCTCTTTACACACAAACTCTGGTAAAGAGAAAGGTCAAAGATATCTTATACATACAAGAATAATTACCTTCATCATTATTTATAATTATAATAAAAATCTATATTTCTTAAAAAATATTCGCCACGAATAATCTTTTTACGCACTGATTAGTATTATCATGGTAAATATATAGAAAACGAGGCCTGCAATAACCTTGACATATGTTGTCAAGGTCGTGACCTTAAATAACCTCCAACAAGTTTTAACTGTCGCTCGTCTTATTCATTAAAAAGTTATTAACAAAAAAAATTTGAAAAAATAATGTCTCATTTCTGCTATACATATATATAGTGTGTTCCACTTAACGCCCAACATTCGCGAAATTATTTTATCTTTGTTGTTTATTAAATATTAAACAAGAATGAACGATGCTCGCGAGCGTTAGGTGAAACGTAGCCATACACTGCTCAAAAAAAAAATATGGTATAGAAATATTTTGGTCAATTTTCACCCCACCTCCCCCTTGTTTCATGGGATGCACGATTTTGGCAAGGAGGAAGGTGGGGTGGACCTCGCTTTGCACGGAAAGTCGTAATTTCTATTTCATATAATAGAAAAGAGACGTCATTTTTCAAATTTTTTTTGTTAATACAATAATCTCTCCATTAGGGTTTCTAAGTATTCGGATATTCGAAATCGATTCCGATCCGAGAACTGAAAACCGTATTATTCGCATAATCCGGATATTCGAATTATTCGGAATGCGGATCCGGAATCTGGAAAGAAAGAAAACATCGATGTATTTAATGAATTTTAACATAAGTTTCTTTTTAAATAAAAATTGAATTTTGATTTACATATATAATTTGAAGAAAAATAAAATTAAAAAATGTAAATATAGATTCACACAGAATTATACAAGCACTTAAAATTCAACTAATTGAATTTTAAGGCATTTGTTTCTATAGGTTGTGTTTCTCACATATATATCTTATTTAATATTATTATATTCGAGATTTAATATTATTTATAAATATAAATTTATAAATAATATTAAATCTCGAATATAATAATATTAAATAACCCAAAGTCAAATTGATAAGATCAGTACATAGATCTTTTTGAACCTTACAACTTTTGTCTGAACAATTTTTCTCAATAATGCCGTGTTTTCGAGATAAAAATTTGTAACGCTTTATTTTGAACAATCGGTATAGTTAAAAGTTATATAATAAATCTTAAAAGTCTATTTTTTACAAGCTATTTTTTCTTGAGTCCTTTTGGACTCGACAAAGTTATTAATTTTACTCTTCTAGGAGTTTTGTGACATATGATAGGAACATCAGACTTTGGCGGAGTATTTCTGGTTTTGATTTTGGTCATATCACTACTACTTTCTTCATTATACACCAATTTGATATCTTCTGTTTCTTCTTCATTCAATTTCTTGTCTATCTGTAAATTATTTTCTAGTATAATAATTTCGTTCATTTTCTGTTCATTAAGTTCTTCAGATCGATTCGTTATTGCATTAAGCGTGTTGCTTTCTATAAGTTCAACGTCCATCGCACAATCATCCACATCGAATGTTGGAACATTGTTTTTGTCTTTGATTGTACTGTATAAAGGTTTTTTACTAGAATTTTTGGATACTTCCTTTGTTATTGTACTCTCTTGTAAAGAATTGTCTTTCATCTTATAAATTTCCCCTAGTTCACCTTCTTCAAAGTGTATTATGGAACAGTAGCCATCACTCGAAGACGTGATTAAAATTTTGCCATCGCTAGACCTATAAAAAAAGACGCTAAGACTCGGAAATAATTTGAATAATAAATATACCATATTGGCAATGACGTACCACGAAAGATCATTTAATCTACCATAATGAATGAGCGACACCACACCGATCGGAGAAGTCTGCTGCGTATCATAGAGTAATATAGAACTCTGCGTTGCAACAGCAAATACCATTCTATAAGGCAACGGTACCAAAGCATCTGGACTATCCTGTCGCAATTCAAAATAGACAGGGCAACATCGTACTGCTATAGTACATTCATTTAATGTAGGTAAGATCATTATTGGTCTAAAAAAAAATCGATTTTATTATTATGATTGTTTTTTAAGCCAAGTTAGGGACTTGGAACTTTATTAGAGATTTAATACTGACTCTCTTATATCTTTTCTAGAGAAAACAATTACTGCATTTGATATAGTCTCTGTGGTCTCCTGCAACTCGATTATTCCAGATGGAACGAAAATTAGGGATCCATCAATCGAGAAGGTCAGCCTGCGGAAGAAAGATTTGAAAGTGTCGTCGTAAAATAGACGCACGAGTTTCCCCTGCAATGAGCTACCGGATGGTGTTGGAATTTTAGACTTGTAAACGCGCTGAACAACTTTTTTCGTGGCAATGCTTATTAAACGACAGTATCTGAAAATAATGAATTTGATTCACAATTAAAATTTAGCAGACGCTTTATCGTTTGCGTAACTTATAATTGAATAGTCAATACGCGAGAGCAGCTATACCAAAAAGTAAAAAACGAAATATTGCAAAATTTTCCTTAGCTTTATATATATATATATATAATTACGAATTGAATATAAATCCTACAAAATTAGAGGAGAAAGTGTCTCATTTTGAAAGAAGCCAAATCCTTAAATTCCTATTGTTGCAAATATAGTTACATCCATCAGTTATGTTTAATAAAAATGGCAGAGATTCGTTACAAAATCAATTAAAAGTTCTTTCTACTGCAAATCAGCTAGCTGCAAAATCAGTCATTTTAATAAATAGAAAATGTATTCCTTATTACACGTTTTGTTAACTAAAACTAATAGGTTTTTCTTAATTTTTTAATCTTATTGATAACTTGAATGAGAAAAATTATACAAACTTTTTTGTTCTCGCCGAAAAATTTCAAGTGGAAGTAATGATTTTTGTCAATATGCTGTTCAATTATGAATTACCTGTCTGTGCTGATAGTGCATACATATTGATTGCAAGGATCCCAAGATACTCCTTGAACAAAACCTTTGTGGTCCTGTAATATCGCAATTTTACGACCTTTCTGGATATCCCATAGTATAGCGGTATTATCAACAGATCCAGAGATTAAAAAATTGGAGTCTGGCGACCAACTAATATCATAAATGTCTTCGATGTGACCTTTCAGTACTTTCCAAGAAGTCCACTGTTCTTTATTTTCAGTATCGCCTAAAGGTGGAGAGAAGTCTCGTCCCTCCTTGACTTTCCACAAAATAATAATCGATTCTGTGTATTAAAATTAATTGTAGTCTAGGCAACTCTATTCCTTAACAAGATGGGAATAATAAGTAGTTAGTAAAATAATATCAAGTGGCCGAACCATCATCTCCTGATGCTAGAATTTCCCTCGATGAAGAAAATCTCACAACATTTACTGCTCTCTGATGACGATCCAAGTCTGCTACAAAACTCACAGTAGCTCCCCCACATTTGGTTGTTGTTAAATGCCAAATCTGTATACAAACAATCATTTAAATTGCGAAATCCTTGAATGTGTAATCGTAATTAGATCAAAACATTAAATGAATCCTTACTTCTCAAATATCTGACGACATTATTAAAATCATGTACAAATTTTATAGCATTATGTTCCATTAATATTATAAATATTATATATGCTATTTTTAGATTATTATTGTTATTAAAAATAATACACAATTATTTATTATATAAATATTATTTATATTTATAAATATAACTTGATTTTTTAATAAAAATTACACATTTTTGTGGTTTTCCTTATATATTTTCTTTGTTACCACACACATATAAAGAAAAATAAAAAAACTACTATTATTCTTTAACTTTATTCAAAGTAAATATCTAGTATAATTATATAACAATAAATGAAAAATCGGTTAATATATAAATAACACAAATAAGCGAAGAAGTGAATGTCTATGCGGTCAAAACAAATCTTGGTGCTTAATAATATTTTTGTACGAGTTTTTACAATTTACAATTTAATTATGTTACCAAAACATGGCAGTCCGCTCCTCCAGTCGCAACTCTCCAAAACGTATCTCCTTTCAGATCTTCGTACAAACCACTCTGTATATCGACACTCAGGACTGGATCGCGATTATGCCATGAGATTTCAGGAGTAATACACTTCATTTTGTCGATCAAGATCAACAGATATGCACGATATCGTAAAGCTGTAGATGGATACAAAACAGAGAGCGAGTCAGGAGTATACGAATTCTACTTGCTTCTAACCTTCAAGCTGTCACGTCATTCGCGCCAAGAATTTTGTCGATGATCAAGTTGTCATAGGTTGGGTTAGGTATCAGTTGTCATAGTAACCACTTGCGCGACAATCTGGACAATCTGGACAATCTGGCCGACTAGCGTTCCACATTTCACAAGCTTATGTATAAGGTCTGTTTTCTGAACCAGTGTACACTTTTAGAACTTAAAGTGAGATAGATATATGTTTGATATTTATCGAAAGTGAGAAAGAGAGTTCTACAATAAATAATCTAGTGCAGTAGGAACAGAAAACAGACTATTTTAGTTTATGTTTCATGAGGTTTCTTGTATGTACAAATAGGAACAAATAGTAAATGAGTTCCTTAAACACGAGGCAATACACGGTTATCGTAATCCTGCAATATGTTATATTGCTCTTTGACGTTTGCATAAATTCGTTCGCGAGCTTTGCCAGGCAGCATCCAACCGACCTGCTGGTACTTTATGTGTGCGTATAATAATTTTTTATAATTTTTGTCGTGCCTTTATTGTGACAATTCATTCATTGTTGTGGAATTGCGTTTAATCGATGCAACAATTTCAGGATTCAAGACTTTTGTCTCATCGTTGCTCTCACGTTGCTCTTAGTAAACTTCTTTTCTACTTACATCTTCCAGGTGAATCTCCTAATTCAAATTTATAGCCAGATGTTACCTTTTTTTTACATTTATGTATTTTCATGAATAGAATTTATTCCAAGAAGAGAAGTCTCGTCGCTCAAATTTTGTTCTTTTTTTTTTAAGTTTTTTTATGTCAGTAAGAAACTGATAACTTGATTATTCTCTACATATTCTCTGCTTTAAGTAATTAAAAGGCCAGATCCATTCTTGGAATGCCTAAATTGGCATAAGAATGCGAAACACATAGTCTTTATACAAACTGTTTTTTTATATAATTTAAATTATAGAGAATAATATATAAATAATAAATAGTTGTGTGACACACACACACACACACACACACACACACACACAAAATTTGTCTTTCTTTTTATATTAAACATAAAAAAAACCTTGAAATTAAGAGAAAAACAAGAATTGAGTGACAATTCTCTTTCTCGAAATATATGAAATTGCAGGAAAATCAGAGTAAGGAATGTTATACTGTAAATTTACAGCGTATTAATCTGTTAAAAATATATTTTACAAGTGAAGAACAGATTTTAAAAATACGCTTTGTCTGAAATTTACAATTTTCAGAAAACGATAAAGAAAACTAACACACTTTACAGAAAATAACAATATGCCAAATATGTAGGATGTTAAAAGTTAAAAAAACTAAAAATGCTAAAGGTAAAGGTTTCTGTAAAGAAATTTTGTTTGCTTTTAGTTAAAGGACATAATGCACTTGAATGTCTAGGCTCCTTTCAGTATAGAAATTGAGAATAAAAAAATGCTCTCTGAACATTTCAGATTAGCTTAAAATATAAATATTTTATCACTAAACACTACGTCATTTCTCTAACTCAGAAAATAAAATTTTGGACGAGATGGATTTTAAAAGTGCTCCTCAAATTGTCAAAGGAACTGAAAAATCGGATCCCAATGAAACGAGTTATATCAAGTCTACAATAGAAGTCATAGACGGTCGTGAGATTCGAGAAGCCGTAAAAAATTAATCAATTACAATCAATTATTCTTCTCATATTAAATTGCGATTAGTCAATTTTTCTAAATAAAATCCTACTACCATCTGCGACTTCTATTGTTGACCCCGCATTAGTTTTTACATATAATATAGCTTATAATGTAATAAATAAAAGATTCAATAATGGATATTTTTTTAGCTGTAGTATATCAAATATACTCTGTAAACACAAGTTTTACATTTTTGATACACCAAGCTCAAAAAACCTATTGAGCTTTGTGTCTATGATATCTATATCCATTGCATTATAAGGCTAATGTCATATGTGAAAATTAACTCATTTCACTCAATTTTCCATACAATTAGATAATGTGGAATTCCTTAGCAAAATGCCAGCAAAATTAGTATTGTAAAATATGATGGCAGACCAATCATGAAACCCAAGCAAAATTTGTCATTTTATAATCATTTAAATGATATTAGTAATCTACTATGCCGACAAACTTTGTTGGAATGCAAGCTTAATTTGCAACTGACATCTGCTACAATATTCTATTAAAGCTGGAATTACTAAATTATGTTTATTGATTGACAAGTTTTTATATCTCCATGTATCATGTATATTTGACAAAGATATGTAAACCAGGTTTCATTTTCAGGCAGGTTTGATACAGCTACTGTACACAAGATTCCGTATGACATTAATATTATGCATTATCTATATGATATTATCAATCAGTTTGCATACATGGCACATCAGTATACATTGGTCAATGCCGTTAAAACATTATTGGACAAAAGAATTTCACACTCTTTATTCTGCACATAGAACAGGTACAACATTAGAAAACTTAGAATATTATCTTAGAACGTTGATAAATAAATGATAATTCAGGATTTTTATAAAGTTGCAGTGCTGTATTATTACTTTTACAAAAGAGCCTCTCTGAGAATTGGTGATCCAAGATTCTACAAAAGTTCTGCTTGGGTACAAAAGCAATTGAGTATTCCGTGATTACACGTAAATAAAATTTTGATGAGACATAAAGGGTAATTGTAGCTCTGATAAAATATAGATGTAAGAATATATCTGTGTATTTCAAATTTACTATTTTAAGCTTTTTATACAATGTCTTTGTATTTATACAAATTTATATGATTATATTACATAAATGAAACGAAGTTGGTATATCCATAGATTAATTTCTAAATTCATATATTATACAAACATTGTACAATTTATATACATTGTATAAAAAAACTTTTATTACAAACTTTTTATATACATATTTTTATATTTGTACGTTCTATGTCTTTCGAGATCGAGGAAGAAATGATTTATGCATTAATGAAAAATGATTGTACCAATGCACACATTAATACATTAATGAAAAATAATTCATTACTCTACTTCTTATAGATTATCTTTTGTGTCACTTTGATTAGTCTCGAACAATTTATATATGTGATCATCACTCATATGAGGATGTTTCATAACTCTTAATTAATATTTCTGGGAGTGAAAGTGCATGAAATATTAAACTAAAGTTTCTTTCCCAAATTTTGGCTTAAACTATGTATAATCAATAAATGGGTAAGTTATTTATTTATCTATGTATTTATTTATTAATTAATATGAAAAATTACAATAAAATTTTAATCGGGGGAATGTACAGTAAGAACGAGGAACCCTATAGCATGCTGCGCTCCTGCGTATTCCAACTGGGCACAATCCGATTGATCAACTTTAATTGTTAATAATTCGATAAATAATGGTTTCAGTCAAAATTGGGAAAAAAATTTTTAGTTCAAAAATTTATCCTTTTTTATTCTCAGAAATATTAATTAAAAGTTATAGAACCCTGTATATAAGTTCACTGTGTGTATTGTACAAAGTTCCAATCATAATATCTGGCTGATGAATTTAATTGTATATCAGAATTTGTTAATAAATTTAAAATAATTAAAATTTAAGACAAATAATTGAGTAAATTTATTACATTTATCTGTGATCTAATATTGTCTTTATCTTTATATTAATATAAAATCAAAATTGAACTCTCAATAGCGTGAGATACATATACATAGAATATATATATTACAAATTTTCATAGTTTATTTTTCAGTGTAATGAGAAATAATTCCGATTATACATTCAACACTTTTTGATAATAAATGTTTATAGCAAATATAGCAATGCTGTTTGTTTATACATTTTAAACCAATAATAATATAAACAATGAAATGCAATTATATGTTATTGGATATTTTATCAAATTTATATTAAAAAGAAAAATATATAACGAATTTTCACACAATCCAGGGCAGTATTATATTAAAACATAAAATACATGAATGGTTAAAATATGAATAAGACTTTTTTGCAAAAAAAAAAAACAAATTAATATTGGTAGACATATTTACATTGAGTGATAGGTCTATAGGAATAGAACTGTCTATTTATGTCCTAACAATTGTAGACAATTGTTCGTGTACTCATTATAAAGTTTTGTTCATTTTTTAATCACCCTAAGGCTTGTTCTATAAAGTTGTAAGAAATTAACCAATCATAGTCGATTATTCTTCTCATATTAACTGTGATTGGCCAATTTCTCTCTCTCGGCTTGCGACTTGCGACCCTAATGTAGAACAGGCATTATAAAACATAATTTATTAATAGTTATTAATCGTAATAACTGCATTTTCTATACATGATTTTTTGTAACAAACAAACTTAGAATTGACCACAAACATTTGATCTTAATAGTTATCTTTCAATTTCATGTGAATCTGATGTATTGAAATATATAAAAGAGCGCTCCTACTTCTCGATCGAAAATCTAAAAACTTTTTATTGTGCAAAATATGAATATTTCAAATATATTCTTTTTAAGAAAATCTAGAAGTTTACGTAAAAATAATTTAGTAGTTCTACTAGAGAGATTTTTTTTCATATCGGCTTCTAATTATAAATTAAAAATTAAATTATGCAAAAACTCTCTTAACTCTCGCCTTATAAAACTATTACATTAGGTACGTTCCGAGTTATGCATGAAGTGCATAATGTATTATTTTATCTTTCTTTATTATTCGATGAACAATAGAGACAAATATTGCATGATACGTTACTCGAAACGCATTTTACGGCTTTTAAGTACTCACTCCAGCTATATTGAATCATGTCATAAGCCAGAAATGTGTTATAAGCGGCACGTTGATTTTTCTTGCATGTCATTTAATTAAATAAAGAGAATTTGGATGAAATGAAATGATGAGATCGCTTTAAATCACTTGTAAAAATGGACGAAAACTATCTTTGATAATACTATAAATGTTGTAAATAATCGTAAAGGCACGTAAACGCGTTTACTAGTTTTTACTCAATGCGTAGCCTATTTTCACTTCACGAGCTTTTTTCGACTATTAACTATCAGGGGAAATAAGAAGAGTCTTCGTCCATTTTTACAATGGTTTTAAAGCGATCTCATTTTTCATTTCATGTAATGAATAATATTTTTTTATTCACAAATGATATGCAAGAAAAATCAACACGTTATTTCTCGCTCATGATTTAATATGGCTGGAGTGACTACTCTTAGGAGCCTTAACCTCGTATTTCACTTATTAGATAATGACTAATAATTTTTATATCGAATCTTAGGAAAATGTCATATTCAATAAAAATAAAAACAAAATTGACATTTTTTGTATCTTAAATACTTACATAATACTTACATTGTATACAGAGTTAGAGAAAGTTATACAAAGAATTTACTTGCACATGTATGTCACTTTGGACTAAATTATTGCAAGTAAATTTGATATATTGTTCGTGAAAATATCCTGTATACCACAGCGAGATATTTTTCAGGCAGCATCTTGCAGGCTTAAAAACTTTTTTTACATCTGCATGGTATGATTACCATGTAAAAAGAGTAGTTTGTCAATCAGATGAGGCGGCAAAGTTGCCCGCTTTGTGTCATATTGAATCTGCACGTCTGGCGGAATGCGTGAAGGTGGTGCGCAACAAGCGGGCACACAATGATATCTGCTCACTAACTTTGCCAGATTCGGACATTTCGCTGACACCTTCGACCACCATTGCAGCGGACAATAATCGAGAGGCGCTGTAGGTTCCGACTGATATTGAACAATTTCGAGATCAGCTTTTTCCTCCGCGGGCATACCGGCCTTTGTAGTGCATAGGCCACCAAGTAAGAATTCCATACCTGTAATTAAGAATTGATCTAAAATATCTATTTCACGTTACTTGCATAATTGAAGATGTAATTATCTAAAAAAAAAAAATACCTGAGACTTTAGTTTTTTTACTTGGTACTGTCTCATCTTCGTTTTTTATCGAAACATCCCCAGATTCTTCTTGAATCAATTTCGTCAATCTTTCCTTTATAGGTGTGCTAACTACACTTTTATCTTCTTCAGTGACATATGGCATTGTTTTAAATCTATAATATAAAAGTACATAAATTAGATACATGTATATAATAAGATAATATGTTCCCAAAGTAAGTTACTTTAATTTTAGTAGGATGCTGCATGACTTACAATGAAATTCAGAAGTGGCCTTCATTGATTTCAATGAAACTTGGCAGGATTATAGTGCGTTCTCCTGAATATAATTATCATCTTTATTTGGGCGTAGACAGTCAACCATTTCTGAGATATTTCAATATTAAATTTAGTAGCAGCAATTCATTAGAATTTGTACGCGAGTTCATGATTTCAAAAATTTATAAACAATAAGAATTTTACTAGACCATACATTTGAAAATTCAACAATAAGAAATAGAAGTAATGACTGTAATGGTCAAAGCTAGATCTTTAATACTTAAATAAAGTGCGCAGTTCGAATGACTACAAATATCATATGTTATAAAATTTATTTTTATTAAAAAATTTATTTTTATTAAAAAATTTATTTTTATTAAAATCTTCATCCTAAAATTTGTAAAGGTAGAAATGTGTAATAGAAATAATTAATTTTTCTCAATAATTCTCAATAATTATTCTTATCATAAAACTTATATGCCAAAAAAATTAATTGCTAGTGAGGTTTAAATTCAAATCTATAAATTAAGAAACAATTATCATATCCACTACGCTACAACTATTCGAAATAAACGTTTTAATAAACTCTCGTGAAAACTATATACAGCTCCTAAATTTAATATTGAAATATTTCGGAAACGTGGTTGATTATATACCCAAATAAGGGTATAATTAGAGAAACACTTTATAATCCTGTCAAGTTTTATTGAAATTAATGAGGACTACTAAATCTTCTCTTGTCAGTGAATATAGTCGTTAAATTCAATTCCCGGTTCCAATCCCACGTATGTTTCAGTTTTATAAGTTCATTAAAGAGTTGAAAGTTAAGAGTGAAAGAGTATAAGATGTACAATGATAACCCGTTTCAAAATTAAATATTAGATGTATAAATAATTTTCGCGGACTTTTTTCAAAAATATATTTATTAATATATATAAAAGAAATGGTACAAATATTTCAAAATATTAATCTTTCGAATCTATCACTTTTTAACAATTTTTCAGACAATATATGAATGCCATAGTGAAGAAATACTTTGATACGCGTTTATCGTTTACATCTAAATCATAATTTAAAAATTTTTTAAATCTTGGTACGGTCTTTCAGATGCAATTTTCTCTCCATAAGGTTTGAAACATAACTGAAAAATACTGGCAATAGGAACAAGGAATAATAAATTTCAATCTACAAGAAATCATAAATACACAGTTTCTGATGAGTTGAAATCTATTGCCCTGTTCCTATTATCTGTATTTTTCAATCGTGCGTTAGGTTTACATCTCATAAATGATTCTGATTGCTTCAGTGACCGTTTTATCGCAAGGAAAATAGTAAAATATGCAATGGCAAATATGCACCTTTTTAGCGTTTATTTTCAATTTGAGGATGTATGATCGATTACTTGCGGGGTAGGAAGATGAGGAAGATACGCTATTGTTCTTCATTCAAAATTAACTCAATATATGAAAATTTTAATAATAAGAAAGGCTAATTTATGATTTATTAAAATTAAAAGATAACATTGATTGCTAATTTTTAATTATATTAGGTGTTGGAATTAATTCGTAGCGTTTTACAAGTGATGGGAAGTACTTTCATTAATGTATTTTTTAATGCTCATGTGAAATAAATAACATTCTTTCATTCAAAAACGCTACGAATTAATTCCAACACCTAATAAATCATAATATTAATATTCTATTATTAGGAAATGCAAGTAATTTAATGTTTTATGTTTGATGATTATCAATAACCTGGCAACGTTGCATTCTGAAAATGAGGTTGGCATTTTGAAACTGCTTGCGCACTAGTAATTGACAGTTAATTGAAGTTAAAATATTATTTTCATATACGTATTTTACACGAATTATTTTATACGAAGATGCTTCGTTATGAAGGCAAATTCATAACTAATTCATAACAAATTTATAACTAATTCTCATAATTAACTGATAACTATTTTATATTAAAAGAATGCTTTAATTTTAATATCGATTTATGTGATACAAATTATGTGATAAGAGTTATATGATAAGAGTCATATGATAAAAGTTATGTTTTAATATTTTAAAAGTTATAAGTATATTAAATTAACATTATTAATACATATTTATATTATTGTATCAATATCTTTAAATAAAAAACATCTCTGCGTATTTTTTTATTATAATGTTAAATAAAAATTTTAATATTTAATATAAGATTAGTGTTGTATTAAATAAAATTAATATTATACTGAATTAAAAAAAAAAAAATATCTTTTTATAAATCAATTTAAAATTAATTTACGAAGAGGATTACGTTCCTAGTTATATATTGAATAAATTTAGTGGATGACGTTATTTGTACATCAATACATGTACATTTATATATTAATATCGTTTTTTTTCATATATTTTAGTACAAATATTTTCAAATATATTTTACTGCATTTTTTGCAGTAACAGTTGCTGCAGCTTTCTTAAATTAAAAACATAACAATAAGTTATAAGCAAGAAACATATATTCAATCACACATGTGTCATAGGATGAAATTAGCCGCAATCTAACCTAAAGTCGGAAGTCAATAACGTTGCCAAGTTTTCTGCATATATTTCTTTAGATGCTTAAGGCATGCTTTCATTAGCTTTTTGCTTGTATACAAATAAATTACACAGTGAATAGAGTTAAAATTCTTACAAGGAAGTAAAAAAAAGATTTGTTCTAATTATTTATATAAATAATGTTTTTTATATAAATCGAAGTATTTTAAAAGTACGTAATTATGTAATATATTAGTCATTCAATGCATTTGCCACAAGATATCATGCATAAAATGATTTTAGCTAATTTTAGCTCTTTCTTTCCTAAAAATTACACGGTCAATCGATTTGAAATTTTAACATGGTATTATTTCGTTTTAAATAATATTCTGTAACTTTTAGATAGATTGAAGTATTTTGATTTTTCGATCGTACCTCCTTAACTAAAATAAAAACTGCAGTTAATCGTTCAACTACAAATTGTCATATAGTTTTTGAAATACAAATTGACTAATGGTATCAACTTTACATCACCGACGAGATATTATTGAAGACGGTCGGTCTTATTATATTATGAAGTTCACGTGTTAAAATTTAAGTGATTAAAAGTAAGAAACTAATAATACGGTACTAATTTCATAGACATGTATGTTTAAAACTTAATAATACTCGATTTTTATTTAAAACTGTGATTTTAATGTTATCATCATGAGTTTGATTATTAATAGAGATGATAATTGCAGAGAAAAAATTATAATTTTTCAGCAATATATAAGATTAGCATTAAAAGTATGCATACTTATTTATATAGCATTTATATAATAAAAAATCACGAATATTAAATGTATTATTGAAATATTCATGTTAATAGTCATAAATCTTTATTAATTGTCGATACCATCATCGTTCTTCAATTATGCCCAGAACCCATTGATAGTCATGAAAATTTATCCAAGGCCAAAACGGTTTTTAATAGTATCTCGTCAGTGACTTTACTAATGGAAAAATTAGGTACAGAAATTTAAACAACGTTGTTAACGCTATCTAAAGTTAATAGTAGAAGCTTATTCATACACTTAATATACATACAATATAGTCTGTTTTCTGTTTCTGAACTAGACTGCACTAAAATCTCTTACTTCTAGTAGGGACTCTATAGACTGCATTAGAATTCTCTTTCTCGCTTTCGACAAATATCAAATGTATCTCATCTATTTCACTTTAAGTTGCAAAAGTATACACTAATTCAGACATTAGTTCAGACAAAAAACAGACTTATTATTAACGCATTCACAAATAGAAAGCTCAGATACAATGGAAGGAATAAGGAATTTGCTCCTTCCATTGTATCTATTTAAGCCCTAAGGACTTTCACGTTAATATACCTGGGATCCAAAGTAGTTGCAATTTGTAGAAACAACGTGACATTGTAATCTGCATATCGTTCGAACAACATATCCGACAAGGATTCTTTAAAAGTCTTAGCTGTGTTACTATCTGATTCTTTCACTTTAAGATGCGAAGATACAAGTTGCCAGAGTAATGGTTTCAATAGGGATATTAGAGGCATTTTTTCTTCGCTCAATGTCATAATGGTAACTTTGAACGGCGCGAGAACATTGACAATATCTTCCATAATTTTCCACTGTTCATTGGATATTTCGAACATTTCATGATTTATCCCATCGGTACTTTCTAGTATAGAGACAATCATGTTACGACGCGCAATTATTTGTTCCAGCATCGTGTACGTAGATATCCATATGGCTGGATAATCTAGGAATATGGTATTTTCATCCAACTAGAATAATAAATATTAAATTTATAAAATTTCACTTACCAATTTTATACATACACGCTAGAAAAAAAATTTAGCCTTTAGCAAAACTGTTTAATTGAAACATCTTTTATTCAATAGTAATTAGATATCTTGTTTCATATGACAAAGATATTTTTAGTTGCTTCGGCGAAATAAATTTTGATTCTTTATAAATAATAAAAAATATTTGTTTATACTAATTAAACAGTTTTTTTTAACTGCTATATATTTTGTTGTAGAAAAGTTTTGGTTCACAAAACATTAAATCGTATATGCGTGTTAGGATAAAAATATTTTGTGGCAAATATATTAATTCATAGTATTACGAAAATACCTCTGACAATTGTTCTTGCATAGTCAAGGTTTCAAGTGCACGTGGATTACTTATGATAGCACCAATAACCGATCTGCATTTGGCTAACGTTTGAGATACTTCAGGACTCTCGAAACAAGCCTGCGCGCACATTTGCAGAGTATGAAGCAAGCATGGCACCACAGTGAAGCCACGATTAGTCAGCGCCGTGAGCAAATTTGTTTTTGAAGTACTAACAACCACTGCTGTTATTTTCTCTACTTTAAGCTCCCATTCACGTAAGAGAGACTCTATAACAGTTCCCCAATTGGATTCCTCCCAATCTAACGGTGCGTGAAAAGTGCTTAAAATCTTACATTCTAAAGTAGCCTCTTCATCATTTTGATAATAAACCGACATAGTAACGAAATTCTCATTGTTATTGGACTGCCACTCCTCAATGGTCAATGCCAATTCGGAGGCGATATAGGACAAGGAAGTTCTCACTGATTCCCGAAAGGTATCATATATTCCAGGTATTATCTCTTCTTCCAGCTTGTTCTTGCTGGGGATCTCGCAAGGTGAGCGTAGAGTTGCCACTAGTCTTTGGAAGCCACGTCCCTCTACGATTTCAGGCAATTGCAAATCCATAATTAGAAAGTCCGCAATAGCTTCTGATACAGTTTTTACATCAACCGACTGATTGACATTCTCCTCCATGAGAAACGCTACATTCTGGCCGTTACTGTTAATACCAGAACCACCCTTGATCATTACTCTCAATGGTTGACCAATAGTGATATCATCCTCTATGTTTGACAGACTTATGTTAGGATCTGTAACAAATTGTATATCACCATCTATCTGAACAGTACCATCTGCGTTAGTGGTATAGATATATTTAGCAGGGCTTAGGCCCTTGAGCAGCTTCTTCTGCATCTTTCGCTCCTTGTTGTCCAGCGAGAGGATCTGTTTTGTAGTCGGCAGATTGGAGGATTCGAGGTCCCTCAGTTCCTGAGCGTGCTTGTTTTGCAGATGCATGCGTAGGTTGCTGGTATTACGATTGTAGGCGATCTGTGTCTTGCACAGTATACAAACAATCTTTACCTTGGTGAGAATGTCGCCGTCGTCGGTAGCTGGAAATCCAAAGAATTTCCAATAAATACTTCGCATCGACGGCGGCACCACCAATTTCTTATACGTATACGTGTGCTTCTCCTCCATCATTTTCGCCAGTACCATTTGTATATCATCCTTGTTGTCGTCTGACGTACCTGGCTTCGCCGCCGGGTTATTCACCAATGTTTGTTTGTTATTCTCCATGCCGTACACTTAAGTACGTTCGACATGCGATCACCTGCAATCACCGATGTAGGCATGTAGGTAGTATCGTTTTATGGTCTATGGCAGGAGAGCCGAGAATTGAGAGCGAGTGTCCACCGACGAAAACTCCAATAATCGCTCACCCAATATTCCCAATAATCCTATTAAGTACAATCAATCAATCGGGATAAAATCCTGAATACAATTCATATCGCGTCTCGCGTGTCTCGCGTGCAGACTGCGAACTATGGAAGAAGGCATCGCCGCACGAGCATCGCGCGTCGCGCGTCGGTCGCTTCGCCGCGCCGGCGACGCGAGCAGACGCGAGCAGACGCGAGTGCGCTGTGCGAACTGCGAACTGCGAAGAGTTTTACCGCGAACGCACCGCTCCGATATATCTAATTTCTCCCCACGTATACACAATACACATACACTTCAGGACCGACGTCGTTCAGTTCCACACTCTTTTTCGCGGCTATCGAAGTTCAATTCAATCCCTCGCGTCGAAAGGCAACGATGGCCCCCGCGCGATCAGCTATCGACTTATTACTTGCGACGATGCGATATCGACTTTTGTACCCGTTCGTTTCGCGAGAGGAGTATCGTTTAATCGTTATATCTATAGACCTCTCGCCCCCGATCGATTCGAGTATTACACCGTAATGGCGGTAATGACGAATGAAACGTAACGGGACACGCTCGCTAACGAACATTCGAGCAACGACGCGCGACCAAAGACATATGTATATATACAATATATAGTGCGTACGTACGTATATGGTTATGGTCAAAGTCTCGCTACGAATGCTTTGAAGCGTTTGATGGACCAATTAGAAGAAAGAATCTTATCGACCAATTAAAAAATGCTTCAAAGAGTTTGTAGCATCGCGTTGACTGAACTCTATTATATCATACCCTGTATTCGTCTGCAGCGGTTAGCGCAAAAATATTACTCAAAACTTCCTCTTCGAAAAAAATTTTACTCGAAATATATAGTACACGTAACGTATATTATAGCGTAAGATATATAGAGTAAATCATAAATCGATTCTTATAAAGAACCATAGCATACAAAAAAACTTAAGTAGTAAAATATGGTAAGCCAATAAGGGAATTGACCAATCACAAAAGAATCAGTAAGGCCATAACATAAGTAACTAATCCAACATGTTGATTTCCTTAAGTCTGTTCTACAATATGGTCGCAAGCCATAAAAGTACAATTTTATGATGTCGCTTGTCGCAGCGATAAATGATTACGTGATTGAATTTTCCCTCAATTTATCTACTGTCTTGTCGCCAGCGACACTGTCCAACTTTTAGCGACATCGCTCTTATGCAAAGATTTATGCCCATATTCATAAGGCTGTGTTCCAAAATTGACTGCCAGTACTGAAAATCTATTATATGATGTTTACATTGTTTACTAGCCAATCACAGTCATTCCATTCTTCAGAGGAGTAGCTGTGATTGGCCAGTTTCATAACATTGATGTTATAACTTCGGCGTAAAGCGTGCTGTAACAAGGGTACAGTTAACGCAATGCTACAAACGCTTTGAAGCGATTTTTAATTGGTCAGTTTGTCAAATTCTTTCTTCTAATTGGTCCATCAAATGCTTTAAAGCATTTGTAGCGAGACTTTGACTACACCACAGAGATCTATAGTGCACGTTACGTAAACTGTAGCATTTTCAATGCTGGCAGTAATTTTGGAACACGGCCATAGTCAACAGGCTTTATATTTAAGGCTTCCTTAAATTTATCTTCAGATGCGAATTATTTCATTGGCTACTGAGCATTTAAAGATAAATTTAATAAAACCTCAAATACAAGGTCTGACTATGATTGATATTCATAATCGGTTTTTATTTTATGATCGTCTTAAGTAATGTTTTAAGATGTTAATACGGTCCTCTGATTGGCTTGTGACATGTTAAGACTGTACTTAAAATAATCTCAAATATAAGAATTGATGATATCTATGAATACTAGCCTATAAATACGAGCATTAAACATAGAACAGCAGGATGTAAATAAATAATAAGAGTAGTTACTTAATCTGTATTCCAAAATCCTTTCCGAGGAAAATTTTACTCGAAATATATAGGACATATAACATATACTACAATATTTCGAGTAAAATTTTCCTCGGAGAGAACTGTGGAATGTAGCCTTAGAATATGGATCGCAAAACTTGATAAAAATATACTTTCGATAGGTTTCTATTCGAAATGAGAAAATGTAGAAGAATTAAGTAGAAAAATGCGACAAACTTATAAAGCGATTATTCAGGTTAGGAAAAATAAGTTCTTTTTATCTGAATAATTATTAGAGCTATGTAATGTAAGAGTGCCGTCCCATAAGTTAGTCGCGTGACACGCGATATCCAATGATAGTATACCTTTGAATGAGAATATCAGTAAAGCTGTACATTCATTGGATATTGCGTGTTGGATTTGCGTGCGACGAACATCACTAATGTGCCGTAGGCATTAGAACTTTATTGTAGATCCGAAGTTATAGAAATTTTGTATGTGGCAGCCCTTAAACGCTTAAAGATAAATTTTCACAAATTACTCTAACCGGTTGTTTCAACGACAAAAAGATCACGTGATCAAAATAGACGCTTGATATTCGTCAATTTTGATGTGATCCTTTTTGTCACTAAAACAGTCAGTTAGCAGCTCGTGAAAATTTACTTTAAAGGTGCATTTTCATCAGCTGCTCAAACTGGCCGTTTCAGCAACAAAAAAGGACGATATTTTATTTATAAAAGGACATATTTTTGTCGTAAAATTATTAGACAATTTTATACATGAAAAAGGAGACATTTTATACAAGAAGCGTTAAATTTGATATTTGAGCGGCAGATTCGATATGTTGTTCGTATTTTCTATGTATCATTTGCAATAATATTAATACACTGAATTAAACAGTTATTAGATTATTCTGATTGCATCGAATCTTCTATCTGGATCAGCAATAAAAAAAAAGAATAAATTAGATTATGTACATCGCAGTGAACGGTGATCAACACGGTCGATACAGTGAAACTGTTCAAACTACAAAATTTCAGTCGCTGGATAACGAGCAATTAATCTGTCACTCCAATTGCTTATTTTAACAGCACGTGAAACTGTACTTTAATATTTAATATCTCGATTCGCGAGACAGCAATGCTTTTTCATACTTTTCTCAGCCAGATTCGTTCGTTTCGAAGGTACTTCGAACCAAAATGCGTTGAGTGAGTTTAATTTCATCAATTTCTGAAGTGACTTCTGAAGTAGCTGAACTGAACAGGTAATTTTACAGTTTAGCACAATCACTTCAAAAATCAATAAAATTAGGCTTATTCGATGCGTTTTTCGATGACATGAAAGAATCTGGCAGAAATAAGCGTTGCTGTGCCTCGCGAACCGAGATATTAAAGTTGACTACTATTGAGGTTAGGAAATCTGTCAGACAGAGGTCTATAATTGTACTGTTCCACATGAGTTTTGACTTTCCACGCGAAGCGACTCTCATCCTCCCTCCCTCCTGCAAAGGGGCACATGACTTCTATAATTGTACTGAGTTTCGATTTTGTAACAGTTACAGAAGTGCGCTCTTTTGGAAAATCGAAATCCATCGAACAGTACAATTTATTTAGATAATTATAGACCTTATTTTGTTTCTGTGATAGATTTCCTAACCTCAATAGTAGTCAATTTTAACATTTAATATTTTGGTATAATATAATATTTGAGCGACAGATTCGATATGTTGTTCGTATTTTCCATGTATCATTTGCAATAATATTAATACACTGAATTAAACAGTTATTAGATTATTCTGATTGCTTCGAATCCTCTATCTGGATCAGCAATAAAAAAAAAAAAATAAATTTAATATTTTTAATATATTTAATATTTTGGTATCGCGGAGCATAGCGACGCTTATTTCTGCCAGATTCTTTCATTTCATGCAAAAACGCATTGAATAAGCCTAATTTTATTAATTTTTGAGATGACTGTGCTAAACTGTATAATTATCACTTTAAACAATTACCTTTTTATTTGTTAGATTGAGAAAAGCTGGTTATTTATTCGCGGAAACGAGTTTCACGTGTGTAAAACTGAAGAAGCTTACGTATCCATTGCCAATGACACACTGATTCGAGACTGCCGATCTGAGATGCGTCTATCAAAAGAGTTTGGACTGCTACTGCTTCTGATATTATGGCGATTAATCAGCGTGATTGTGGTGCGGACTGCTCATGTGCCAGATGAGTACTGGCAGTCGTTGGAGGTGGCTCATCGTTTGGCGTTCGGTTATGGATACCTCACATGGGAATGGACAACAATGATTCGTAGTTACATGTATCCGTTTCTCATATCGATCCTTTATCGGATACTTGTCAAACTTTCCTTGGATTACATGCTGTTGTTGACGATGCTGCCCCGCGTCTTTCAAGCTATTCTCGTCGCCTATGCAGATTACAGATTTTACCAATGGACTAAAAACAAGTGGATGCTCATCTCCTTGTGCTTGAATCCATTCTGGTATTATTGTGCTACTAGGACACTGATAAATTCAGTGGAAACTGCATGTACTATTATAGCATTATCAATTCATCCGATACTAGGGAAAGCAATTTCTATACTAAGCTTAAAATATATGTGGATCGTAGGTTTTCTCTGTATGATAAGACCCACCACTGCAATCATGTGGCTTCCTTTGTGTTATATTCACATTAATTGTCTTCGTTATATTCGTTGTGATCCATTAGAAAAGAAATTACTGCTTGGTCGATGCGTTTTAATATGTTTTACTTGTGCCATAATTTCTATTTTAGTAGATTGTTACTGTTATGGAACGTTTGTTATAACCCCTTGGAAATTCTTCCAAACGAATGTACTTAGGAATGTTGGGAACACATATGGCATCAAGCACTGGTTATGGTATATTTATACTGCTTTACCTGTGCTGCTTGGGTTGCATTTCTTTCCATTCCTGGCTTGTTTCTACTCGATATATAAGCAACCTTTTTTTCTTGCTAAAGAAGGGATTATGCTAGGAATAATCTGTTGGACTTTACTCGTCTACTCGTCATTGTCTCATAAGGAATTTCGATTTATCTTACCACTTTTGCCATTGTTAATATGCACGAGTTTCACTAGTCTTAAACATTTGAACATTAACACTAATGTACGTAAAAGTATCATAACGATGTTCATGTGCAGCAATATCATAATTGGATTGTTCATTTCCATGATTCACCAACGTGGTACGTTAATGATAATGGCGAATCTGCGAAACGAAATTATTCATACAAATACTTCATTGACAGACACGTTGATTTTGACCCCGTGCCACAGCACACCATTGTACAGTCATTTACATGTAAACATATCAATAAGATTTTTGACATGCGAGCCTAATTTGAGCAATACTGAAAACTACATAGACGAAGCTGATCAGTTCTTTGCGAATGCAACAGTCTGGCTCAGAGATAATTACATTAACAATGCGAAAGTTATGTTACCGACTTATGTGATAGTATTTGATAAAGTTGCGAGTGAAATATCTGAATTTTTACGTACTTATAAGTTAATTGCCAAAGAATTTTATACATACACATCACTAACGGAGGGAAATTACGGAGAAAATATATTATTATATAAGCGTTTGTAATCATTTTGTATATTGTACAGTGAATGTACGTTCAAAAAGTAGGTTCGTAGGGGAAATTTTAATTTATGATACATATGAGAAATGTCACTTATTTTCAGAAATATGATTGTGCGCTGTTACTACTAGCGCAAATTTATAATTACATACATCTTAAAATCTGTAAAGATTTTATTGCGAAAAATATTGCTTCGAATCCGGATTCATTTAAAGAATACGTATTGTATTAGTTAAATATATATCTAATTTTGACCATCAAGTGGCGTTTGTCGTATTTAAGTGATGTAGTCATTAAAGTCCGACCGAAATCAATTTTTTACCTCTGACCAAAATTGAAAACAAATATTCGATAATATTTTTATTCAATTTCGGCCAAAACCAATCAAATTGAGATTTTTGAATAAATCTTACAACACTATATGATTTTCAGAAAATCGTTGAAAATATCAAAATATATGAAGTTTATGTATTCTTTCAAAAATAAGATTTTATTAATATTTTATTATTTCTTAAATTATAAAAAATTTTCTATAAATTACAAGAAATTTCAGCCACTAAACATGTGGCGATTTGGCGAGTAAAAAGGATAAAGGAGGAATTTAAGGGGATGCTGGAATGACAGTCAAACTTGATTGAGATCGATAGTACAGCTTTTTTAAATTCCAAATTCGATAATAGTGACATCTTTCATGTATTTTTTATATTTATTATATATTGATATCGTGTGTCACTCAACGCATTCATACGTTCTTATCTAATAGAGATTTCTATAATCAGTTTGGTGAATGTGGACCAAAAATGGCGGATAGAAAGAGATAACACATATTGCTTTTTCGTATGAACGTATGCGCAAAAAGTGTTAGAATACGTGACGATAATATCTGAAGAAACTAATCAAGCTCAATTGGTCGAATTGTGCGATTGTAATTTGTTAATTTTTTCTTTGTCCGAAATCTTGGAACGATTTCTAACCTTTTTGATACAGGTTTTACCGAAAAGGTTGTACATATAGGTCGTATTCAGAATGCGCTTATAACGATGTTAACACGCTAACATGCTATAATTTACGTCACGCTATAGAATTTTAGAGATTTTTATCGATAAAAGCGCGTTCTGAATATGGACCATAGAGGAGCCAGTTAAGAATATGTGAGTGAATAGAAAGAAAATGAGATAGTCAGAGAATCAAGGGATTTCAATTTCAGCTCTGTTGACATTTTCAGTCTTTACAAAGCATCCGTATACATATATTTTCCACTGAAAATACTTTTGTGAAAAAACTTTTCTTCTAGATTTTCAATCTTAGTTCTACAAACTCGGTATCATTCGTTCCAGTAATGTGAACTTTAGCTGCGCACTTATTTTTAAGATATGAACTCTAGAACTTATATTATATCAAATATATATCTGAGGTAACAGCGAGCCAAAAGTGAATTTTTTAACTTTTTTTCGATTTTCTCATGAAATCTAGTACAGCTGAGGTCCTATTTGTGCTTTAATTATGTAATAACAATTTTGTAATCCGTAAATCCAATTCAGAGATTTTTCACCGAGTGGAAATGTCGGTAATACAAACGGTGGATCCTAAAACGAAGTCCAAACTCCAACGAAGTCATCAGAGGTCGCTGTTTTTCCAGTACACCGACATGTTTTTGTCCTACCACACCACTATCTCACGTAATCTATGATACTCGCAGTCGCACCTTCGTGTCAATTTCCGTATAACAAATTCATTGCGATGAAGCGTCTAAGTCTAATTCTAAGAACTCTAAGGACGTTATTTATTTGTGCAAACTATTCGTGTTTGTGTTAATTATTATTTCGTAAATACAGGTTGCAAAACTTTCGTATCAAGCAAATGTCTCGACTTGATAGCTTGAGATGCTGCTATGTTACACTAAGAAATAGTAAAAAATATATCAATTTTGAAATTTTTGGTCTTTTTCGACATAAACTTTACCTTACAAATACGTATTAATGCGTATAATTCTGGAAAAGAATTTTCGAATTTGTGTGAAAGAAAAAAAAGTATTTGTTATACAAAAATCCCTTAAGGGGATCCTAAAGTCATCCTGCTTTATCATGATTATGTTTTAGGAGAAATCTTCGAATTGGCTTCACGAATTGTAGAATTTTTTTTACAAAATTAGAGAACACGTAAAAAGAAACCCCGAAAAATATGATTTCACGAGAAAATCGGAAAAAAATTAAAAAATTCACTTTTTCTGGCACGTACATATAATTGTCATATGCGGTTAACGCATTTGCTTGATATAAAAATTTTAAAACTTGTAGATTGAAAATAAGCATGAAGCGGAATTCAAATTGCTTGGACGAGCAATACTAAGTGGAGGGTAAGGAATTAAGTGGATTCAAAGCGTAGAAAAAAATATTTCTCCTAAAACGAAATTACATGCTACTTTGCAAGGACTTATTTTTTTCCTCTTTTACAGATTCAAAAATCCTTTTCCAGAATTAAAGTATATACATTAATACGTATCTGTGGAATTTATTCCGAGAACGACAAAAATTTGTCTTAAGATTTCAATTTCGATAATTTTTTATCGTTCTCTTCCCTTTAAAGAGATAGCGCCGACACGGTTTGTAGCAATCGTGAGTTTATACATTCAAAGAAAAAAAGAATATGTTAGACAAGTTTAATAAGTTGATATAAAAGCTCCGATTGACATTAAAGAAATTCAAAAAAAAAAAAAAAATTAAAACGATTGAAATTGAGATTATAACTGAATTCTTTAATGAATGCAAGATCGATATATAAGTTTTTTCTTTTCTTTTTTTAAGTTAAAAAGATCTTTCAAACGTATTTTCATTCTATAGTGTTATTACATTCTATAGCTTTGATTATCGATTCTATATTAGGTTTAAGTAGTTTTATTTTTGAGCGTAAAGACATCATAAGTTGTGTTACGTCCAGTTATATTGTCATTTCAACGCCATCTATTGGTAGCTGCAAGACTGCGAATGTATGTAATAATGGCTGTATTCTAACTGTGAGCCAATAAATTGATTTATCTATCTATCTTGCATCAATCGGCGCTAATCAGCCGATGATAACATAGTTTTTCGAATTCTCGCCGACGCGTTGCAATGTGTACGTGCAGTTTTGGTTTATAATAACTTATCGAAATAATTTTCTCTTAATTTAGGCCAAAACCGAAATGCCAAATGTGCAGTATAACGCTTCCTTCGATTTTCCTGTAATTTGTATATTTTCATGCGTAGAATATATTCTGAGAAAGAAAATCATCATTTAAGTTTTGTTTTCTTATTATTTAATTTCAAAGTTTTTTGATGACGGTAAGTTGGGAAATGATAATTTAATGTTATTTTACAACTGCGCATGCTCTTTAATGTTGTCATTTAAGAGTTAACATCAGTTCAATTATACATTAATTATAACTATAAAATATAAGAAAATTACAACTTAATTATATAAGAAAATTCGTATTTTAATAAATTAAATCAGAGAATTAATATGCACAGATATTTTGAATCATAAACTATATAATTTAAATTATATAGCAAAAGATAGTTTGTGATTCAAAATATACATCTGTAAATTTTATGTAAGTGTCGGTACATAGTTCATAGGTATATAATTCATACATATACAGGGTGTCCCGCGAGACTTTTCTAACCGCCTACAGGAAGGTAGATGGGATCGAAATAAACATAAAAGTCCTTTACCGTTTAGCGATATAAATTAATTAACAGGAAAATATTTTTAAGAAAAATTTTGAATGTTTACATTTAATATTGAAAAAGATCTCTTAAGTTACCTCTTAATAAATTTCTATTTATTACATTAAATTTTATTTGTACTGGAGATTGCATGTATATATCTTAAAATGAGGTGAAAATTATGAAATTGAACAAATTAATTGCAATATTTAACATTTCATTGGTCAACATCTATCGTGAATTTGTTGACTTTTATAATTTTCATCTTGTTTTAAAATACACAGTCGATCCTCTGAACTTTTTATACCAAGGATTTTTTTCTTTTTGCAATCTTTTTTTCATACGTTCGGATAAATAGGTCATAATTTTCTAAAATTTTCTAAATTAGCTACTAATTCATATAGCTTCTGCATGACAATAGAGGAATGCGATGAAAGAAGTCAATGTCGGCGTTCTTGTTATCGTCGATGAGAAAAAGCGACACCTCTTGTTCGTCCGATCATCAGCAACTTTAAGCGACTATCGTGAAACAGTCATAAACCGGAGGATCTTCCACGCTAAAAACGATTCGTGGATTGTTGGGAAGGGGAAGAGGGATCCCTCCACTTGGAATAAATGGGTACCGTTAGTAAGTAGGACTCGAATCCCAGACTCTCGATGCGGGAACGATAACGATTCTAACGGTACTTGTACATCGCACTACAGATGCTTCGAAACGCAATTATCCTTGCGAAGTTGCGTCGTTTTTCTTGAATTTACGTAGATTTCTATAGCAACTACGAATACGTGCGGATACCAAACGCTGTATATTGAGTTAAAGACTTGGAATTTGCTGTTGCCGCCTTATAAATCTCATTTTACATACCATTTATGTATTTGTATAGTCTTGATAAGTATAAATAATGTGATCAGATGTTTCGATTTCGGCGTGTTTGTCTAACTGTTTCGCCAAAGACATCAAATATTTATTTTCATATTAATAAAAAGTAAACAAAAGATGCCACTGAAAAATATTTTATAAATTTTAACCGTTTAAGGCATTTATTCATTACATTTGTGTGTTTACATTTATGATCATAAAAAGTTCTTTGTTTAATATTGTTTATAAATTTTGTCTAATTGTAAAATCATAGAATGTGTATTATCGCTTTCATGAAGTAATGCAGTAGTTGAATGAATTTTCTCTATAATGAAAAGTGTGGATAGCGGAAAAATTCAACTTTGAGTTTGTATTTTAAACGTAATATTAATTAAAAAATTAATTTTGATTTGAGAGTTGTCAGAAATTTTATATATTCCTTAAAATGATTCACCTTCTTTATTAAAGCTCATAATTTCAAATAAGATAATTTCAAATATAAATAATTGTACACATTATATTTGTGCTTCAACTGCTATTTACATACTGTATTACATACTTAATTCGATTTAGTTATCTTAGTGAGTTCTGTGATCTATATTTCCGAAATATTGTATTTTTGAAATATACAGTCATAATTTGAGTTTTTTGAAAAGATTTTGAATGGGTTGTCTTTCCGTATTTTATTTATTCACTATTTTATTCTTTAGCACTCACTTATTGTTCAAATACCTAAATGACGGTTGCACTTTTCAAGCATGGGAATGGGAGAGATTCTTCCGGTTGCACTCTTAGACTGAATCTTTTGCAGTATTCTCTGAACTAATTTATGAATTTATTTTTTTTGAAACGTATGAAAAGATGAGCATGAAAAACCACAGCACAAGTTATAGTTTGTAATATTTAATTATCATTACATTAATGAAAACATTATTTTTTTTTGGACATCGCTGATGACTTGAATGGAGCCGAAATGTTCGATTTATATATAATTTATGTAAGATTTTGTTAATTATTACACACGAATTGCTGCGTTTGTTGTTTCTCTCAATCGCCCGTTAATTAATAAATTTTTGTTAATTGTATTATCTATTTAAAATAATTTTCTATTATTACATTTATCTTTACATCTCTCTCTCTCTCTATATATATATTCTCTCTTTTTTTCGCTTAATAAAAAGTTATCTCGCTTTAGATTCGAAAATATGTGCAATTGTCACATTAAGTATAAATCACCCTCAATTTATTATTACATTTTCTTGAAAAAGAATATTAAATATGAAAGGAAATAACTAATCAAATATTAAGACTGTTACAAAAACAAATATTATTTTTCAATAAAACTCTTTTATTTTAGTTTTTATTAAATGTAGAACATTTCAATTTATAGGAGGTGTTTGTACTTATGGCCACAAAACTACATACATATAGATATGTATTCGAGAGAGAGAGAGAAAGAGAGAGAGAGAGAGAGAGAGAGAGAGAGAGAGAGAGAGAGATTACTGTTATACGTATTAAGTTATACGTATTAAAATATCCATGCGTCATTAAATATACATTACGAAATATGTTTATAAAGAAAATAAATACTATATGTCATAAAAATGTCAAGGATGCTTTATTCAAATCTCATTTCAAAACATTTGTCGACGTTGACGTGTCGTGGATCTTCGAAATTGACAATGACAGTTTTGCATTTTTCAACCAGTCGCAAGGAAGGAACACCTCGCTCTCTCTCCGTTGACATAAAACTGGAAATACGATGGACAAGGAAAAATGAATGGGCGAAGTCAGCGGGATGCTCCGAGTAACGGCGATCGGCGCATTAGGAGGTAAAACGGAAAGTAAAGATACCTACTGATATCCAACGGAAAAGTTGAAGAAGGAAAAACTTGACGTGTAGGAAGATCCATAGAAGGGGGGAAGGGTGGGAAAGGAGGAGATCGGAAATTCCTCGGGAACGCGACGATGAGATACGCCATCGTCGGGCAAACTCATAGGCGATGCGCGACGAGATGAGGCGAGGTGTAGCGAAGCGAACGGGGAAGGTAAGGTAACTCCGCGTAATCGAAGGTACGGCTACACGGCAAAACCCAGGGGAAAATGTAAAGGAGGATGACGGGGAAAGGGAGGGAGGAGACTGACTACATGGAGTCAACGTTCCGACCGGGTCAGCGACCACTCATTGCTCTCGCTCGCTCTCTCTCGATCGTCCCTTCTTTCTCGCCTCTTCGGCGCGAGAGCGGCTTCCTCGGCATCCGACGATCCGACGCCGCGCGCTTCCCGGGAAGAGGCCTTGCTTCCTCGTGGAATCTACGGCCTCCTTGCGAAAGCCCGCGATCCCTTCCTCTCTCTCTGTTTACGAGAACGTCCTTGCGGGAAGCCGGATCAAGTCGTCGCACTTGTCGTATAATACCTAAAATTGATTTGATTCGTTAACGCGTGTACGTACGCGTTATATTTTTACTTTCGTTTACTTTAATCGAGAACCTCACTTAAGGTACACATTTAATGGTAGTAGTAAACATGACAATAGGGAATCGATTCTGTATCTTGAGGTGAAAATTACAAAAGTGAGCGAATTGATAAGTAATTTAATAATTTTTGATGCTAATAAGCATCTTTATAAGAATATTAATAATCAAATGTTAACGAGAATCTTAAATTTGCAAATTTATTACGAAAAATAGAATTTGTTTGTCCTTACCGACTAAATAAATGATCGTACAAGAAAGATATCTGAGATCTATTAACAGAAGGAGGAGACAAATAAACATATATATCTAAATATTACATGAATTTGGAATATTTTTCTTGCTTTAATGCTTATTTCTTACTCTGAAAGTGAAAGTGCCTCACGAAAAGATCGGTTTTGCTGAATATCATAGAAAATTTATAGAGACAGATTTGAAAATAATTCTATATTGGATCGAGTATTAGACCATTAAAGTAATAGGACGTCCAAACAGCTAGTTGCTAGATTGTCAAACCTTCTTGCAGCATTATTATCATGCTGTATAATTATTTTCAGATCTGTATCTAGCTAAACAATAATATAAGTGAAAAAATAGACTGATAAATAAGTGACATAAATTATTTAAATATATTTTTCAATTTTATAAATTATATATATATATATATATAATAGTTACATTTTTTACTTTAGCAAAACCGTTCTTCCGTGTGATAAAGGTATAACGCTGCGCATATTCTATAACGAGATATCGTCTCTACGCAACTTCCTCGTAATTTTAACGGGATGCGCGGATGTACTTTTACGGATTACATGCAAGAGTCCTCGAGATCGCGGCGCAAGGATCAATCCCATGTGCATCGTTGAAAGGAATGCACTGGCAATCTGCGAGAGACCTGTCCTGTCGTTTCGAAAGTTACGTGGCCAGACACAAGAGTCACGTATACGAGTGTTGGAGCGCCCGTCCGGGAGAAAGTTCTCCGCAACGATGAATCCATTCTCCGTCCTCTTATGTCGCATGTAAGAGGATCGCAAAGTGGATCGACCTCGTCGTCCCTTTAAAACCCGTATCAGACTATGTATTGGAGATTGAGAATTGTGAAATCTCAATCGGAACGAAACGGATTAAAAATTAAAATTATCTGATTATTCAAATTTTCATATTTAATTCGCAATCCTCAATCTCCTATGTTTCTAATCTGATAGAGACTTCACTTGCGACCCGTCCTTCTGTTTATCTTCTGTTTCTCTTCGTGCGAATCCTGGGAAGGCTAATGCCCGTTTCTATATTGTAATATAATGTAATTTAATTTTAATCTCGATTCAACTTACTCTTCATCTTTTCCTCTCTCTAGAATTTGAGAGAGAGAGAGAGAGAGAGAGAGAGAGAGAGAGAGAGAGAGAGAGAGAGAGCTGATATTACAGTTAATCTACATTGGTAGAAACGAGAAAAATAATTGAATCTCAGTTATTAATTGTAATCAGCACCAAATAAAAGAGAGGGAGAGAGAAAAAAAGAGAGAAATAACCGTTAAATTTTTATGAATTTTTATGCAGATGATATTGATATTCGCTTTTGCGATTGTGATAGATGGAACCGATATAACTGAGAAAATTACTTAACTTCACGATTATAGATTCTTGATAAAAAATATATTATAGCAATCGATCAACTGTATCTGAGCGCCTCGAGAGTCTAGATTTCTAGATCCTGAAATGTTATAAAAGTTGCACGATTTTTCAACGCAAGACATCACTTTCTCATTCACGTTCTTTCTCACTATGCGTGCGCTATTTGTGTGCTCCCAAGTTTTGCACACAATTTAAAGTTCACGACAAATGAGAATAAACAAAAAAACATCACATCGCTGTTAATAATTAAATACTCTACTGATTATTAAACAAAGATTCGAAAGTACGAGCGCCAATTATATGTATTATATTTTATATCCATTTCTACCAATATAGATTAATTAATTTAATCTCGATTTAATATATTCTTTATCTTTTTCTAATTTTTAGAAAATAAAAGAAAATAAAAAATTAAAGATTTAAAGAGATTAAAGCTAATCTACATTGATAAAAAAGAATAAACAATAATAAATTAATTATTTGAATCCCAAACAGTACAGAATATTTATGATAAATATTTATTACTATTTATTTTTTAAAATGTTATATAAATATTTTATACGTATTATATTTAATGTAATGATAAATATAAAATATAATAAAAATATAAAATATAAATATAAATATAAATTTGTATGATAAATATAAATAAATATTTCTAGTAAGTATTTTTTATTTGAATTGTAATGTCTTATTAAATATTAATATATATCTCATACCATTTATAATAAATATTTTATAATATTTATAATGAATATTTATGATATGTGCAATCTAAGCCACAAAAATATATATTTACAATAAATATTTAAAATAAATATTTAAAATAAATCTTATAAGTACAAATATTTTATAAATATTTTATAAATATTTCTGTTTGAGAAGTTTTTTTATTAAAAATGAAATTTTGGCGAGTTTTGGCGAGAGTTTTGAAAG
>NW_011627133.1:83809-96572 GCF_000204515.1 Acromyrmex echinatior | reverse complement strand
TTTTTTGTTTCGCCGGAAAAATGATAAGTGTAACAATAGAGCAACGAATTGTTGTGAAATTTCACGTGAAACTTGAAAAAACCGCTACTGAACTTATAATTTACCGCTACTTATAATTTATTGAAAGAAGTGTATGGCCATGAATGTTTATCGCGTGCACGTGTTTTTGAGTGGTTTAAGCGTTTCCAAGACGGCCGAGAAGACGTTGAAGATGATTCACGCCCGGGTCGCCCTTCCACGTGAAAAACGGATGACAATATCGAAACAATCGGTAATCTGGTTCGATCCGACCGTCGGTTAAATATTCGTGCGGTGAAACTGTAGGAATTGACAAAGAATGTGTATGGCAAATTGTGGAAAGACAAGTCATGGGTTCTCCACCAAGACAATGCGCCGACTCATTCCCCATTGTTTGTCAAGAGGTTTCTAGCCAAGTACAGCATCCCAGTGTTAGACCATCCGCCTTATTCGCCGGATCTTGCACCGTGCGACTTCTATCTGTTTCCTAAGGTGAAATCTGCATTAAAAGGAACAAGATTTGAGTCCGTTAAAGCTGTGAAAGAGAAAGCGACACGCGTCCTGAAGGAGCTGACAGAAGAAGACTTTCAGCACTGTTTCAAACAATGGAAGATTCGCATGGAGCGTTGTAGGGATAGAGGAGGGGTGTATATTGAAGGTGATAATAAGTAAATATGTATGAAATCAAAATAAAATGTTTTACAGCGCCAGTCTCGTTATTTAATAGCCACACCTCGTATAATGTTAATACATGCTTTATTATTTTATAGAAAGGTTTCTTTGAGAGAGATCGTGGGATATTCTTAAACAGTCTTTAGAGTAGATAGTCTATGTGACGCATAAAGGTATATAACGTGATTTATCTGTTGGTTTGATTGTTCAAATAAAGGAACTATATCCTCCTATAAAAGAGAAAAGAAATTTTCGGTTTTAAAATAAAGATAAAATAGGGATGAAATATCAAGTCTAAGATGAAATACTAACCTAGAGATAGGATAAAAATAAGGTATAAATTATATATTTATAATAAAGAAAGAGAGAATTTTATCGGGATGTAACAGGCCCTCCTCTTTTGAGATAATGGGTGACCTTTTGTCAATTTCAGTAACCATGACAGATATTGTCATGATCCTAAGTGACCTTCTATCAGCTTTTTAGACGTGTCTTTCCATAAAAACCTATTATTAAATAAAACTGATAATATAAATGTATATATAACTTTTCGTTTCTTTTCCAAATAGAATAAAGCAAAATTCTCTGCTTTGAAACAAAAATTCTCTCCTTTAAAACACCTATTCTTTGCTTTACAAATACAAATTCTCTAACTTAATCACGCGTTCATAATTTAGAAAGGTGTTTTGCACTTAAGCAGGGGGAGGATGGGTCCCTGCCCTGAATGAATCCTAAAATGTATGTGTGTGTGTGTGTGTGTGTCATCTGTAATACCGAACACAATTTTTGTATAACAGTTACCTCTTTCTCTCTGTTATTCATTCGAAATTCGTTCTTCAGGATTAAAGAATAAGCATTAATATATGTCTGCGAAGTAGAATCTAAATGTTAAGAACAACAAAAAGTTACGAAATTGAGATTTTCTTTAATATTTCTTAGTCCAATATGGTGCAAAAATTATATCACCTTTTGGTTTTTTAAGCATAATTTTTTTTAAATTACAGATCTCTATCAAATTATAATATGTTTTAATAATAGATATAGTTTACTGAACAAATAACTTCATCAAATAATAAAAACAACTTGTGAAAAGTTAATTTTATTTAAAATCTCTAAAATATGTCAAATTTCATAATAAATTTTTAATTACCATAACGAAAATAAATGTCTTCAAAACGAAAAAAAAATTCATATTTTAGATTGTACAATTCTAATATTATGTAGCAAAATCCTTGGAATCGATTACAGCTTGGCATGGAATCGATAAGTGCGTCAATTGTCGACTGAGAGATCTTGTTTCACTCTTCCTCCAATTGGATGAATTTTTCGGAATTTTCCGTATTTGTAGCTCGCTTACGAGCTACGTCTCTGACGAGTTCATCTCACAACGGTTCGATGATATTTAGGTCGGGCGATTGGCTTGGCCACTCTAAAAAAGTTACTCGATGCTGCCGAAACCACTTCCACACTTTAGTCGCGCGATGCTTTGGATCATTATCTTGCTGATATATAAAGTCACGACCAAGGAAACGCTTTGCGTACGAAAGCATCACATTCTCGACGATGTCTATGTATACTTTTTGATCCATTTTGCCGTCGATCTTATGAAGGGGACCTATTCCCTTTGCAGAAAAAGCATCCTACACCATGTCCGAACCACGTCCGTGTTTCATTGTAGGAAGTTGGTATTTGGGAAGCGCTTGCCTTTAGGATGAGGAATCCATGTTATTTCGTCAGTACCAAATAACAAAAACTTACTTTCATCGCTTCGGACGACAGAGGGCCACTGCTGAGGTGTCCAATTAAGATGAGCTTTCGCCCATTCCACTTGCATCTTCCGGGTCTTGGCGGAAATAAATAGCTTCTTTACGGGTCGTCCATGTAGTCCTGTGTCCTGCAGACGATAATGTATAGTCCGTATGGTTGGACTAGACTCACCAAAAATTAATTTCTTTGGCAATATCTGATGTCGTGGATTGCTGCGGGATATGCGGAGGATATTGCGATCAATGACAGAAAAAATACAACGCGATCGCCCGGTTTTCTTCTTCCTGACATAATTTCCCTGGGCCTTCCAACGCTTCAGCAATTTAGTTACTGCCGATTTAGAAATGTCAAACTGTTGTGTGAGCTCTTCGTGCGTTCGTCCTTATTTGCGGCCTTCTATAATAGCATTCTGCTGTCATTTGTCTATATCTCGAGCATCACGGGTTTTTGCCATAATGTGACAACACACTAAATTTACTGCCAAAATTAGGTTAAGACTGTAAGAACAATGGCTGCGACATGAAAAATAAAGAAAGCACAAAAGTGCGATTTTGCCAAAATCAATAAAAAATTCAAAAATCATGGCGTAACATTGTTAAATTTCATTACACTTCATATACAAAGTGCATCTACCATCAGGTATCTACTGTAAAATTTTGAGCGTATTTGATACTCTTTGACGAAAGTTATACTCAAAAAACCAAAAGGTGATATAATTTTTGCCGGTATTGTATATTAAATATTTAATTTTTATACTTAAGTGTTATTAATAATCTACAAATTGATATTATATTAGGTGTTGGAATTAATTCGTAGCGTTTTTTAATGAAAGAATGTTATTTATTTCACATGAGCATTAAAAAATACATTAATGAAAGTACTTCCCATCACTTGTAAAACGCTACGAATTAATTCCAACACCTAATACTTTTTATAATACATAATAACACTGTTTTTTTTTATTTGTTTTGTAAATATAAATTGCAAGGTAAAACAGACTAATTATTCGCAAATATAATAATTTCTCGTCTTTAAACTTCAAACTGTTCTAATCTAAAACTTTTTAAGTTTCAATTTCTATAGCAATTTCCAGACATTTGTTTTGTAATATTTATGTCGTAATATACAACAATATTGCATATTATAACATAAATATTACAAAAACAAATGTTTCGATTTTGCTACAAAAATTGAAACTTAAAAAGTTTTAGATTAGAACAGACCTCCAAACTTTAAAGACAAGAAATTATTTGTGAATAATTAACTATATTTTAGCTTGCAATTATATATTTACAAAAAGAACAGCATCATTATACATGATAAAAAGTATAATAATATCAATTTTTAGATTATTAATAAATATAATTTTTAAATGGAAAATTAAATGTTAAAAAAATTTATATTACAAATTTTGCTCTGAATGCTTTAAGTGATTATAGAAATAAAAAAAATTAAGTTAGTTTTATGGTAACTTGTTATTTTATATTTTGAACGCGTAAGATTCAAAATCATCCTGCAAGAAATTCTAGAACAATAATTTTGTTTAGTATTTAAATACTCTTTAAAATATTATAATACATATTCTGAAGATTTATATATGTATACGAAATATGTCCACATTATATAATTAATTGTACATAATTACGTAAATTTTTACATAATTTTGTATAGTGATGTTTTTATATATGAAATGTGATTATACAATATATGAAAAAAAATTTCTTTACCGGGAAACTATAAATAGACGAAAATTTAATTAAGTAAAAAATTGCAATTACTTATTATTTACTTAATAAGTAGGAAACATTTTTATAATTTTTTTATAATTTCGTAATTAAATATGTTTGTGATAGATCTTGGGATCCTTCGCGTATGTGCACGCGAATTTTGTCATTTAGTCTTGTGGCCACCGTTGACGTGTTCCTCTCGATTTATGAGAGTTACTTAGAGATTGACTGGGAGGCCAGAATCTTACTGAATACTTCCATTTATTGTATTGCCATACAGAAGGAAACAAAACATGACTTAATCGAAAAAGGTCTTTTTAACATACAAAATCAAAACTGACTGTTACACACGTAATGCACGGACATGAAAGCATAGGCGCGACGACCATACGCGGAAGAAAAATAGGACGATCAGCGCATAGACATCAGCCAATAAGAGCGAGCACCTAAAGCGCGAGCAAAATAATTTTTTTATAATTTAATAATCAAAAACTTTATATTCTTATTAAACATTACAAAATCATAGAAACGTACTTATACAAATACCACTATTAATAATGACATACAAAAAGAAAATAAGCATGTATGGGAATGTATATATGACAATGTGCGCGGGCATGCGTGTCTCACAATCATGAAATGTTACAAATGATTGATTATATAATGAATGATTTTAATTTATATTAAGTTGCTTTATTCAGTTTTATTATAATTTTCTTAGTCTTGTATATCCTTTTTGTAAAAATCAATTAAAGAAAAATTCATGTTGCGCTTATATTGATGGATGGAGCAAAAGAAAGTGAAAAAATCCATTACTCAATTTAAAATTATTTTCAACACTGTTGCAATTATTACGAACACAGCATGAACCAAACCAGTACCGGACAGATCATGAATCTTCTCAATGACGTCATTCGCTTTGATCACTTAACAATGTACCTGAATTACATATGGATCATGCTTTTTATGGTAATCCTTTATCTCGTGAAAGTATTCGTGTACATTCCGCGGTAATTAAACAACACTTCGATCACCTTGAAAAAAAATCACTTAAATTTGTAAATCTCTTTTGTAGATTATTGATAAGTATAAATAAGTATAATTTTAATAATTATAGTATAATTTGTAGAAAATCTATTATATCGATTATATGTATATAAACTATTTATATACATTTTACAACTCCGTAAATTAGTTTAGACTATAAAGACGTAGGATCTCTTCTTTTAACTTCTTTTGAAAATGCTCTTAAATAATTATCTGTTGAAGCTAATCGGGCTTTATTTTTATTTGCAGACCGCGATCATAGGAACAATAATGTGGCAAAAAGTATTTCGAGTTTTGTCGGCATCAGGACGTTGTTAATCATTGTTCTCCCAGGACAAGGGACTTTCAGCTTCCTGAATCTCAAACTCAGAACCATGATTGCGCCACTGACCGACCGAAGAGGGCAACTGATGAGCAAACTCATAGCTGAGATACAGGTATCCTCAAGAAATTGTTTAGTTATTTTATTTTTGAACGATATAGAGGCTGAATCAAGATATAATATTAACATCCAAGTATCATTTATAGATAAATTTTATGAAACAAATTTATGAGATAATAATTCTCGGTTCAGGCGGTGAAGATGTATGTCTGGGAGAAACCATTCAGCCAGATTATGTAATCAGAAAGTTGGAGATTAAGCAAATCAAATTCTCATCGTATGTGCGCGCCACATATTTGACCATTATAGTCTTCACTGAATGATTGACTGTCTACTTCATCTGATAACGTTAGTCTTAATGGGAAATTTGACTGCCGATGTGACCTATGAAATGTCGATATACTTTAACATGCTTCAACTAGTCGTCGCGTTGTACTTTCCACAAGGGCTAATACTACTGGGTGAATCATAGTGTCATTCAATCGATTGGAGGTAAATTATTACATTATTATATCTTTATTGTCATGTATTTATTGAAGTAAGCTCAATTTTTACAGGATTTTTTGATGGACGAAGTGAACATGAGAGGCTTCTCAGAGAATACGCCGTAGTTGCAATTTAAATCTCAGAAATCAATGGAAGAATCTAATGCAGAGAATCAAATAGACAGGTACATCTCGAGAAATGGGAGTATCGTTCTGTCCAAACTCCAAGATCATCTGTGTTTGAGATCGGTAATTCGAAAGAAAAGCAAGAATTCTTTCAGTCGACCGACATTAATTGTCATTGAACGCATGCATAAATTGAGCTCGTGATTTCATCTCGAGCATGATCTTAATCCTCGTTAAAATCATCGAATTCGTCGTTCTTTGTTCTTTTAAAAAACAATTCGTTACACGCAAACAAGTTGTCGTTACCGGCAACGGACAATCGAAAGTTCTAGAACGATTCAATTCGCGCACGCGAGCGCCGCGCTCCGACGAATACGTCACGCGCTGTCACCAATCCCACGCACGGATTTTCTGTCGCGCATGACTGTTACGTTGAACGTCGCTAGAAAAGAATCCAAAGCGCCAATCAATTTTGTACACCTAATGTCACGTAATAATTACGATTGTGGCAAATTTTTATTGGATTTTTCCCAAAAAAGAAAGCTCAGGCCGAAAGCAATAAATGCTTCGATCTCGCCGTCCTCCTTACTTCGAAAAAGTTCTTAGAGTTCTTAGAGTCATAATCTCGCTTCGTAAAATCGCCGTGCTAACCGCTTAGTGAAATCGCTATAAAACGAATCTTTCGAGAAGTGCCGAGAAAATCGCCGAGAATTTTCATCACCGTGATTCCAAATTGTATTGGAAAAGGTGACCGCATTTAATATTTTGTTAATCTAATATTTAATTAATTATATTTTTTGACTTTGTAACTGATCATATTAAAGAAAATTCTTTTGTTAAATTAAACGAAACGGAGTTCTCTTTACTGTCGTGCATCATATCAACCTTGTGCCGTTCTCTCACTCGAATCTTTCCGCGCGGTGCGCTCTCGCACAATCTGACTTTCCGGTATACGTAAAGCTTCAGTGGGTTTCCGCCAATTGGATCAATGGCCAATTGCCGCTGACTTTATGCAATATCAACTTAACTACCAAGCCAGGTCAATTATATGCTGTAGTCGGTGCAATAGGCTTCGGCAAATCGTCTATATTACATCTGCTACTGAAGGAATTAAATCCCACGGGGGGGAGGGGGGGGGGTTCCATAATCCTTACTCCTCGAAGTATAATTTTCCGGGCAATTTATCCACTGGATACTTCACGAACAATCCGAATTTGAATATCTCCTGCCAGTCAAGAACCCTGGCTTTTCGGTGGTACTGTAAGGGACAATATACTGTTTGATCAGTCCTACGACAAGGCTGCAGGTAATTTTCATGCAGATAATTTTCATGGTCCAAAATAATTGTTGCGGATATTGTACAGTGTTTATATATTCCTGCACGTTAATATCAAGAATTTTTATGTGTAATTTGTAACAATTCTTACAATTAGATCCTTTAAATCTTATGCATCAATTATTAAACATGAATTACATCTTTCTGACTGGATATAAAAGAAGATATATCAAGAAGATATATTTTATCAAGTATTACGAATTTGTCTGAATCTTTAATCTATATGTGATTCTATTCAGATAAAAGAAAAATGTCTAATATTTTGAAATTTTGAAATTTTTAACATTCTTTAAAGTTTCTTTTTGATCAATTGGCAAATGTGTGCGCCTTGACGAAGGATTTCCGACAATTTCCGCAGGGAGATATGACAATGGTCAGTGATAGAGATGTATCTTTGTCCGGTCGACGAGCACGAATCAATCTCGCGAGGGCGGTTTATAGACAAGCGGATATTTATTTGCTCGACGAGCGCGGTGGATACACGTGTTGCTAGGCATCTCTATGGAAAGTGCATTACCGAATATCTTCACGGCAAGACAAGGATACTTGTCACACATCAGTTGCAATTCCTTAAAAGGGCAGATCACATCGTTGTATTGGATCGAGTAACATAGAATTCTTTAATTATCTTTACTAAATTAAAAAATTTTTAATTTTAAAAATTTGGTTTTTTAATTTGTTTTAAAAGTAAAGAATTTAGATATAATAATGACGAAAGCAAATTTAATTTATTGCTGAATGAATAATTTTTAAATTTTTTCTTATTGTTATAGTGTATAAGATAGACATTATTTTATTAATAACATATAAAAATTAGATAATTTTATTAATAAATAATAAGATTTTTTAAATAAAAAATGACAAGAAACTTTTAAATTTTACATTTAATTTATATGTAATTTACGTATAATTAATTAAAAGATGAAGTTTAAATATCTTTTAAATTAAATATCTTGATTCTAAGGATTTCGTGATAATGCAAGGAAATTATAACGAGTGTGTATAATTAGTGTGTATAATCAAATAAAGATTTCATTGGAATGTTGGACAATTTGAATCAAGAGCAGAGAAAGGAAGAGGATATGAGAAGAGCTTCGGAAATGTCTAAGAGAATCACAATAACGAGATGGATATCGACTACAAGTTCCAATCATTGTAAGATGATCACTCGTTATTTATAATAAAAAAAAATAAAAACTGAAAAGAAAAATATTTTAGATTATTTTTATTTAATAAAAATAGATAATACAAAAAAAAATGTAAAATAAAAATAGAAAAAAATCAATGTAAATAAAAATAATAATACAAAATAATTTAAAAAAATATCAGTATTTTCGCGCATTAAAGATTTCTAATATATCTTTACTAATTATTATCAATTAATAAAGCGCGGAAGAAGTTTTTAAATTAAGATTCAAAAAAGTTAAGTAGTTTTCAAATATCTACAAATTTTCTTAGCATTATTTTCTTTGTTTTTAAATAATTTAAACTAAATTAACTTCATCAGATTACATCTATTATGAGAGATAAATTCATGTAATAAGATTATTATTTTGCCATCGTGTAGCACTCGGACACAGATAATTCGGATTATGAAGAATATCCCGGAAGCCGAGATGACAGCACACGGTTGAGTAGCCGGTAGAATACAAGGAATATCTGCATAACGGTGGCAATAATTTCACGCTATTTGTACTGCTGATGATTTTCATTATCAGTCAGGTCGCCACTACCAGGAATGATCACTGGCTCTTATACTGGACTATTTTGGAGGATGTGAGGCGTATTGAAAATACTAGTGATGTCAAACAATTCGCGAACATGTACAACGATAATTTCCTTGGGTCGATCTTTACATTGAACTCGGACGGTCTGCTGAGCACTATGGATGCCATATAGGTCTGTTCAAAAACTATCGCGAATTTTGTGTTTTTTCAAAAATTATTTATTTATTCATAAATATCTATTTTGTCCCCTTCAAAGTAATCCCCATCAGATATTATACACTTGTGCCAACGTTTTTTCCAATCCTCGAAGCACTTCAAAAAATCATTTTTTGTGATCTTGTTCAGCTCCTCCTTCGATGCCGTCTTTATCTCCTCAATCGTAGCGTAGCGTCGTCCTTTCATGGGCCTCTTCAGTTTCGGGAACAAGAAAAAGTCACAGGGGGCCAGATCTGGGGAATACGGTGACTGCGGCATCATTAGTGTGTTGTTTTTGGCCAAAAATTCGCGCACAAGCAACGATGTATGAGCAGGGGCGTTGGTACGAATTTTGCGGCGACCCGTCTCATGCCCAAATCATTGGTAAAAATCGAATGGCATGAGCCAATCGATATGTTTAGGTCCTCAACAACTTCTCTAAGGGTGATTCGATGATTGGCCAATACTATTTTCTTCACTTCATCTGTTTTCGTCTGTTGTTGACGTGCTCGGGCGTCCGGCACGCTCTTCATCGTTCACATCTTCTCGGCCCTCTGAGAACATTTTGTACCACCGATAAACGTTGCTTCGGTCCAAGGTAGCTTCACCATATGCCACAGTCAACATTCGGAATGCGTCCGCGCACTTAATTTCGTTTTTCACACAAAATTTGATACAGATTCTTTGATCCATTTTTTGGAATAGGCAAAAATCGAAGACGAGCCAAAACACATGCAAGCAAAGCAGCTGTCAAAAATTAACTGAATATACATACATTCAAAATGGCTGAACTTGTCGGCATAAGTGAGAGACATGAGTACCAACATAACGCCACAAAAAAATCGAAAATCGAATATACGTAACCCGCGGAAATTCAAAATTCGATACTTTTTGAACCTCGTACATATAGACATTCTTCATCATCGTTTGCATTGCTACTACGTTGTTTCGAAGCTTTCTTTACATGAAGATCTCTATGTATTCAAGTAATAACCTTCACAACATCATGTTCTTCAAACTGCTGCAGGCGCGTATGTCCTTCTTCCACAATAATCCTTCTGGTCAATAATAGGTACGAAATCCGATAGTCGCCTTAACTACTTTATAGAGACTTCACAAAAATTATTTTATGACAATTTTTAAAAATATTTTTCAGATAATTTTAAAAATATTTCATAATTTTTATATAATCTTAAAATTTTTTAGAAAGATTTTTTAATTTTTAAATGAATTGAGACTTTTTAAAAGTGGTGAGTAAGTTTGTAAATTTCTTTATAGATAGATATAAATTCTGAAACAGAATTTACAAGATTTTTCATTTTATATTTTCCAAAGAAAACTTAATGTGAAGAAATTAAAATATTAGGTGTTGGAATTAATTCGTAGCGTTTTTTAATGAAAGAATGTTATTTATTTCACATGAGCATTAAAAAATACATTAATGAAAGTACTTCCCATCACTTGTAAAACGCTACGAATTAATTCCAACACCTAATATTTTTTTTAAAGAAATCCTTAGAAATTTAAAATATAAGATTTGTTAAAATATTATTAGAATCTTTTTGAAGAGTTTTCAAAACGTTAATTCCGGATATAGAAAACAAGTATATTTTTGTCAAATATGATATTATTAAGTTGTAATGATCGCTATCCATAAAAAAGTAAAGCGTAACAATGATGTAGATCTTTTTTTGCACATATTCATGATACCAAAGATTCAAATTATCAATTAAAATTGATTAATTTTATTTTAAAATATTACATTATATTTATGTAACTTATGCCAATTGTATTAATTGAAAGCCATTCTAATTATAAACTTGAAATAAGCCACGACTCTGTTTAATTTGTTTAGAAAATTTACGAGCATTTTCATTCTAAAAAATTATCGAACGTCGATTTCGATTCCTGGATTTGTAATTTCTTTTCTCGATTCGGAAGAATTTTAAACAGACATTCGAAGGATATGGGCATCATACAGGTTGATGAGTGGCTGCCCAAACTGATGTTAGAGGCAAACCAGAGGTTTTGCGTAGTATGTGATATAATGATCATGGAGGCGATAATTAATCAGTGGATAATTAATCAATGGATGCTGATATTGATAGCCATACTAGTCGTCTTATTTTTCTTCGCTACGAAATCCTATATAAAGATTGGTCAAGATCTTAAACGTCTCGAAGGCGTAAATAAGTATATTAGAGCAAGTAACACGTTATTAGAAAAAAGTGCGATTTATATTATATCCTGAGGTCTAAATTCATGGACTCCTACCAAAGAATGGTATTTTTAAGTTCTTACATGAATTTAGACCTCAGGATATAATATAAATCGCACTTTTTTAAAAGTTTTTTTGAATATGTTTTTGCGTTTTCAGAATATGTTTTTGCGTTTGAAGAATCCCATATTCTCATACGTAAATGCCACTCTGAATGGTTTGCCGACGATCAGAAGCAGCAGCATTGAAATCGAGAAATTAATGCGAAAACGATTTGATGAGTTGCAAGATCATCACTGCGGCACGTCTCTTTTTAATATGCGCGATAGCCTTTGCTTGCGGATTTAATAATGTGCCTGTTCCTCGCCTGCATTGCTTTTCTCTAATACCAATGAATGAGAATGGTATTATATTATATCTAATTAATTAATAGATTCTTAGTTAAGGAGAGTTACATTTTTTTTCTAAAGATTTCGTAAAGATGCAAAAGGCTATAACTTAGAAGAATTAATTAGTAGAATTAAATAAACTTTATGTTTGAATCCTTATTTCAGCGTGTGATTCTTTTTTTCAATCATCAGACTATTGTTCTCTTTGTTCTTTATACTACAGGCAGTGTAGCCGGCAGCAAAGCAGGTTTAGCAATATCGCAGTTATTGATTCTGATCGTTTGTCTACAATACACCATAAAATAGTTTAGCGAGTCACTATCATTGATGACCTCCGTGGAAAGGATTCTTCAAGACACCTTCTACAAGAAACCTTTCTAAGGAAGAACCTATTACTTTGAACAATCTATCGCCACCTACATGGCCATCCCAAGGACAATTGATCTTGAAGGATGTCAACATGAAATATCATATGGATGATCTATCAATTTTAAAGGTATAAAATAAACCGACTGTTCATTCTTATAAATATGATAAATATATACATATATTTGTGTTTTATCACGTTATCGGCTTTAAAGAATCTGAACGTATCCATCGAGCCTGGCTGGAAAGTTGGGGTGGTTGGACGAATTGGCGCCGGCAAGTCCTCCTTGATCTCGGCGCTCTTCCGA
>NW_011627133.1:57766-78095 GCF_000204515.1 Acromyrmex echinatior | reverse complement strand
GAGCCGACAGAGTGCACAAGGAATATCTGCATAACGGTGGCAATAATTTCACGCTATTTGTACTGCTGATGATCTTTATTATCAGTCAGGCCAATACCGGGAATGATTACTGGCTATCATACTGGACTACTTTGGAGGATGAGAGGCGTATTGAAAATACTAGTGATGTCAAACAATTCGCGAACATGTACAACGATAATTTCCTTGGGTCGATCTTTACATTGAACTCGGACGGTCTGCTGAGCACTATGGATGCCATATAGGTCTGTTCAAAAACTATCGCGAATTTTGTGTTTTTTCAAAAATTATTTATTTATTCATAAATATCTATTTTGTCCCCTTCAAAGTAATCCCCATCAGATATTATACACTTGTGCCAACGTTTTTTCCAATCCTCGAAGCACTTCAAAAAATCATTTTTTGTGATCTTGTTCAGCTCCTCCTTCGATGCCGTCTTTATCTCCTCAATCGTAGCGTAGCGTCGTCCTTTCATGGGCCTCTTCAGTTTCGGGAACAAGAAAAAGTCACAGGGGGCCAGATCTGGGGAATACGGTGACTGCGGCATCATTAGTGTGTTGTTTTTGGCCAAAAATTCGCGCACAAGCAACGATGTATGAGCAGGGGCGTTGGTACGAATTTTGCGGCGACCCGTCTCATGCCCAAATCATTGGTAAAAATCGAATGGCATGAGCCAATCGATATGTTTAGGTCCTCAGCAACTTCTCTAACGGTGATTCGACGATTGGCCAATACTATTTTCTTCACTTCATCTGTTTTCGTCTGTTGTTGACGTGCTCGGGCGTCCGGCACGCTCTTCATCGTTCACATCTTCTCGGCCCTCTGAGAACATTTTGTACCACCGATAAACGTTGCTTCGGTCCAAGGTAGCTTCACCATATGCCACAGTCAACATTCGGAATGCGTCCGCGCACTTAATTTCGTTTTTCACACAAAATTTGATACAGATTCTTTGATCCATTTTTTGGAATAGGCAAAAATCGAAGACGAGCCAAAACACATGCAAGCAAAGCAGCTGTCAAAAATTAACTGAATATACATACATTCAAAATGGCTGAACTTGTCGGCATAAGTGAGAGACATGAGTACCAACATAACGCCACAAAAAAATCGAAAATCGAATATACGTAACCCGCGGAAATTCAAAATTCGATACTTTTTGAACCTCGTACATATAGACATTCTTCATCATCGTTTGCATTGCTACTACGTTGTTTCGAAGCTTTCTTTACATGAAGATCTCTATGTATTCAAGTAATAACCTTCACAACATCATGTTCTTCAAACTGCTGCAGGCGCGTATGTCCTTCTTCCACAATAATCCTTCTGGTCAATAATAGGTACGAAATCCGATAGTCGCCTTAACTACTTTATAGAGACTTCACAAAAATTATTTTATGACAATTTTTAAAAATATTTTTCAGATAATTTTAAAAATATTTCATAATTTTTATATAATCTTAAAATTTTTTAGAAAGATTTTTTAATTTTTAAATGAATTGAGACTTTTTAAAAGTGGTGAGTAAGTTTGTAAATTTCTTTATAGATAGATATAAATTCTGAAACAGAATTTACAAGATTTTTCATTTTATATTTTCCAAAGAAAACTTAATGTGAAGAAATTAAAATATTAGGTGTTGGAATTAATTCGTAGCGTTTTTTAATGAAAGAATGTTATTTATTTCACATGAGCATTAAAAAATACATTAATGAAAGTACTTCCCATCACTTGTAAAACGCTACGAATTAATTCCAACACCTAATATTTTTTTTAAAGAAATCCTTAGAAATTTAAAATATAAGATTTGTTAAAATATTATTAGAATCTTTTTGAAGAGTTTTCAAAACGTTAATTCCGGATATAGAAAACAAGTATATTTTTGTCAAATATGATATTATTAAGTTGTAATGATCGCTATCCATAAAAAAGTAAAGCGTAACAATGATGTAGATCTTTTTTTGCACATATTCATGATACCAAAGATTCAAATTATCAATTAAAATTGATTAATTTTATTTTAAAATATTACATTATATTTATGTAACTTATGCCAATTGTATTAATTGAAAGCCATTCTAATTATAAACTTGAAATAAGCCACGACTCTGTTTAATTTGTTTAGAAAATTTACGAGCATTTTCATTCTAAAAAATTATCGAACGTCGATTTCGATTCCTGGATTTGTAATTTCTTTTCTCGATTCGGAAGAATTTTAAACAGACATTCGAAGGATATGGGCATCATACAGGTTGATGAGTGGCTGCCCAAACTGATGTTAGAGGCAAACCAGAGGTTTTGCGTAGTATGTGATATAATGATCATGGAGGCGATAATTAATCAGTGGATAATTAATCAATGGATGCTGATATTGATAGCCATACTAGTCGTCTTATTTTTCTTCGCTACGAAATCCTATATAAAGATTGGTCAAGATCTTAAACGTCTCGAAGGCGTAAATAAGTATATTAGAGCAAGTAACACGTTATTAGAAAAAAGTGCGATTTATATTATATCCTGAGGTCTAAATTCATGGACTCCTACCAAAGAATGGTATTTTTAAGTTCTTACATGAATTTAGACCTCAGGATATAATATAAATCGCACTTTTTTAAAAGTTTTTTTGAATATGTTTTTGCGTTTTCAGAATATGTTTTTGCGTTTGAAGAATCCCATATTCTCATACGTAAATGCCACTCTGAATGGTTTGCCGACGATCAGAAGCAGCAGCATTGAAATCGAGAAATTAATGCGAAAACGATTTGATGAGTTGCAAGATCATCACTGCGGCACGTCTCTTTTTAATATGCGCGATAGCCTTTGCTTGCGGATTTAATAATGTGCCTGTTCCTCGCCTGCATTGCTTTTCTCTAATACCAATGAATGAGAATGGTATTATATTATATCTAATTAATTAATAGATTCTTAGTTAAGGAGAGTTACATTTTTTTTCTAAAGATTTCGTAAAGATGCAAAAGGCTATAACTTAGAAGAATTAATTAGTAGAATTAAATAAACTTTATGTTTGAATCCTTATTTCAGCGTGTGATTCTTTTTTTCAATCATCAGACTATTGTTCTCTTTGTTCTTTATACTACAGGCAGTGTAGCCGGCAGCAAAGCAGGTTTAGCAATATCGCAGTTATTGATTCTGATCGTTTGTCTACAATACACCATAAAATAGTTTAGCGAGTCACTATCATTGATGACCTCCGTGGAAAGGATTCTTCAAGACACCTTCTACAAGAAACCTTTCTAAGGAAGAACCTATTACTTTGAACAATCTATCGCCACCTACATGGCCATCCCAAGGACAATTGATCTTGAAGGATGTCAACATGAAATATCATATGGATGATCTATCAATTTTAAAGGTATAAAATAAACCGACTGTTCATTCTTATAAATATGATAAATATATACATATATTTGTGTTTTATCACGTTATCGGCTTTAAAGAATCTGAACGTATCCATCGAGCCTGGCTGGAAAGTTGGGGTGGTTGGACGAATTGGCGCCGGCAAGTCCTCCTTGATTTCCGCTTGTTCTCAATGAAGGTCTAAAAGGCGAGATCAAGATCGATGGTCGGAACACAAGCACAGTAGGCCTCAGGGAACTGCGCTGCAAAATCTCCATTATGCCACAAGAACCTGTGCTCTTTTCCGAGAGTCTACATTACAATCTGGATCCGTTTAATCAGTACGACTTGAACTTATGGGAGGTGTTATGGGAGGTGTAGCAAGTCGAGCTGAATGATGTCACACTGGATCATGATATCTTCTCTGGCAATCATAACTTCAGCATCGGTCAGAGACAACTCATATGCTTAGCCAGAGCCATCTTGAGAAACAATCTTGCTCGTTCTCGATGAAGCCACAGCCAATATTGATTCGCAGTGAGTCTTTACGATTCTTTAGGATTATTTAATATAAATATCATTTGGTGAAGACAATAAATATTTGATTGATTAATTATATATCAATAAATTCTCCATAGCAAATGAAGTCACAGTAATCGCAACAAAGTCATGATGACATGCAAATATTTACCTTATCACGGGTGTGATATGACAGTAAAATCATTGTACTGTACGAATATCCGTTTTGTTACAGGTGTGATATCATTATACAGATTAATTAACAGTTATTTATTTATGACACAAATAGATCAAGATATGATGTGGTGTAGTCTTTGATGATTTTATAGTAATATCACAAGTTATGATGTGACTTTTGAGAATTTACTATAATATAAACGTGACTTTATTTGCTATGAAGTATAGCAAAATTACCATATGTAAATAATTCAAACTTTCTATTATTAAGTTGCTACTTTTTGCGAATGATTGCGAATAATATAAAGTATTTTCATAGTATGTTACAAGAGTACATCAAGTTATAGTCGGGTACGATAAACATTCGTTTTATAATAAATTCAAAATTAATAGCAGAATTAATAGAAAGCAAATCTTTTCAAATTAAATCAGATTGGTAAACATATTCATCAAAATAGTATATATTTTGTACTTATAATTTGATATTGCAAGAGACGAGAGAGAGATAGAGAGAGAGAGAGAGAGAGAGAGAGAGAGAGATTTCTAAATTTTACATGTTTATAAATTTGCATCCCTCAATTTGAAACTCTATTTCTAGCACAGATGCTTTAATTCAGGATACAATACGGAGCAGTTTTAAAGAATGCATCGTTATCGATTGCACATCGTTTGAATATGATTATAGATAGCAATCGGATCATTGTGATGGAGAACGATTCTATCGTGGTAGGTTTTTCCGTTTTATAATTAAAGCATAAATGGATTAAGAAGAATATTGATTTTGTAAGACAAAATTAAGAGATATAATTTTCTATACAACTGTCTAAAAAGGTTGTTTATAATAATATTGATTAATAGCATGATTAGTTCAATCTCTGAAAGATGTTTAGAATAAAATTCATTCTAAAAATTTCATTCTTTAAGATTGAATATTGGGATGTTCTTATTCAAGATCAATTTAATTTTTACTTTTTAGAAAGAAAATTTACTTTAAATTATTCAGAGAGTTTAAAATCGATTTAGCAATATAGTTTTCCTGAAAAATCAATGTTACGTATGCAAAAAATAATCAATCTTTTTTTTGGAAAATTTTGTAATATCCTGGAGGAAAGTCTTTATATGCATTTGATAATTAAAATTGTCATGTCAATAGGAATTTGGTTGTCCATATGAGCTGTTACACGACAAACCAAATGGTTACTTTTCACAAATGGTGGAAAAGACGGGCAATCAGATGGCGCAAAGTCTTTTAGAACAGGCGAAGAAGGCTTGCGAGAAGAATAATGATCATTGTGAATTGAACTTGTCGGTGCAAAATACTGAGTGTGAGAGTGACTCCACGCTTAAAGAACAGACCGCTTTATAGATTTTCTACTTCTAAAAATCTTATATTAAAAATATATATACTATATATTGTATATAAAGTTTTTTATATGTATACAATTCATAAATTGATCAACCCGTGCTATTAGAAATTTTATTTTGAAAATTCGTGAATTAAAATATCTATAGCAAATTAATTTTCGTCTATGCGTTCTTTGAATCAGTTAGTTATATTATGTATTATTTTTGTTTCTTTCCTATGAGTCATTGTATGTAATTTTATAGTATATATGTATATTTATACATGTTCTCTTATGCCAGTTAGTAAATGATCAAATTTACGAAGAAAAGGAAGAGTAAAACCAGAAAGAGAACCATAAGAAGACATAAATCGAGGATAAGACATAACTTTATGTTTATATTATTTTAACTTCTAATAATTTCTAATAACTTCAGTTTTTCTTTGCCCCATAATTATAACGCAAATATGTTGCATCTACTGTAAAATGAATTAGGATTAAATATGTTATTTTTTCGATTATTCTTGTCAGCGTATGACAAAATAAAATATGATAAATACTACCTCTTATATGACCTATTATTTGGTTTTTAAGTATTTTATATACGCTGACGAAATAAATTGAAGTATATCGAAGACAAGAGTATATCGCTTGTATCATATGTATACTTGTATATCTATAGCAAGCGTGCAATGCGCGCTATAGATAATCAATTTATGTCTGTTTGCATAGCTTGAAATCTTCAAAAATGTTTGCGCTTAAAATGATATATATATATATATATATATATATATTCAGGTGTAAAAAGAGAAAGCGAAGATGTTGATTGCATAAAGTGCAAGCAACGCAGACCTACTATTGTGCTAAAGTTCTGTTTCTCGTCAACTTTAATTTTCAAATTTTAAATATCACACTGGCTCTATATACACTGACCCTTTAAGGCGGTGTAGCAAAATTCTACTTTGTGCATAAAACTTATACTGCAGCCAGAAATACACGGTACACCAAATGAGTTCGCCTATTGCTAGCCACAGAAATACGGTTATACACTGTCTACAGCAATGCAGCCAAAGATAAACGCTACAAGTGTGCTCGTTTCCTGATAAAAATAAAAATCGGAGCGTAAATCGAATGGAATTGGAGAATAATAGAAGCGTAACGAAATTTCTAGGAGACAAAAATTGAAATAACAAAATATAAAAGAGGCATTTACGTTTTTTTTACATTGCATTTTAATTTTTTTCGCATCCTAGAAGTTTCGTGTATGCTTCTATTACTCTCTCATTATATTCGATTTACGATACGATTTTTGTTTTTACAGTGTTCTGAAGACAAATTTCGTACGTTCTGCGCAGATTAAATTCTAAATGTGGCCATTTAAACATTTTCACCGCGGTAGTTTTGAAGTACCTAAAGATCAACCTACTTGGACTCTCCACCATCCACACTGATTTTTAATAGCGACCCTCTTTTTCATTTTAAATACAAGTTACAAAATAATTATAATAAAACGTGTTATATTATAATTTTATTGTAATGTGGCAAATTACACCTAAGAAATACGATATGTTTAACTTCATGTTTGCTGGATTTGAATATTTTCATGTTTATATACAATTTATTATTTTTCATGCAATGTATTTTAATACATACCAAATTATAGAAAACAAAAAAAGAATTATAATGTACAAAGAATAATATAATAAAATGTAATACAACATAAAATAGAATTAAATCCTTTTTATATAAAATATAAAATACATAAATTGCTTATACATGTTTATAACATTTTGTTTAGAAAGGATATCTTATATAAAATACAAATAATAACATAAAAGTCGCATATGATTCAAGAAAATCTGAATTCTGACTAAGCAATAAGAGTCATTACATTTTCATTTAGTAAATGTTTTAATAATACAATATTTATTATTGAACAAAATGCTTTAATTTCATATCTTCTAATATAGAAATAAAATTATTATTAGAATATAAAAATTGCTAAATTTTAAAACATTTGAAACGAAACATTCAAATAAATTAATTTAATGAAATTTGTCTTAAAGTACGCGTCTGCAAAAATGGAATTAATGTCTTTTTTATTGCCATAACTATGTTTGATAAAAACGAGCAGACTATACCATTGTAAGTAACAAATACATTTTTGGTGCAGAACATTTTACACATTTTAATTAGCAATCCACAGTAAAAAGAGAATTCTTGGTTGAATTATTAGTTTATTGAGAGTTAAACCCGTATGACAACCAGTTCCAAAACTTCGGTTTCCTCTAATATAATGGTAATATTATTTTATATATTTAGGGAAAGGCCGATACCACCACCATTTTGTTTACCGATACCATTTTGTTTTTAAACAATATTTCTTAATTAAACAAAAGATAAAAATAAACTTTAAATACATAAATATAAACTAAAAACTGTTTTCTATTAGATAGTTTAAATATTATTTGTAATAATTTTGCAATAATCAATTTTTTCGTAAGATAAGCAAAAATAAGCGTTCGATAAAATAACCTCCAAAACTGACACAGTAGGCAGTAATATAGTATATGCCACATATTCTTATTCTTTTTTTTTACAGAAATTATCTGTATAAAATACATGTAAATGTATATAAGATTTTCCAGAATCTTTTCACTCCGATATAAAACATTTTGATTAAATTTTATGCGTAATTACTTTATGCTGTTATGTCAGATGTAAATATGTATCGTGATAGTTTCTTATATGCTATATATACCATTGCTCCGATTAATTATTTGGCATTATAAAACATTATGAAAATTAAGTTAACTCATGGTATGTTTAACAGACAGATGTGCCGGTTTATATTGTACCCTGATTTTACATTTATTAAATCGTATTATAAAAACTAAGAAAGAAAAAATAATATAAATAAAACTGATTTAAGAAATTACATTTGAAACAATGTAATATTATTAATAATACAGTCACTGTTATTTAAATTACGCAATTTGCAAAAGAAAATCGTAAGAATTTTATTTTCGCATTCATAGAATTCGTTTTTAGTTGATTTTGTATAAAAACAAGTCAAAAATATGCGAATTATGCGTTTACAATTTTTTAATTAACTAAACAGTTAACAGATTATATTTTGGTTAGTTATATTAAATAAAGTGCAGCAGTTAGCTGAGAAATAAAAAAGTGTTGAAAACCTATAGCAGTCGATGATTTTCCTCTATATTTATATTATTCGCTTCATCTTTCATTAATTTATATTACAAAAAAAGATAAAACATCGTAATAAGTTCATTATATCTTTATATATTAGCTTTTTTTCTACTATCATTTTACAATCCATCCATATGTATAGATATAGGATGGTTCCTGTGATATCTTGTGCGTTTATTAATAATATATCTGAATTTTTACAGTGAATTAAAAAAGAGAGAGAAGGCAAAACAATTAGCCGAAATCAAATTTTATTTGCAGCATATTTAGTTTAAATCTTTACCAAAATAAATACTATATTTATAATAGTATACATGTAAGTACATAAAATTGTGTGCATATATATATATATATATATTTTATATATATATATATTTTTTTTTAGAATAAAAATAAAAGTAATAATAAAATTAACATCACGTTTTATCTTTACATTAATAAATTATATTATGATTATAAGAATAATTGTACTTACTTTTATATTACAAAGAGCATTATAATTTCACATATCTTCAATACATCAAATATTTTATTAAAGTTGTCAGCTTCAACTTAAGTCGTTAGGAGCCATGTAAATAAAAAGCATCCATTAAACACGTTTGTACATAATATAAAGTCCAAATGTTACAATCATTCGTATCTTGTAATAATAGAGTAAAAGCATTAAATGCGAATCAGGCACTAGTTCGGGATCACACATTATATTTAAATAATTATAGTATTTTTTATATATCAAATAATGCATATCACAAGATTCTTTAGCATTTGCTTTGTCTTTCTCAAGTGTCAATTTTTTTTTATTTATTTGCAATAGCGCTGCACATTTTATTAATATCTGCACGTTTTATTAACTAATAAAACGTGAGACATGAACTAGAATATGTAAAAAATTCGTAGAAAGTGTAATATCATAAGAATTGCCTTATGGCTTTTACAAGAGTAAGTAGCAATAGATTTAATGAAAAAAGTTGATATCATATATGTTTAGATGAAATTAAAAAGATAAAACCCAAAAAGATAAAACATTTGGTAAATTAATTCACAATAAGTATATGGAGTCTAATTGTGAATAATTGTCATTATGTAATTTAATCAACATTAAAACGTATAAAACAGTATCGAAATGAAATAAAATCCATAACGTAATCTTTCTAAAAATATAAAATATGAAATATGAATTATTCTTTCAAGAGTGATCCACATCTAGTGGCCTCAATCTATCGTTTCTATAAATAAAAATTCCGTGAAAAGAAAGGCAATCTAAGATTGCTTCTAGATTATCTGTGTCCAATAGTCTGTTGTTCAACACTTGTTGATTAAACGGCATTTACATATGTAATCTTCCAGTGTACATATCTTACAGTGTAGTTCCACAAAGTTCCTAGAGGAACTGCGAAAACTATTTCTGAAAATCATGTAAAAAATATTAAAACGTGTTTGTGCCTCGTGTAGCAAGAACTAATTCAGTTAAAATACTAGCCAACGACTCGGAAACTATGGCAGAGACAATAGAAAGAGCGCTAGCGCCATTATTGATCATTGGATCGTTTTGCAATTTGTACATGTTCGAATATCCTCGTGGACAACCTAGGATATATCTTTCTTACTTATATGCTTTGGTCAAATGGGGCTCTCTTACATACTTCTTCTACTATCCAACATACATCATGCATTTGCAAAAAAACTTCATAGACCTGAACGATTTCTCTCCGTTATTTAACATTACATTAATTCTCGTTTCCTTTAGTCGTTTTAAGGTACAAATTTTAAAATGTACTCCTAGTCTCAATATAATAATACTTGATCTTTTATTATAGTATTACTGTTTCTTGATTAATAATATTTTTAATTGAGAGCATTAAAGGAGTCTTAAATTCACAATTACAAGCAAATACTAAATGATAAAACTAATTTTTATAAAAGGCTTTCAATACCATTAACCATGATCTACTTTCAGTTAAACTGAAACTATGCAATCTCTCTCAGTCGGCTCTCTCGCTAATCTGCTCGTTTCTTATAAATCGCACGCAACAAAAAAATCCTCAAATATAATTCTTTCCTTCTTTTTTCTTCTTCTCGTGCCGTTTTTTCTGGAGTACCTCAGGATTCCATTCACAGAATTTTACTTTTTAATATTTTTATCTGATTTGTCTAATGTTTCTCTATTCTCTGAGCTCTTCATGTCTGCAGACGACGTAATTCGTTTCAAATTCTTTCACCCATTCGCTTTTGCAACCTGTTCTGCTTTAAATAAAAATATAAAATTTATTGTCGAATGGTCTAATAATTCACTACATCTAAATTTCTCTAAATTCTTGCTAATTGTCGGTTCCTCAACATTATTATCCCGTATTTAATCTTTCGATATTTCTCTTAATTTCGTTCCAACGCTCCTCCTTTATAAAGATTCTTGTTGTCCATGTTGATTCTTCATGGATATTCGAGTCATACTTGCCTGTCAAGTGTTGGGCTACTTACGCCCGTCTACGTCTTCTTCTTTATCCTCTTCGCCACATTCTTTCCTGCTTTTAAAATCTTTTCTCTTTTCAATTACTCGTTATTTCGTTATTTTACAATTACGCGATGTTGTCTACATTTCAGCTCTTAATCAATAATTCCCGTATCGTGTACAGAGTATCCAAAATTCTTACCTCCGCTTCTCTTAGTGCGTTTGTAAATACGACCATATATCTGTATATTACTAGAAATCTGGCTGGTTTAGGATGTGGCAACGTTTTATTCTACACCTGTATTGTTTCCCGTTTTTTCTTTTTTTTTGCTTCAATACGTCTCTATATCTCTTCTATATCCTCTATTCAACGCCTTTTTTAGTTAAACTCTGAACTTCATTCTATTTACTTTTAATCCCCTTGTCACCAAGGTACCAAGATTACTTATCATTCCACTATGTTCTGTATCGCTTTTTTCTACACCTCAGTCAAATATTTTAATTCTGTTCCTATATCAATAAAAACCTTTCCCTCTTTGTCCCCCGTACTTCTGTTCTGCTACCTCGGATTTCATTGCGTCACTCACAGTATTTAAGAGAGATTGTAACTGATATATGTGTAGGTGCTTGTGCTTGCGTGTGTGCGTGCGAATGTATATGATTTTAACTATTGTTTCACCACTCATTGCATCATTGTCTTAGTCCTAGTTTTTTGTTACTAATAATAGTAACAGCAGTTTTACTGACGTCTAACTATTTGCAAGCTACTATAGTATATTGTATCATATTTTATGTTTATTACTTTGTTAACATGTAATCTTTTTCATAGAATGTCGTAATGAAATAAATTAAATTTAAAAACAATTTTTTTTAACAATTAATTTTTTTAATAATTAATTTTAATGCTTTACATTATTATAAGATAACTTTTTATCTGTCACATTTCCTGTATACATTGCAACAATAATTTTTACTCAAATATAAAATTACAATAATTTTGTTCTGTGTCGCATAACCGATTAATATTTTTTTTAAAGGATTTGAAAATGTGCTTACGTAAACTTGCTATAGTAGACGACACATTGGAAGCTCTCGGAGCGCCAAAGGAATACCAAAGACTACGTAACTGGATAATTCGTATAATAATCGGATTGATTGTATACGTTTTTTATGAATTAATAAGTAATAATTTAATTTTTTTAATTAATTTTGATATTTACGAATTTTGGCATCCGACGTTAATAATATTTCTGATTAGTTACCCGCATTACATAATTATGTTAAATGCTTCGATTTCTGCAGCTATCTTTGGGTTAGTATTATACATGTGTAAATTACACATTTTGTAAGCTATGTGTATTCATTTTGTAAGCTATTTTTATTGACATTGTGCGTTAAAATGTTTGCAATGTGACTTAAAGATTTTTCGGTAACATATAAAAAAGGGAGCCACCTCCAACATTGACCATGACATTGACGACATATGTATTATATGTTGTCTGTATTGTCTGTACACAACATGTATATATAATACTTATGTTGAATCTTAAAAATATATTAGGTGTACAAATAAGTTTCCGCCGTTTTTTATCAAAAATTAAACATTTATTGATGTGAAATTACTTGTTGAGTCGCTCCTAATGTAAGTGCAAGTTCTTTTGGCACGAATCTTCATTCAATAATGCTTCCAATTCCGCGTCTTCGTATACTTTCGGCCTTCCGCTACGTTCTTTGTCTTCAACGTCAAATTCACCGTTCTTAAATTTTTGAAACCATTCACGACAACTTTTCTCAGTTAAGGCAGCCTCACCATATGCTTTTACAAGCAATCGATGAGCCTCAGCTGCAGATTTCTTCAAATTAAAGAAGTAAATCAAAAGTTCCCGCAAATGACGCTTATTCGGCTCAAAACTCGGCATTTTCACACAAAAAAAATATATGATGCTGATACAAAATCGCTAGTATTTCAAGCTTATGTTGTTGACAGATGTCCAACCTTACGATATAATATTTTACATCAGACAATTTTAACCATAACTTGCTAGTGCCGTCTTTTGTCAAACGGTGGAAACTTATTTGTACACCTATATACTAAACAATTACTTAAAATAAATAATTAATTACTACTTTTCATTATTAATTATTTGTAAAAGATGGGTATCTTTAAAAATTTGTGTGTGTGAAGGAAGTAATGTTGAGTAATGTAATCGAATAAACATACTATCAGAATTTTTATCTTCAATGAACTTGATCTTGACATACGTTGTCATAAAAAAGTAATAATAAAAGTAATGGTAAAATTGTCACATAAAAAGTAACGATAAATAAATCGTCATAAAAAAGCAACGACAAAATTAATAGCAAAAGTAATTTTCCGTCCTTGGCTGTAAGAGAGAGCTGCACCACATGTCGACATGTACCAGGTGTATGCATAAGTTTTTTCCGGTTTCGAAAAGTACGCAGCGTATTAATTTGACACATACGCCATTTTGTTCGTCTGACATTTAACTACAAACACACACAAGTTGAGTCCGCCAAAAACTAGCGTCTTTGTTTTATCGTTCAGTGATCATGTCGAGTTTTGTGCCTGAAAAAGAACATTTGCGGCACGCATTGCTTTTTTTATTTAATCAAAAGAAAAAGGCTGTTGAAAGTCATCGTTTGCTGGTAGAAACATATGGTGAACACGCTCCATCGATTAGAACATGTGAGACATGGTTTCGACAATTTAAAAATGGTGATTTCAATGTGAAAGACAGTGAGCGCTTTGGTAGACCACAAAAATGCGAAGACGAGCAATTGCAGGAGTTATTGGATGAAGACCTCAACGGCAATTAGCAGAAGCATTACATGTATCACAAGAAACAATCAGCAGACGTTTACGAGCAATGGGAAAGATCAATAAACTCGGTAAATGGGTCCCACACAATTTGAATGAACGTCAAATGGAAAATCGCAAAGTCACTTGTGAAATGCTGCTTCAACGCTACGAAAGGAAATCATTTTTGCATCGAATTGTGACGGGTGACGAAAAATGGATTTATTTTGAAAACCCGAAGCGGAAAAAATCGTGGCTTTCACCTGGTGAAGCCGGTCCATCAACACCAAGGCCAAATCACTTCGGCAAGAAGACCATGCTCTGTGTCTGGTGGGACCAGATTATTATATATTGTGTATTACTCTTGAAGCCCAGCGAAACCGTTAATACACAACGCTATCGCCAACAAATGATTAATTTAAACCACGCATTAATCGAAAGACGACCGGAATGGGCCAGAAGACATGGCAAAGTGATTTTGTTACACGATAATGCGCCGTCTCACACAGTAAAACCAGTGAAAGACACCTTGAAATCGCTTGGATGGGACATCCTTCCGCACCCGCCGTACTCCTCAGACCTGGCGCCATCTGACTATCACCTCTTCGCATCAATGCATGGGGCACGCGCTCGCAGAGCAGCACTTCAGCAATTTCGAGGAAGTTGGAAAATGACTCGACGAATGGTTTGTCGCAAAAGATAAGCAGTTTTTTTGGCATGGTATTCATAAATTAAACTGAAAGATGGGCGAAATGTGTAGAAGCCGATGGCCAATATTTTGAATAAAAAAAAATTAATTTCCCTTGAAAATTACGTGTTTTTTTTTTTACCAAAAAACCGGAAAAAACTTATCCATACACCTGGTAGTTACGATTGAATCAAACGCTATGTCTTAGCAACAGACTTCCATATCTAAGGCACTTCGCGTCAAAAGACGTAAATGCGTATCAGTTATAAAAGTTCCGTATAAAAGTTTTATCTTTGTGCTCGCAGAGTGCATGCAATTATTTAAACAGTCCCGGAAGCAAAACTGTATAAAACTGTGAAATTTTTACGAACTTCCTAAATGTCCCTGCGATTCTTTTTTGATGTATTAACGCTTATGATGGAATAAGTATAAATGATGTAACTTCAAGGTTTCAAATTGAACAATTTATGACAAAATGACGTAACGTGTTTGAAATTCACTATTAAAGATTTTTAGCGATCTTTGCGCATCTGTTGGTTAAGGAAATATTAGGTATAGAGTCTTTGCAAAAAGGATTGAAATTCGAAATTTACACTTTTCCTATAAAGATAAATGTTAAGGTAAACGTCCCAATGACGTATATTGTACGTCCAGATATTAACGCATAGTTAATTTATATATATTATTATTTAGGGATGCTCCGAATAGTAAAATTAAGGAGTACTGGATATCGGATATCTGTCGTCAAATTCTTTTTGGATATCCAATTATTCGATAACAAATTCGATCGGATAACAAATTTTCCGAATATCCTTCTGGATATCTGGAAAAAGGTTTTCAAAGAAAAAAAAAATGACATGAATTGATCCTTTAACCAAAGATGCTTTAACGAAAAGTTTTTTAAGGAGGTCTTTACGTTAATCTGAGAATCGTTTTTGAAGGGATATTTGAGAATTTTTTTAATGAATAAAAATTTAAGTGTATATAAAAACTACTAAATACAGGTCTAGAAAGTGCATACAATATTTGTGTAAAAAAATATTTTTTGTAATGTTAACTTTTTACAGAATACTAATAAAATAGCACTAATAAAATTAGGCCCACATCGCTAATACGATCAAATGGTCAAGGAACAGATCATACCGTTGATCTGAAAGCAAAAAATAAACTTTTTTTAATGAGTAGACTTGTAATTCTCGCTCGAATTAAAATAACTAATGTCATATGCTAATATCATAATTTTAAAATGGCAATAGTTTAAAAAAATAATTTGAATTTTTCTAATTTTTTTCCTTTTATTTTACCTTAAAAAAATAGAAAAAATTAATGTAGACCTTTGATTCTAGTTTCGATGATGATTTGTTCTTTGAGTATAATCGTAAAAGTAGAAGTCGGATTAATGGTCAGTCGGACGAATGGTTTTTTTGGAATCGTAATCATCATATTCGAAAACATGATTTCGGGAAAAACGTGTGAAGTTTTGAAATATTTTAATACAGATATACCTTTTCATTTTCCGTTAAAAACGAAAGTGAAGCTCAGGAGTGAACGAAACTTTGCTCTATTGGCGAGAAATGTTCTAGAATGGTTTCGAAAGGTTGAACATAAATAATGATGAGTTAGCAATTGGTTGATACGGTCTATTTGAATCGACCAAGCGACTCCAAACACGACGTCATTTTATCTCAGATATCCTGGACAATATTTGTTTCTTCCAAAAAACCTTTTTTATAAACCGTTTTTGTGGGATATTCTTAAGACTATAAGCATTCAAAGAAAGCAAAAGAATCGATTTTTTTTTTAGTTTTAAAACGTAAAGATCATTTTAACAGAATGAATTTGTTTAATGTATTTATCAATTGTTTAGCAATTTTGTTTAACATTTCTTAACTTACTGATTGACAAATTGTTATTTTCTGTAAGACGTGTATTTTTCTGGTTTTTGCTTTCATTTTCTGGAAGCAAATTATAAATTAAAACGATTGTGTGAATTAAAAATTACATAATGCATATGTCACAATATTAATGAAAGATACTAAGTCTTTTTCACTCATTTTAGATACACAAGCTCTAGATTTCATTGAGTCAATGATCTCTTACATGTACTCTGTTTTGACCTGTCCGGAAACAGTAGTGTAGATTATAGAAGACAAAATAGATCCATCTTTGTGCATCAACGGATAACAGGAGCTAAGGATTACATTCAATATATATGGATTATAATGTAATAATTATTTAATAAAATTACTGTATACACACGTATGCACGTCAATGTATATATGTATACAGAATGTCTCAAACTAACTTTCACATTGACATATTTTAAAAAGTATAAAAAATATTTTCTATGAAACTCTTTCGAGAGGAGACTATTCTAATCACGTTATTTTTTTTAGATAGATCATGAGAGACGTAATGAAAAAGATGTAATGTTTATTTGCGCTTTTTAAAATAGAATTATATGATTTTTTACGTAATATGATTTCTCTATAATCATTTTACATGTACAAGTTTTAAGAAAAGTTTTCAGAATTAAAAAAAATTAATAATTAACGATATAGGTACATTTTTCTGTCACATATAATTGACATGACACATTAAATATCTCGTAAACTATTAATTATCTGATAATCGTAATATCCTAATACTTTTATAAATAGAATAATGATATAAATCAGGTATAAAGAAAACACATACTTGTTTGTTTAACAAAATTGTACCTACGTATTTTTTTGATAAAACTTTAAATGGGCGATCTTTTGCCAATTTCGATAACCTTGATGTATTGTCAAGATCATAACTCTAAGTAACTTTCTACAGGTTATTTAATCATCGTTTGTTCTTCTTTAAAAAGCTATTATCAAATGAAGTTGATAATATATATGTATTTTTAAATTTTCATTTTTTTTTCAAGTGGAGTAAAGCAGACAAATTCTCAGCTTTTAATCACAAATTCTCTCCTTTAAAATACATATTACTTGCTTTATAATAAAAATTCTCTACCTTGAAGACACATATGCTCTGCTTTCAAAATGAAAATAATATAAGAAAAAAGCTTAGTTAGAATATGATAAAATAGAAAAAAATAAAATAAATAATTTCAACAAATTATTCAACAAATATTGTAGAGTATAAATAAACACGATCACATGTTCATAATATAGAAAGATATTTTGCACTTAAGCAGAGAGAGAGTGGGTTTCTTAAGAAGGAAGTGATTTCTAAAGTCATCTAAATTACCAAAACACATATAATTTTTGTATAACAATTACTTTTTTCTCTCTTACTTCTTCAAAAATCCTTTTTCAGGATTAAAGAATAAGAATTAATGCATATCTGCGAAGTAGAGTCTTAATGTTGAGAACGACAAAAAGTTTCGAAATTGAGATTTTCTTTATTACTTCTTTGTCTAATGATGCTCCAGCTGTTACATCGTAATAATGTTTGTTTCATATAAAAGTTGTGCAATTTATATTTATGAAATAGTAGTTCATAGATCAAATAATAGTTTGTATGAAGGAGCAATGTGTTTCTTAAAATTGTTACAATGGAACATCAGGTAACGGTGTCAAGAATTTTGATTCGCTTTTTACAAGCGGATCTTTTTACAAGCGGCTGTTCTTCTATGGGAAAAAGAACGTACGTGTTCGGCCGTTTTAGCCATTGGCCCATAATTTTGAAGAAATCGATTTTTTAAATAAATATTGTAATAATTAAACGTATTGTATAGGAAAATATCAATACCTATATAAATTTTATTTTATTTCGCTGAATGTTAAGGATAAAATTACACTTGTATGTATGATTCTGAATCTCGGATGATGATTTCTGAACACAGCAAGTTGACCGCGCGCCATCGAAATATTGCTCACTTCAATAAGCATTCGACTTACTCGCACAGTAATTTTCTGAACTAAAGAAGTATTTTAATAAAATTTACCAGCATGGAAAACGATAGAAATGTTGATGAAATCACACATGTTAATAGAGTGAAAACTACGATTTTTGATGCTGAGCAAAATAAAACATCTTTGTCGCTCTCAAAACAAGATATAACTGAAAATTTGTGGTCAAATTTTATACAAAATTCGACTGCCTGAAAAAGTGGAAAGTTCCATGCTTTCTGAAAGAGTACAGATTATTAGAAAGATAATTGTTAAATTTGTGACAGAAATGATTCGTGATTTCCATTTAAAAGAAGAATTATATTTTGGTGAAAGACTGCATCACACATGAAGGTATTAACACGACTAATTCTAAAATTTTATTACCAACTTATTAACTTCAGAGGGCGTAAGCAGCTTATACATTGGAAATGAAAACCTGTAATATCGACCTTGATCAAGTTCGGCCTTCGCTCCAGCATCCCCTTAATGCTTGTATGATTCTTGTGTGATTTTATATACTATGTAGTTCCCAGAAATGTGCGTCAAAATGATTTTTCGATCTTGAAACGCTAACTCTACTAAGCTATCGTAGTAATATCATGAATTAAATTGATTAGCAATTTAACAAATTTTTATGCTTATTCGTATCTTCGAAACGATTTTAATATGTCATACAACATTATTAAGATCGTTTCGAAGATGCGAATAAATATAAATAATTTGTTAAATTGCTAATCAATTTAACTCGTGATATTACTGCGGTAGCTTAGTAGAGCTTTTCAAGACCGAAAAATCATTTTGACGCGCGTAACTACATACGTAATATATAAATCTACACACAATTATACAAGTATTAAGATTCTGGATCGTTTAAAGGTTTTGATTTTTATAGTTTGTGTTGTCACATTTACGGTCCTATAATATATTATATTAGATGTACAAATAAGTTTCCGCCGTTTTTAATAAAAAAATTAAGTATTTATTGTGAAAGAACGATACATAATGTTTTATTGATGTAAGTTAAAATGTAAGTGCAAGTTCTTTTTGCGTTTGGCACGAATCTTCATTCAATAATGCTTCCAATTCCGCGTCTTCGTACACTTTCGGCCTTCCGCTACGTTCTTTGTCTTCGACGTCAAATTCACCGTTCTTAAATTTTTGAAACCATTCACGACAACTTCTCTCACTTAAGGCAGCCTCACCATATGCTTCTACAAGCAATCGATGAGCCTCAGCTGCAGATTTCTTCAAATTAAAGAAGTAAATCAAAAGTTCCCGCAAATGACGCTTATTCGGCTCAAAACTCGGCATTTTCATACAAAAAAAATATATGATGCTGATACAAAATCGCTAGTATTTCAAGGTTATGTTGTTGACAGATGTCTAACCTTACGATATAATGTTTTACATCAGACAATTTTAACCATAACTTGCTAGTGGCGCCGTCTTTTGTCAAACGGTGGAAACTTATTTGTACACCTAATGTACTGAATAATTAATTATTTTGTATTAATTTATTTGAAATGTATTATATTAATTACTAATTAACTTTGATGTAATGAATACATTACAATGATTCGTTAAAGAAGTTGAAAATTAATTTTATTTTTTAATAATTAATAAAATGTATTTTATTTTTCATTAATTATGAATAATTCCACTGTTACGTCCAAACCCTTGAAAATTTGGTCAAGGAGACAATGAGAGAGAATGGAGAGGGTATGGAAGGACGATCAGACTCAATCTCACAGGTATACGCGCGGAGGCGAACATTTGTGAGTCGTACGCACCTTTTAAGTCCCGGAATGTGGGTCAACGTCCGAAGGGACGCTATGACACCTGTTCCGCTGGACAGTGCGCAG
>NW_011627133.1:24318-40345 GCF_000204515.1 Acromyrmex echinatior | reverse complement strand
AAACAAAATTTATTTTAAATAATATAAGAGGAAATAAACCGTAAAATGAAACATTTTATTTAAAATAAAAAATATTTTATTTAAAAGAATAATACATCGCCATAGATTTAATGTTATAACATTTGCGATTCGGGAATACAATTCTATGCTTATTTTTTAATTTTAAACTCACTGTAGCAAATTTTTTAAATAGCTTTAAACGCAAATTATGACAAACAATTATGACAATATGATCTGTGAGAACAGAATCAAATTTATTGACTAAATAAGTATGTAAATTTACATTACGTATTTTTTTAAAGTAAAGACTATAATGTCTATAAATATTTTCCAATTGTAAGAAAACTTGAAATGTTGCCTTACTAACAAAGTATAACATATTTGCGTTGTAACATTTAATTCTCACCAGTTCAGAAAATTAAAATTTAATGGTTTTTTTTTGAGCCAACAGATTCTATGCAACTACATGAGATACATGTTTTTTTTAACAGATGTCAAACAATATTCTGCAACATTATATGAACAATTCATCTCTTTGTTATTATACGTTATTGTTGAATTATTATCAAAAGGAGGAATTTGATCTATGATTTCAGTAGATGAATGAGATACAGAATTATAATAGATACGTCATTTTTTTTACACTTTAAATAATCTATAAAACCAAAAAGGTATTCACTATTATCAGTCTCATAATTTCCTGTCAATATTGGTTTCGTATACATCGATACAACTAAAAATTTCAAATTATTTTTAAATTGTAAAGGATCTAAAACTGGATTTTTGTGTTGCAAAAGTGAAAATAGATTTTCTATACAGTCTTGTGTAAGATGACCAGTTCAAAACAAATTGAAAATTGGAATGTTCTAAAAGATACTCTACTAAATTAATAATTGATGTTGTAGAGAGTATGATGCCTCTTTGTAGGTTTACATTTATCTTCACTACCTATTTTTATTTTCGTAAAAAGATCCATTATTTCATGAAGAAAAGAAATGTTAGCATTGCATATTTCTTTATTTCTTGTACCCAATGCTGTACAACATGTTCTCATTAGAAGTCATTAATGAGAACCACTTAGATAGTTGTTTAACAAACCATGGGGTTGTATATTCTGGATTATGATTTTCATTAGCTAAAAATTCTAATGCACTACTGACATGAGTTGAAAAAACATTTTTTGCTTTGTTTACACGCATTTTATTGTGAGTATTAATAGTTTTGATATCATTAATATTTATCATTAATATATAATCTAGGCGTTAGAAAAAATTCGAGATCTTTCTGAGATTCTATTAATTCATTAAAATATTTAATTTCAACTTTGTTACATGGTAATTTATACTTATTAACAAATTCTTCTGGCAAGATAAAAAATTTGTTGTTAAGTAATGATTCTTTTACATTTTTCAAAAGACGTGGTACATCTGCAATAAAATATAGGAATCTATTAGGATCAGAAGGATGGGGAATACAATTTCTAAATATCGTCCTACACTTATCCCACGACATTTCCATAGTTTGCCATTTCCAGGACCCATATCAGAAGTTGTATAATTAACGAAGACCAATTATTTCAGCTTTATGAATTATCTGTAAAATGATATCTTTTAAAACTGCTCCATCAAATGAGTCTGTATAAAAATGATCCACAATATGCTTCCATTGATTAGCTGTACATGTTAACATTAATGTTAAAGCATGTGTTGCATTACCTTCTTTATTTGGAAATGTTATATTTCCTAGTAATGTTTTCGGTGAAGAATCATAAACACATTTTGGTGTTCTACTTATTTCATCAATAACAAGCCCACATTCTTTATCAATGTCATTTTGAAAAGAAGATACTTTAAATTGTAAAAAATCGAACATTTCGTTTATAAATACCACTCTCAAATTTTAAATTTTCTAATCTTCATTGTAAAGTGCGCAAATTTGGAAGTGATATTCTTTGTTGTAGAAGCTCTTCATAACCATTAGTACCACAAATAAACCTCAATCTAAGTGCACGTTGAACAGTTTTATTAAGCCAATTTGTTTTTCGTTTTTTTGTTAATAAAATTTTAATTTGATCTTCACAGAATACTTCCTTTAAAGCTTTTTTATATTGATCATTATTATTTTTATTTTCAAGTCTTAATATTCTACATCTTAAAACTCTCATTTTTTTTGCGCAAATTAAATGAATTTGCATTTTTCGATTTATTTCTTCTAATTTTTTATCTGTTTCTTCTTTTTCAATCGATTTTTGTTATACTTGAAGTACATTTTGTTGATGTATTAGGATTGATTATTGATGCATTAACTTCAACGGTTTCATTTATAGCTATCTAAAAGATGTATTTATTATAAATATTTATAAATATATATACTTCTTTCATTGATTTTTATCACTTTTATCATTGATTTTACCTGTTCATCATTTACAATTTGATCTTCTTTGCAATCGTCAAAAATAAACCTATGTATATCCTCAACTACATCAAAATTTTGATTATTAAAAGGTACTTTCTTCTTTACAAAGTATTTGAAAATTGTTGGCACTGCATTTGGTTTTAATTTCTTTTTATTATCCATTTTCTGTTCCCACATTTTAGGAACAAAATGCATCTGTAATAATATAAAAGAAATCAAAAATTCAGAAAAATATTATATATGTGTATACCATTTCATAAAATATTATATATTAAATATCGTAATTATCATATTATTTGATTTAGACTTACAATGCAATGATATATAATTTAAAAAATTACGACAAAAAGAGAAAAAAAAGTTAAATTCGTAACCAATGTGATGACTACATATACTTAGTGCCAAGACACTATCGTGTCTTCAGATATTATAATTAATCTGTGTAAATTTTATGTTACATTTTTATTTTAATATTTTAAATACATTATTTATAAAGAATAAATTACTTTACCTCACATACAGATGAATTTTTTGACGGTGTCCAATTTTTATATTTGCCATTTATACTCGTTAACCAATTCATTCGGCATTCTGTGTCTTTCGGAATTATTTTCATAACATGTCCTTTTTTTAATGATGAATTATTACAAAACGGTATTGTACATCCAATCATATTTCTAAAATAATTTCGATAACTTTATTTTTATTAATGTACGTATCTATGTCGTTTAATGCTGTTATACCTAACCCTAAAACTGACAGTCTGTTGGATAGACTGAGATCGTATATCTCTTTCTCTCTCGCAGAATTTAGCTAAAACATGGCGTCATCTCTCGTATGCCGCCACTCTGATTATAGGTTCTCTATTCGATTTACGATCCGATTTTTGTTTTTACTAGTGTTCTGAAGACAAATTTCTTACGGTTCTGTGCAGATTAAATTCTAAATGCGGCTTTAAACATTTACACCGCGGTAGTTTTGAAGTACCTTTAAAGATCAACCTTGGGCCCTCCACCATCCACATTGATTTTTAACAGCGATCCTCTTTTTTATTTTAAATACCAAGTTACAAAATAACTATAATAAAACGTGTTATATTACGGTTTTAATGTAATAAATTACCACCTAAGAGACACGATATGTTTAACTTTGTGCTTTGAATATTTTCATGTTTACATACAATTTACTATTTTTTATGCAATGTATTTTAATACCGAATTATAGAAAACAAAAAGAATTATAATGTACAAAGAATAATATAATAAAATGTAATGCAACATAAAATAGAATTAAATTTTATATAAAATATAAAATACATAAATTGCTTATACATGTTTATAACATTTTCTTTAAAAAAGATATCTTATATACTTACAAAATTCAAATAATAACATAAAATTCATATATGATTCAAGAAAATCTGAATTCTGACTCAGCAATAAGAATCATTACATTTTCATTTAGTAAATATTTTAATAATACAACGTTTATCATTGAACAAATGCTTTAATTCCGTACCTTCTAATAAAAATAAAAATTGCTAAATTTTAAGATATTTGAAACGAAACATTCAAATAAATTAATTTAATGAAATTTGTCTTAAAGCGTCTGCAAAAATGGAATTACGAAGGTAACGTCTTTTCTATTGTCACAACTATGTTTGATAAAAACAAGCAGACTATAACATTGAAGTAACAAATACGTTTTTGGTGCAGAACATTTTTCACAATTTAATCAGCAATCTACAGTAAAAAGAGAATACTTGGTGGAATACTTTCTTAGCTTGTTGAGAATTAAACCCGTGTAACAATCAGTTCCAAAACTTTGATTTCCTCTAATATAACGGTATTATTTTATACATTTAGGGGTCGCTGATACTGCCATACCATTTTGTTTTTAGACAATATTTCTTAATTAAACAAAAGATAAAAATAAACTTTAAATACATAAATACAAACTAAAAAGTGTTTTCTATCAGATAATATAAGCAGTTTTTATAATATTATTTGTAATTTTGCAATAATTAATTTTTTCGTAAGATAAGCAAAAATAAATTCGATAAAAGAACGTCCAAAACTAAGTAGGCAGTAATATAATATATGCCACATATTCCTATTCTTTTTTTTAACAGAAATTATCTGTATAAAATACCTACATGTAAATGTATATAAGATTTTTCAGAATCTTTTTACTTCAATATAAAACATTTTTGCTAAATTATATGTGTAATTACTTTATGCTGTTATGCCAGATGTAAATATGTAACACGATAGTTTCTTATATGCTGTAACATTACTCCGATATAGTTATTTGGCATTATAAAGCAACATTAAGAAAATTAAGTTAATACATGGTATGTTTAATAGACAGTTGTCGGTTTATATTGCATCCTGATTTTATATTTATTAAATCGTATTATATTATAAAAAATTAAGAAAGAAAAAATAATATAAATAAAACTGATTTAGAAAATTACATTTAAAACGATGTAATATTATTAATAATACAGTCACTGTGTGCGAGAGTGCACCGCGCGAAAAGATTCGAGTGAGAAAATGGCACAAGGTTGATATGATGCACGATAGTAAAGAGAACTCCGTTTCTTTGTAATTTAACAAAAGAATTTTCTTTAATATGCTCAGTTACAAAGTCAAAAAATATAATTAATTAAATATTAGATTAACAGAATATTAAATGCAGTCACCTTTTCCAAATGATATTTTGGAATCGCGGTAATGAAAAATCTCGGTGATTTTCTCGGCACTTCTCGAAAGATTCGTTTTATAGCGGTTTCGCTAAGCGGTTAGCACGGCGATTTTACGAAGCGAGATTATGACTCTAAGAACTCTAAGAACTTTTAGATTCTAAGAACTACGGACTCTAAGAAGGAGGCCGGCGAGATCGAAGCATTTATTGCTTTCGGCCTGGGCTTTCTTCTTGGGAAAAATCCAATAAAATTTTGCCACAATCGTAATTATTACGTGGCATTAGGTGTACAAAATTGATTGGCGCTTTGGATTCTTCTCTTACGACGTTCAACGTAACAGCCATGCGCGACAGAAAATCCGTGCGTGGGATTGGTGACAGCGCGTGACGTATTCGTCGGAGCGCGGCGCTCGCGTGCGCGAATTGAATTGTTCTAGAACTTTCGATTGTCCGTTGCCGGTAACTGTTTGCGTGTACCGAATTGTTTTGAAAAGACTAAAGAACGATGAATCCCTGACTTTGACGAGGCTTAATGTCAGGGCCGAGATGCTTGTGCGTGCGTTCAATAACAATTACTGTCGGTCGCCCGAAGGAATTCTTACTTTTTTTTTCGAATTACCGATCTCAAACACACTGTTATTTAAATTACGTAATTTGCAAAAGAAAATCGTAAGAATTTTATTTTCGCATTCATAGAATTCGTTTTTTAGCTGATTTTTGTAAAAACAAGTCAAAAATATACGAATTATGGGTTTACAACTTTTTAATTAACTAAACAGTTAACAGATCATGTTTTGGTTAGTAATATTAAATGAAGTGCAGTAATTAGTTTCTGAGAAATAAGAAGGTGTCGCTTTAGAAAATCTATAACAGTATCGGCGATTTTCCTTTATATTCATATTATTCGCTCTTTTATTAATTTACATTACAAAAAGAGATAAAACATCATAATAAGTTCATTATATATTATATATCTTTATATATTAGCTTCTTTTCTATCATTTTACAATCCATCCATATGTATAGATATAGGACGGTTCCTGTGATATCTTGTGCGTGTTTATTAATAATATATCTGAATTTTTACAGTGAATTAAAAAAAAGAGAGAGAAGGCAAAACAATTAGCCGAAATCAAATTTTATTTGCAGCATATTAGTTTAAACCTTTTACTTTACGAAAATAAATACTATATTTATAATAGTGTATACATGTAAGTACATAAAATTATGTGTGTGTGTATATATATATATACAGGATGGCATGAATATACGGCCCCATTCGTCCCGAGCAGGTAGAGTGAGCTAAACTAAGTAGAAAAGTCCTCTACCATTTTGTAATGCTCGCAATAATTAACGAGATATTAAAGATAGCCGAATATGCGCGTCCGCTTGACTACTATTGTCGAAGATTCGGCCTACCGAACGTACGGCGCGCGGGCCGCGAGGAGCGGGAATGGCCTAGCAGGCGCGCAGCGCCATTTGAGCTTAGATACTCGCGACGGAAAGCCTACCTGCTCGGGACGATTAGGCCGTATATTCATGCCACCCTGTATATGTGTAAATATTTTGAGAATAAAAATAAAAAATAATAGTAAAATTAACATCACGTTTTATGTTTACATTAATAAATTATATTATCATTATAAGAATAATTGTACTTACCTTTCTATTACAAAGAGTAAATTATTAATTTCATATATCTTCAATACATCAAATATTTTATTAAAGTTGTCAGCTTCAACTTAAATCGCCATGTGTCGTTAGAAACCATGTAAATAAAAAGCATCTATTGAGCACGTTTACTTAGCACGTACGAATCTTACGATTTTGCTTAGAATTGATCCATTAGTTTGTAGTTTTAAAAACTAATGAGTCAATTATAAGCAGAATCTAATTAATTTCTAATTACAAATTAATTCAAATCATGCACTTTTGAATCACGTAGAGGAGCTATAGGAGAGATCTTCAAATCTCAGAAATTAAAAATTTTTTGAGCTACGAATCTTTGAAAAGAACATTAATTTTTTGACCAAGAAAGAAATAAAATTCCTTTTAGAGTCAAACAGAGTTGATGAAAATCAATATCTGATCGAGACAATTAATCAAACAAATAAATCAAATTATAGCGCATACATTTTGATCCTCGGTTTAAGTCCTCTTCAATATAGGAAGAATGTTGGTCGCAGTATAAAGATTGCAGCACAGAATTTGCTTAACATTTAATGTACTAAAAGTGGAGATGAAAATAAAGGATTGATTGATTCTCTCATGATTGCGTTATGTATTACGCAAAAGCCGGTGCTTTCTCTCAGAGTTAGACTTAATAATTCGCCAACAAACTAGAGCAATCAAGAAAGAATCTCTCGACATTGCAGAAGTATAGGACATTTTCTTCGCATCTTATAGCGAGGAGATTAAATCATTAATCATGGTTTAAGGATCGAGGAACAAGCGATTTAATTTAGCGAAGCAAATCGATAAAACAATCAGAGACGCATAGGCTAGACGTATTCTTGAACCTCTTGAGGAATCACGGGAGTGCACGTGATGCGTCGTAAATCATCAAGTGTTCCGTGACCGAAGGCACGCGTGCCGCGAAGTCGCGCGATGCAAAAGCGTCCGCTCGTTAGAGTAATAAGTAAATATGCGGGGCATTTATTATACCGCGCTCCAAACCTTCCTTCCTTCCTTCCTTCCTTCCTCGCTGCTTCAGTCACGGCCAACGATCGATCTCGGCGTTGCCCGTTCGGGTGTTAATAAATGGGAATTTCAAGAAACTGTAGTCAGGCGCCACTTTCCTAATTGATCCTAAGTGCATCCAAATGTCGAATTTCATCCCCTTATGAGATCTCTCGGTCAATGTAACAATTCCACAAAGGATTCTTCTCGTAGTCGTTTCTTTTGCGTCATGTAAAAATATATCATAAAATAGAATAACTTTGGTCCAGTCAGGATAAATAGACTTTTGAGATCCAAAATTATCCTTAATTTTAAGATTCAAATTAGGACATAAGACGTTTTAAAGTGTTTTTAACCCTTGATTGTATTATATCAACGGGTCATTTGGCTCCAAAGAAGACACACAGGACAAAAAGTATACGATTTGTACGATTGGTACATGAGATTTAAATCGTAGGTAAAAAAAATCTTCCTCTATCAATCACCCTGAGGGAGAAGTTCTTAAATTCTATTTACTTCAAACAAGACATTTTAGAACTTAGGTGGAGTTTTTATAATTACAGTTGAAGATTAAGATATTTTTAAAAAGTCGTATTTCTCGATTTCGACATATGTGCTGTCTGGATCAAAAAAACCTAGCGCTAATTAAGTATATGGAAAATTGGGTTCCAGTAAAATAAGTTAGTTACATATAATGTAGCTTATAATATAGTGAACAAAAAGATGCTTAGACCGAAGGGTCAATATACTCTGTGAGCACAAGATTTATACTTTTAATAGAACATAAACTCAAGAATTATCCAATATTGAGTCTTTTATTATATTAAGAATCTTTATTTTAAATCGCATGTGTGAGCAATTTAAAATGCCTATTAGTCAAAGATGGATCTTCATTGCTTTAAATAATTAAATCTTGAATTACTAATATACACTATATATGTACTTGCATATATATCATGTTGTAGTCTTTTTGAATTGCGCGCTGAATTTTTCCGGATTACAAACGCAATTAAAACTCTAGTAATCGCGAATTAAATTGACAAGCAATTTTAATAATTTGATGCTACCATCAAGCATATTACAAAGATGTTAATATGTTAAAACTCTTAATAAATTTATTGCAAAAAATATTACCTCGGCCAAGACTTGAACCCGGATCTCTTTTATTTGTCACATTATAAGCTACATTATAAAAAAACCTAATTCATAGAGATCTAATTTTCCAAAGTAATTCTTTAAGAGATTCTTTGAGTCAAAGTTACCTCAAATGTCGGGCAAAATTACCCTATTTTACGTATATGATATTCATAGTCAGGTCTTATATTTAGACTTCCTTAAATTTATCTTCAGATGCTCTACGAATTATTTCAGTGCCTGCTGAATATCAATCTGCGGACAAAAATCTGCCGAATACCTAACTTAGATATTTATTGAATGTTATCCAAATATATTGAATGTTATGCAAATATCACAAAATAGATAAATATCAGAAACATCTACTATAGATATTCGCGTGTTATCTAAATATTTACATCATCTAAGTGATAACCTTATCCGCTAAAGGGATAAAATGCTTATGCTACAATTCAAGTAGTAGATAAAGTTATTACGCAATATGAAATTTCTATGTATAAGTGCAATAGACATTTGTGTAAACATTCACTAGATATATATGATTAATAAATATTATGATATACAACAAATGAAATTAATGTTTGCAATGAAATCTAATAAAATTATATCTTTTTAAATTAAATTAAATTATATTAGCGTAAAAAAATTAATCTGTCTCTCCAAAAAATTTTTGGTTGACTACAATATAAGATGTTAATAATTACTATAGTTAATTTATTTATCTCTTATGTGTTGTCAAGTTTGTGTTTTTAAATATTGTTTAAAGTAATATACAATATTATAAAATAATAATATATAATGTTACTAATAGAAAAGTTATTCATCTAATTGTAGCTATTAAATGGTTAAATTTAATTTACGTAAAATTTTACTATATAAACAGAAAAGAAGAGAAAAAAGAAATAAACTATGGAAAAATAACGTGAAATGTAACATGTGCTTGAGAAGAAAAACAAGAAACGTATTACGTAGCTGTATTTATACAAACAACGTACGAAACAGTTATCGCTAATGTTTCTCATATATCACCAGTAATGTTTAAGATCAATATAAAAAGCAGCAGTACAGTTACTAACATGATTTCAGTAAAGGATTGGAAACTTGTCTTGAAAAATTGCAGGCAAGAGAAGGAGAACAAACGGTAAAGAAAAAGAGAAAGGGGAAAGAAAATAAGCTAATATAATATGCTGATCGTTTTTGTTTTTTCTGTTAGCTAGAAGTATCAGTTTTTGTGAGATAGTGCGACAATATGGATAAAGACAGCGATATGAAGCCAAATCCCAAAGAGACTGCAAATGTCTTCAGTGTTCTATTCTTCTGGTTTGTCAAGATTCAATATATTCAATAAAAGAAAGAAAAAAAAGAAAAAAAGAACAAAATATGCAAGACATTGTTTCTTACGAAAAATCTAAATTTTTATAAAAAAGAAGAGATTCCGAAAAATTAGAATTTTTTTCTTAGAAAGTGAGATTTCTTTAAAAAAAAAAAAAAAATTTTCTTTATAAGCAAAATTATATTTCTCCATAAATAATAAATGAAAAAGACTTTCGCTTATATTGCGTTAGCTACTTTTAATCTCAATGTACAATACATTTTATGGTTTACTTCAAGAAAATGAAAAGGCATTTCGCAAATTTTCCTGCTATTCAAAAGAACGACATATAACTTACGCCGAGTCATCCTCTTATCTATTTTTTTTTACATATCAGTTGCCATTTGCAGTAATTAAAAAATTAATTATGTCTTTGTATAACTGAGCCATATTAAGTTATTATTTATTATTAACAAATATGTACGTGCACGCATATTATCGAATATAAGAGAAAATTTATTAATTTTTTCTTAGATTACAAAAACAATCACGGTTTTTCTAATCATTCACTGTTAAAATAAATTTACAATGGAAAATACATCTATAAGATGTTCGTAAAGTATCTACTTAGCCTTTGATTCTCTGAATTATATATAATTATGTTGATGCTAAGAGAAGAAATAATTATTTCGGGATATTTTAATGTATTTACAATTCACGGCTAAAAATTTATGTGTAATTTATGTAAAATATATATTTAAATATATATCTGCAATCTTCGAGTTTGCATATATTATATATTTCTCATTATTGATAAAAAGAAAAGGAAAAAGATAGCTTCAGGACAGTCTTTGTATCGTAATATAAAGAAGTATACTAGTGTAAAATCTATATAGATTGTTTTTGATGCGCACAGATGGATGCGAGAACTATTTATGATAAGCTTCAAGCATGATTTAGAGGAATCCGACATTTATCAAGGCGACCAATCAAGGCAGACGAATTTGAAAAATTGATCGATCATCTTAAGAAGTGAGTATTGTTCATGTTGACGTCAACAAACATACATAAGTAAATGCATATTATATAGTGACGCTCGTAATAATCAAAATTCTCACTTTCGCTATAATGGAATAATAAATGAATCTTAACAATTGTTTTAAAAATACAAGTGTAATTTATATTATATGCATCGTACAATTTTGATACTTATTTTATTTTGTGGCGTTCATTATTTTACATTAGATATATACTCTTTGAACCCTTTAAAATGAGAACGTAACAAAATACGAAGAAAGAAAAATTAAAAAGTAAAATTGATAACTTAATACTCGCTTTTCTAAAATCCTAATGCATTTTTTTCGCCCAGATACTGGAATCGCAAGATCGCTGGATAAACTAAAGAACTTGGAATATATCGTGGGAAAAAATGGGCAGAAGGTGCCGCTGAAAAAGAAGTCTCGTCCAAAATTGTACAAGGCGGTCTATAAAATCTTTTGGTTGCCGATATTTCATAATCGGAATCTGCTCATTTATCCAAGTATATTGATAATTTTAAAAAGAGATACCTACCATGTGATATTAACATTTACGAAATTTAGATTAAATGTGTTTATGTGGAAAAAAGTGTTATAAGATACTTCCACTAAGAGAAAGAAATAATAATAGAAAAATTTATTCTGTTAGATTAATCCTTTGTTAGATTTAGAGATGCATCAGATATTCAGAAAGAATTGCCAGAAATCAGTTATTCAGCAATCTTTTTCTGGTGCATCTCTATATATAATTAGATTTAGTTAATACTTATAAAGAAGAAAAAAATTGATCTGAATTAATCTGAGATTTCTCTATCTCTCCCTTTCTCTTTCCTTTTTGCTCGCTCTTCTCAGATTTATTAAATTTATAAATTTATTTTAGGAGGGAGAGGGGGTAATTAAATTTCAACTTTTCCCTTTTAGTATAGCGTAATACGCGTAATGGTACCGATCTTGCAAAGTTGGATCATCAAATACTTCATTAGTGATCCTAACGCGGAACATAAAAACTCTCAACGAATGAAATGATGATCTACATCACCTTCCTAGTCATTATCAGTGTCATCACCATTATTGTTGTTACATCACTCAGTCATGCAATCGTTACATGTTAGTATCAGGATACGTATCGCCTGCAGTTCTCTTCTCTATCGGAAGATAATAATGCGAATTAACTAATGAGCAGAGTTGGGACGTTACCTTAAAAAAATAACGCGTTACCGTTACAGCAGTTACTTTTTGTTAAAAAAAAATAACTTGTTACCGTCACTAGTTATTCATTATAAAAACTAATGTAATACTTGAAAAAATAACGAATAATTACTTTTCGAGAAATTGTTGAATTTAATTCCCTCACGATATTGATAAAATTAATTTTATTCGACTCGTTTTAACACAAGGGCCAAATCTGGCTCAAAAACAATTGTTGGGAGCTAAACTCAACAATTGCCGAATTTAAATTATGAATTTAAATTAAATATGGCTTTTAAACATTAATGTCATTATTAAAAATGTATTTTAAGATTCACTTCCAGTACTGAAAAATAATACATATGTAATGTGAATTACAGCTTTTCAATACTGATAGTGATTATTAGAATGCAGTCTAAAATATAAAATATAAAATATTTTTTAAGAAATAAAAATGAAAAAGTGAACATTTTGTAATTGTATTTATTGCAATTAATAATCTCTTATTATAAATAATACAATGTTAAATTGTAAATATATATTTGTATACTTATGAGCATTAAAAAAATTTTTAAGTATTTTATTTATTTTTTATATAACAACGACACAACTTGGATGATTAGAAATACATTTCTAGAGATATAAAAGCAAAACATCTTTCAGCGCCAGCAATCGAAATATTATATAATCCAATCCAACTCAGCTAATAAAAATTAAAGTAACGATAAAAGTAACGGTTAAATTATTACCATTATTGCAAAAATGTAATCTTACCATTAGCTTTACAAACAGAAAAAAGTAACGATCGTTACCAAAAAAACGTAACAAACAAAGTAATAATGTTACAATAATGGATTATTTCCCAACTCTGTGAATCCATGCACTTATCCAATTAAACCCTTACTAGAAAGAGAAAACAGTTTCTTTCTAGTTGGAAAAAATTTTGCATTATCTTATTAAGTAATAATTGTACACTCCTTTTACAGAATTGTTGAATCAATATGCAATGTTTCATATTTAGGATAACAATGGACTCACATCGATGTGTAATTAAGGATTCAATTTTAAAATTATTTGGCGAAATGATCAATTTTAATGTCCGATTTTAATTGTAATTAATTAAGAAATTATTTGAAAAGTTTCCTTTAGTGCAAAAAATTTATTTAGTGCTTAAAGAAATAGTGCGTCGTATTGAGTTTGTTATCTTGCACGTTTATTGTTTATCATTATCAGTTGTTTGCATACGCTTATTATACACTCGATAAAAAGTCACTTTTCTTTTTCTCCGAAGTACAAATGTACATATCCCGAAAATTCTTTCTTAGTAAACACAATGCCATTGATAAAAATTGTGTAATCAGAATTTTGGATAAATTGAGATGAAATGGGCAAAAAATGGCATTTTTTACTATCTTTTTCAATATCTTTTACAGCAAAACAAAATCTTGTTTCTAAATAAAGTTTATCGGGTCTAAAAGTACAATTCAAGAGTTTTTAAATAAATTTTAGGATATGACTGTATCATTTATTTTCATTAAGTTATAATTGTTTCCGTAGACATAATTTCAAAACAATTTTTTATGTTATTGTAAAAAATTGTATTTGCATAGTCACTTGTATATATGAATATTATTGAACACCAAGACTCACTTTGATTAAATATAATTTGCTTCTCTTTTATAAATATTTGTGTTAAAACACTTATCAGCTTATTTCACTTAATATTGTTTATTATAAAAATGTTAAAAGGACAAAAAAATGTTATTTTTTGCTCATTTTATTCCCACATTTACACAAAATCTTGACAAACTATGCAAATTCTATCAATAACATTGTGTTCAGCGCAAAAGATCTTCAAAATATATATTATAATAATATATTTCAGAAAGTATTTGAATGCTAAACAAAGTTATTATTCTAGAATTTCATGTAGAATAATATGGAATCTAATACATTCAAAATATAAAATAATAAGAATCATAAAAATAACTTGAGTTTTTTTATTTCTATAATCGCTTGGAGCAAAATTTGTAATGTATACACACACACACACACACACACACACACACACACACACACACACACACACATATATATTAAATATTTAATTTTTATGCTCAAGTATTATAATGACTACAAATTTATATTATACTTTTTATAATACATAATAGCACTATTTTTTTTATTTATTTTGTAAATTGCAAGGTAAAATGTGAACAGACCAATTATTCGCAAGTAATTTCTCGTCTTTAAACTTCAAACTGTTCTAATCTAAAACTTTTGAAGTTTTAATTTCTAGCAATTTCCAGACATTTGTTTTTGTAATATTTATATTGTAATATGCAATATTGTTTATAATTGTAATATTAATTTCAAAATGACAAATGAATGTATCATTACTTTATCCTAATATCTTTCTCATTATAGGCATGACCTTCAACGATTATCAATAACACGTTTGCTGGTACAATATTCATCGCGGAATGACGTGTCTTTCGAGTGATCTTATCTCTTTTAAAATATAGTAGCTCGGGAAAAAAAATTCTTGTACATAATTATACACAAACGATTATACATGACTAATTTATACGTAGTTTATTTGTGACGGTTATAAATTGTGTACAACCGTTTATGCATAATTATGCATAATTATGTATAAAAAATTTTTTATCGGCTGTTCAATTTTAAAAGAGATAAGATCACTCAAAAGACACGTTATTCCTTGATGAATATTATACTAGCAAACGTGTTATTGATAGACATTGAAGATCACCTACATTGAGAAAGATGACCAAATATTCATTTGTCATATTTTTGAAATTAATATTACAAATACAAACAATATTGCATATTACAACATAAATATTACAAAAACAAATATTTCAATTTTACTATTAGGTGTTGGAATTAATTCGTAGCGTTTTACAAGTGATGGAAAGTACTTTCATTAATGTATTTTTTAATGCTCATGTGAAATAAATAACATTCTTTCATTAAAAAACGCTACGAATTAATTCCAACACCTAATATAATGGTGCTGTTCTTTTTGTAAATGTATAATTGCAGGTAAAATATTGTGTGGTTAATTATTCACAAATAATTTCCTGTCTTTAAAGTTTGGAGATCTGTTCTAATTTAAAATCTTTTAAGTTTCAATTTTTTATTAGGTGTTGGAATTAATTCGTAGCGTTTTTTAATGAAAGAATGTTATTTATGTTTATTTCATATGTGCATTAAAAAATACAGTAATGAAAGTACTTCACATCACTTGTAAAACGCTACGAATTAATTCCAACACCTAATACCTGATAAAAAGTATAATAATATTAAGTTATAGATTATTGATAATTATAATTTTTAAATGAAAAATTAAATATTAAAAAAATATATTGGGAATAAGTTTCCGCCCTTTTTAAATGAAAAAGATGTGTTTATTTAAACAAATCTATATAAGTGAGTTTTTTCAAAGTATGCTTCTTCGGAAGCGACAACTTTCTCCCACCTTTCCGGTAATAAACGGATTCCTCGAATGAAAAAATCTGGTTCTTTTGAAGCG
>NW_011627133.1:0-18414 GCF_000204515.1 Acromyrmex echinatior | reverse complement strand
TTTCTTCATGACAACGCTCGGCCTCATGTCGCAAAAGTCATAAAAAAATATTTGGTAACGCTCAAATGGAATGTTTTATCCGCCGTATTCTCCGAACATTGCTCCTTCTGATTATTGGTTGTTCCGAAGGATGCAGCACGATTTGGCAAGTCACCAGTTCACTTCTTTCGCAGAAATCGAAAATTGGCTCCAAAATTGGATCGCCTCCAAAGACGAGTCATTTTTTCGAGATGGAATTCGAAAATTGCCTGAGAGATGGGAAAAAGTAGTAGCCAATGATGGACAATACTTTAATTAATCATTCATTTTGTTTTGAAATAAATGCATTTTTGAACAGAAAAAAAAGGACCGAACTAATTTGTACTCCCAATAGAATTAAATCCTTTTACATAAAATATAAAATACATAAATTGCTTATTCATATTTGTAACATTTCTGATACACATTTTGTTTAGAAAGGATTCTCATAAACTTAAAAAATACAAATAATAACATAAAATTCGCGTATGATTCAAGAAAATCTGAATTCTGACTCTGCAATAAGAATCATTTAATTTTTATTTAATAAATGTTTTAATAATAATGTTTATCATTGAACAAAAACTTTAATTTCATACCTTTTCATATAGAAATAAAAGTTACTAAATTTTAAGAAATTTGAAACCAAATATTCAAACCAATAAATGTATTGAAATTTTGCTTTATAGTACGCGTCTGCAAAAATGGAATTACGAAGAGTAATCTTTTTCTATGACATAATAATATGTTTGGTAAAAACGAAACTATAACATTGTAATTAAAAACATGTTTTTGCTGCAGAACATTTTACATAATTTAATCAGCAATTTATAGTAAAAAGAGAATATATTATTAGCTTGTTGAGAGTCAATCCCGTGTGACAATTAGTTTCGAAATCCTGATTTCCCCTAATATAACGGTAATATTATTTTATACATTTAAGGAAAGATTGCCAATACCATTTTGTTTTTAGACAATATCTTTTATTTAAACGAAAGATAAAAATAAACTTTAAATACATAAATACAAACTAAAAATTGTTTTTTATTAGATAATATAAGCAGTTTTTAATATTATTTGTAATTCTGCAATAATTAATTTTTTCGTAAGATAAGCAAAAATGAGCGTTCGATAAAATGAGCTTCAAAACTGACACAATAGACAGTAATACAATATATGCCACATATTCCTATCCTTTTTCTTTTATAGAAATTATCTGTATAAAATACCTATAAGTAAATGTATATAACATTTTCCAGAATTTTTTTATTTCGATATAAAACATTTTTGTTAAATTATATGCGTATTTACTTTATGCTGTTCTGCAAGATGCAAATATGTAACGCGATAATTTTTCATATACTTTGCCATATACGTACTATTGCTCCGATAGAGTTACTTGACACTATAAAGGAACATTAAGAAAATGAAGTTAACTCATGATTTGTTTTACAGACAGGTGTGCTGGTTTACATTACATTACCCGATTTTATATTTAAATTGTATTATGAAGAAACTAAGAGAGAAAAAATAATATAAATGAAACTAATTTAGGAAATTACAAGCATTTAAAACGATATAATATTATTAATAATGTATTATTATTTAAATTACGCAATTTACAAAAGAAAATTGTAAGAATTTTATTTTCGTATTCATAGAATTCGTTTTTAGCTGATTTTTTGATAGAAACAAGCCAAAAATATACGAATTATGAGTTTACAATTTTTTAATTAACTAAATAATAGTTAACAGATCATGTTTTTGTTAGTAATATTAAATAAAGTGCAGTAGTTAGTTTCTGAGAGATAAGAAGGTATCGTTTTAGGAAACCTATGGCACTATCGGCGAGTTTCCTTTATATTATTCTTCATTTATTTTTCATTAATTTACATTACGAAAAGATTGATCTCCCTTCTAATATCTTCTTTTCTTTTCCCCCCTGTTTTGCCATTTTTCCGTTCTCGATAAATGTTTTTCTTTTTGACATTTCTTGACGTTATCTGACATCGTGAAAGTTAGATGTTCGTTACTTTTGCAAAGATTCTATACAAAGCTATACTTATTACTATTTATTAATTACAAAAAGAGATAAAACATCATATTAAGTTCATTATATCTTTAAATATTAGCTTCTTTTCCATCATTTTACAATCAATGTATAGATATAAGGACGGTTCCTGTGATACTTTGTGCATGTTTAATATATCTGAATTTTTACAGTGAATTAAAAAATAGAGAAAGAAAGCAAAACAATTAGCCGAAATCAAATTTTGTTTACAGTATATTGTATAAATCTTTTATTTTACGAAAATAAGTACTATGATAGTATAAGTACATAAAATACATATAAATACATAAAATTGTTTACATATGTATATATATATATATATATATATATATATATATAAATATTTTGAGAATAAAAATAAAAAATAATATTACAATATGTTTACATTAATAAATTATATTATCATTATAAGAATAATTATACTTACCTTTACATTACAAAGAGCATTATATTGTGCATATACCTTCAATATATCAAATATTTTATCAAAGTTATCAGCTTCAACTTAAGTGTCATCATGTGTCATTAAAAGCCATGTAAGTAAAAAGCATCCATTAAGCACGTTTGTATATACTTAGTATAAAGACAAAATGTTACTAATATAGTTACATTTACAATTATTTGTGCCTTGTAATAATAGAGTAAAAGCATTAAATACGGATCAGACACTAATTCCGGATCACACATTATATTTAAATAATTATAGTATATTTTCTATATATCAAATAACATGCATATTACAATATTCTTTAGTATTTGCTTTATCTTTTTAAGTGTCAATTGTTTTTTTATTTATTAGTAATAGCGCTACATATTTTATTAAAATCGTAACTAAATATGAAACATAAACTAGGATATATACTTATAAAAATTTATTTAAAGTATAATATCATAAAATTGTCTTATGGTTATTACAGAAGGTAGTAAATAGCGTTAGATTTTATGAAAAAAGTCAATATCATACTCAATTGAAATTAAATCCAAAAAGGTAAAGCATTTGGTAAATTGATTCGCAATTAGTATATGGGGTCTAATTGTAGATAATTGTCAATACTTAATTTAATCAAAATTAAAACGTACTGAAATAAAATTAAGTCATCCATGTAATCTTTATGATCATTTATAACTATTAAATATTTTATTAATTTGATATCCTTTTGAATAAAAATATGAATTTTTCTTTCAAGAGTGATCCACATCTAGTGGCCTCAATCTATGTATCTATAAATAAAAATTCCGCGAAAAGAAAGGCAATCTAGATTATCTATGTCCATTCTGTTGTTCAGTAGTTGCTGATTAAACGGCATATAAATATGTTATCCTAGTGTACATTACAATGTAATTGTTAGCAACAAAGTTCTGAAAAGAAACTTCTGTAAAAGCTCTTTCTGAAAACTTTATAAAAAATATTGTATTAAAACGTGTTTGTATCTTGTGTAGCAAGAACTAATTCAATTAAAATACTAGCCGACGGCTCAGAAACTATGACAGAGACGTTAGAAGGAGCGCTGGCACTTATTGATCTTTGGTTCATTCTTCGGTTTAGGCATGTTCGAATATCCTCGTGGACAACCTAGGGCGTATTTCTCTTGTCTATATGCTTTGGCCAAATCGGGCTCTCTTACGTACTTTCATTACTATCCATATTTAATAAGTGTTTTGCAGTATTATGACACAATACTCAGCAATGAAATCATCGATTTGGTTCTCATCAACACATTAATTCCCATTAACTTTTGTCATTTCAAGGTAAAAATTTTGAAATATACTCTCGATCCCTATATAATAATACTTGATCTTATATTATTTATCTTTTATTTAATAATATTTTTGATTGAAAGCATTAAAGGAGTCTTAAATTCACAATTATAGGCAAATACAAAATATAAAACGTTTTTATAAAATGCTTTCAATACCATTAACCATGACCTACTTTTAATCAAACTCAAGCAACTCTATGCAGTCTTTCCCATTCGGCTCTTTCTAAGTTAATCTGTTCATTCCTTACAAATAGTATGCAGCAAAAAAAGTCCACAAACATAATTTATTTTCTCTTTCCTCTTCCATTCGTACCTTTTTTTTAGAGTACATCAGGGTTTCATTTACGGAATTTTGCTTTTAATATTTTTATCTGATTTGTCTAATGTTTCTCTATCCTCTGAACTCTTCATGTATACAGACGTAATTTTTTTCAAATTCTTTCACCCATTTGATGCTTTTGCAGTCTGTCTTTTTTAAATAAAGATCTAAAATTTATTGCCGAATGGTCTCTCTACTAATAATTCGCTGCATTTAAATCCCTATAAATCATCCTTGCTAATTGTCGGTTCCTCAACATTATTATCCCATATTCAATCCTTTAATATTTCTATTAACTTCGTTCCAATTCCTTGCTCCTCCTTTATTAACCTTTTGCAGCACGGTATCCCACATCATTTTAACTTCAACTCTTTTTCATATAATTTTTAACATATTATTACAATAAAAAGAACATTGTCAGTGTTTAGAACATCAATTGTTATAAAAAAATCGTAGAAACATTCCTATTGTTAACGAAATGTATTTTATAAATAAACAAACTGAAAAAAATTCATCCTTTTTTACAAGATAATTGTGATTGTGACTAATCAAAAATAGCTAATTAGCCGAAAATGAAGTCTGAGAGGTTTTTTGGGTCGATTACGAATCTAAAGTCAAAATTAAAAAATTCAAAATGGCGGATCAAAAATGGTGGACAAACAAGCGAAAAATTGCTTGAGTCCAATGAAACTTGTTACTCTTTCGAAATCGCTGAGAATCTGACCTCTGATTTTTGAAATTCAAAATGGCAGTTTCAAGATAGCGAACAAAAAATTAAAAAATTAGTTCTGTAAAATGGGATCAAGTAGGTTTTTGGGTCGCTTATTGCGAATTTGAAATCAAAATTAAAGAATTAGAATTAAAATTAAAATTAAAATTATTTGACCCCATTTTACAGCCCAAAACTAATTTTTTCTGAGACCAGATTTGTAATTAGTGACCACGAAAAACTCCCGAGTAAAAAATTTCAACTGAATTCTACGTAAAAAAAACTGTATGCTTTAAAGGATTAAAAATTTTGATGTTCAGGTTGACTTTTTATGGGCATTCGAGTCACACGTGACTGTGTCGGCCTGTTTACGCCCATCTTTTTTATCCCCTTCGTCACATCCTTTCTTGTTTTTAAATCTTCTCACTTCTCAATTACTCGTTATTTTATTTATATTACTTCATTATTTGATTACTCTGATGTCGACGTTCCGGCTCTTAAGCAACAACTTCTTAATCGTTTACAGCGTATCCAAAATTCTAAAGCCTCCGCTTCTCCTATTGGTAAAAATGATCATATATCTCCGTATTACCAGAGATCTAGTTGGCTTAGAATGTGACTATGTCTTATTCTCCATCTGTGATGTCTCGTTTTTCTTCCTTGCTCCTCTATATCTGCGACGCCTCCTTCAGTTGAACTCTGAGCTTCATTCTATCTTTAACTCCATTGTCATCAGGTATCAAGATTACTTATCCTTCCTCATTCATCATTCCACTAAGTTCCTCTTTCTCCTACATTTCAGTTAAATATTTTAATTTTCTTTCTGTATCAATAAGAACCTCTCTCTTTTTGTCCTTCTTCCATTCTGCTACTACGCGTTTTATCGTGTCACTCACAGTATTTAACCCTCACTATAACTACCATTTAGTGTCTCATCCATACAAACACGGATTAGAATCCGTTTGTTTACTTATTCAGAATGATTAAAAAAATCTCTAACAATTCACCAACGTATTTTCAATTTTCTAGAATAAATATTGGAACTTCATTTTGGAAAATATAATAATAAAATATAGTATAATTTATAATTACCGAAGAATTCAAAGGAATTTGCACGAAGGAATCGCTCGATCACTAGTGACCCATACTTGTAGAATAAGAGAAGAGATAACATGGTGTGCAAGCATCTCTCTCTAAAACTTCGCCTCTCTTCCCTGGCGGAAAAAATTCTGTGCCAAAGTATGCCAAAAACTATTTCTAATTATGCCAAAAACTATTCCTAAATACGCGGTTTGGAACACGGAAATAGTTTGGCGTAGAATTTTTCTGCTATGCCAAAGCAAGTCAATTCATGTCTTTGTACGTCAGACAACGCCAAACAATGCCAAACTGCGGTAGAAAATACGCCTAATTATGCTCGAAAGTACGCTTAACTACGCTAAAATTTATGCCTAAGTACGCAAATGAACCATAGAAACAATTTGGCGTAGAATTCTACTCCTATGTCAAAGATTTAAGTTTGGCGTAGAATTCTACTCTTATGTCAAAGATTTAGTTTCGCGTCTTCTTATGCGAAACTATACACTCTAAGCATAGTTTCGGGTACATTTACACTGTTTAAAGTAATACGATGTTATCTTGAACTCATTTGGCATGAATTCAAGATACTATTACGTTGCTGTCATGATGGAATTAGAATTCCATCGTATCATAAATACTTTAATATTAAAACCTACCTTTGAAGACTTACTTATGCTGCGCTCCTTATATACTTTCCTAAGTGATTTTTTTATTTACGTTCATATATCGCCGGGTCTCTCTGTTGGCGGAAATGCATAATGCTTACAGATGAGTAGAAGTAATTCCGTGTAAAATGGCAAACTTACTTTGTTACAAACGGAAAAATTAAAAGTTAAGTATTGTACTTTGGCATAGAAATACGTACCTCAGAAAATGATTTTTTCGTGCAACCGCGTAACTTGGCATAGATAGACATAGTTATTTCTGTGCTCAACTGTTTTCGATTATAGAGTGGGATTCTGAGTAGAAAAACGTAGAATGACATACTTTCTCCGAATACTTATAAAAAAATGAAAACCAATTTAGAGGAGTTCGGTACAGAAGCGTGTAATAATCATTAGTTGCGCGTACTTTGGCATACTTTCTATACCTAACTATATCCAAGTACGCCATTTTTCGCGTAGCTTGGCGTATAGTTATTTTTTTGTTTAACAACGCGATTCTACACACAGTCGTAGAAGTAAAAAGGCATATTTATGGGTACTTTGGCATAGAAATTTTTCTGCCAGGGTTTCTGTGGATGTCACGTTAGAGACAAACGCTACCAATTGTAAATCAAAACGCGAAACATGGAGCAATATTCACAGTCTGTTTTTATTTTAAAACTGTCTGAAATAATGTCTTAAGATGTTAATACAGTTCTCGGATTGACTTATGACATCTTAAGATTATACTTAACCTCTTAGGCACGGCTAAATTTTGCGCGAGGCTGTTTCTCTGTACGGCAGAGTTCAACGCGAATTACGCGTAAACGATGCAGCATTGCAACGTGTGACGGACAATGCTGTTCTCTACGCGAGCACATTGGAATGAAGTTTTTGATGATTAAATTATAATTTTTCTTAAAGATATGATACACATACTTTAACTTTAACAATTTACTTTAATAATTAATAATACAATTGAGTATTATATATTTTAAAGCACGGTACGACACATAGACCCACGTCACAATCTTCACACTCATAGAACGATCTTCGTTTTTTATATTCTTCTTACCACGCATGTTTTTGTTTATATATCATTTTCGATTTCCGAGTCTGTTCCCAAATTACTCTTCGTTTTCTATTTATTTAAATGAAAAGCAACAATTCATACTTGACATTGGCGTATCAAAAACGAAGACTGTATATTCTGTCTGTATATTGTTAACACTGTTATAAAACGTTGTGAAAGCAAAAAAAGTATGAAACAAAACATATGAAAACGATCATTTAATTCAAACGATGAGCGAATGAGCCACTAGAGTGAGCCACTATAGTGGCGCGTCGTTCAGAAAGATGACATCCGCGAAAGCCATTATAGTGGCGCATCGTGCCTAAGAAGTTAATATTCTTAAATACAAGAATCGAATATGAATATTAACCTGTTTCGCATCATGAAATTGGTATTAAACTTTCTTATTGGTATTAAACTTGTTTAACACACTTTAAATTTCTCTTTCTATAGAAAGAGAACTTAAGATGCATTATGATGTCAAACAAGAAAAGAAATTTTATTTCTTAAGCGACACTTATAGAAAGAAATGGTGGAGATTTAAAGAGAGACGCTTACAAACTGAGCACACCGTGTTATCCCTTCCATCATAATTAAAAGAGACTGATGTAACTGGTATGTGTGAGGTGCTTGCTCGCGCGCGCGCGTGTGTGTGTGTGTGTGTGTGTGTGTGTGTGTGTGCATTCGTGCGTGTATGTATGATTTTAATCACCACTTATTGCATCGCTGTCTTACAAGGAAGATTAAGCAATTTAAAAAATTCAGGAAATTCTGAAACATATGTGCAAATATAGTAGTTTTTCCGTAACATAAAACTATTTTTTATTCGTGCGGAATTAATGTATTATGTTAATATAATATCTTTTCTTTTTCAAGTACATTGTAACTAGCTACTCTATCAAAAGCCAAAATTAAATGTACGATATTTTTATAAAAATAACAATTTCTTTATTCATACTTTGTTTTTAATCGTCTCAAGTATTTTGTATATTCCTTTATGCATATCAAAACTATTTGACTAATTTTAGGTATTGACACACTGTTATTATTACTGCTGCTGTTGTTGTTATATAAAAGCTCATATTTTAATAGTTGTTGCTGTATTGTGTTGATGGATTGTATTGAATTTGCCATTTCCGCTATCTCGCGCAGCCAACGGTATGAGATGAATACCTAGGGAACGCGCACATAGGTGTTTTCGCTCATATTTGAAAAATGGTTCTTTGAAACATAACTATAATATATATATCATTGTTTTCAGGGTCAAATGTCGATTTTGCGATATATAAAAATTAAAAATTTTATAAATAGAGGTGCTGATATGGGTATAAAATAAATAAATAATTAAAAAAAAATTTTTATCCTAAAGTACTTTTGAAACCATTCAAATTTTATTCAAAAAATTTTTTCGTATCTCTTACAGCTTCGACGATATTCGCTTAAATGAAACCAATTCTTTCCAAAAGAATGTTTCATCTCCTAAAACTGTAATTCTGAACGAATAAAAATAATTTTGTGTAACGGATGAATTACTTTACATGTATACATAATTTCAGAATTTTTTGAATTTTTGAGTTGCTTATTATCTCTTGTTAGTTTTTTGTTAATTATAGGCTTTGTAACAGCAGTTTTGCTGACGGCTAACTATCTGCAAACTGCTTTAGTTTGTATCATATTGTATCATATTTTATGTTCATATCTATTACTTTGTTTGAACTTAATCTTTTTCATAGAACAATAAACTAAATTAAAAAAAAAAAAAATTTTTTGGACAGATCAACATATACACTTTAATGCTTACATTATAATTGTTATAATATAATTCTTTATCTGTCATTTCTTGTACATATTGCAATATCAATTTTTACTCAAATATAAATTTATAATAATTTTTTTCTGTGTACATATTCGATAAATATAATTTTTTTAAAGGAATTGAAAATGTGCTTACGTGAACTTGCTATAGTAGATGACACGTTGGAAGCTCTCGGAGTGTCAAAGGAATACCAAAGACTACGTAAATGGATAATTCAAATAATAATCGGATGGATTGCATACGTTTTTTATCAATTAATATATTCCAATTTTTTTGCTGTCTTTGTTCTTAATTTTGACATAAATTTCACCTATTTTTTTTTATGATGGGTTTTAAATTTCTGAGCAATTATCCGTCGAACGTCATTATGTTAAATATTCTGATTTTTGCAGCTATCCTTGGGTTAGTATTGTATCTGTGTATACATTTACTTTGTAACTTATTTTGACATTGTGTGTCAAAATGTTTACAATGTGAAACACATAAAGACCTTTTGGTAACATAAAAAATGTCATCATGGAAGCCATGTCAATGGAAGCCATGTCATCAACATGATCTTGACAACATAATGCTTAATGACATATGTATGTTTTCTGTATTGTCTGTACAAAACATGTATATACAATACTTATTTTAAGTTTTAAAAATATACTAAATAACAATTATTTAAAATAAATAATTAATCACTACTTTTCATTGTTAAATATTTATAAGAGATGACCATCTTTAGAAAACGCTGATAAAGAAGAAAATGTTGAGTTGTATGAATAAGTAATGTAATCGAATAAACATACGGTCAAAATTTCTACCTTCAATGAACTTGATCTTGATATATAACGTCATAAAAAAAATAACAGTAAAAATAATGATAAAATTGTAACATAAAAGATAAGGGTAAATTTATCATAAAAGAGTAATGAAAACTAACGTAAAAGTAACCCTCGTCCCTGGCTGTAAGGGAGAGCCGTGCCGCATGTCAATAAGTAGTAGTTATGATACGATTGAATTAGACACTATGCCTCCTAAATTTGTATAAAATTCGGCATAAAAGTTTCATCTTTGTGTTCGTAGCATGCATGCAAAAATTTGAACGGCCCCGGAGGGGCTTAACTGCATAAAACTTGTTTCTGCTGTAAAATTTTTACGCTCTTTCCAAAAGTCTCCGCGTCTTTGATACATTAACGTCTATGATGATATGAGCATGAGCGATGTAACTTCATAGTTTCAAATTGGAATACGAAATGACGTAATGTGATGTTTGGAATTTACTGTTATAGATTTTCAGCGATTTTTGCGCGTTTTGGTCAAGGAAATATTAGGTATAAAGTCTTTGCAAAAAGTGATTGGAATAGGAAATTTACACTTTTCGTAAAAATGAATATTTAATTAAAAATGAATATTTAGGTGCCAGCAACCGGACATGCACTGTAGTATCGGTTATTAACATAAAGTTAATTTATTTATATTATTATTTAGAGATGTTGCTCATAATATGTTAAAGAGTACGAAATATAGGATATCTGTCATTAAATTCCAATTATCCGACCAAATAATAAATTTTATCTTGCGAGATATCTGAAAAGAGATTTCCAAAGATAAAAGAAAAATGGCATGGTCCTTTAACCAATGATACTTTAACAAAAGGTCTTTTAAGGGAGTCTTTATGTTTAAAAATCGATTTTGAAAGCATTCTTTGAGAATTTTTTTAATAAATAAAAATTTAGATATAGTCAAAAACTAATACAAGTCTAGAAAATACAATGTATGCATAAAAAAATATATTTTTTGTAATGTTAATGTTTTAAAATAGTAATAAGATAGCGCTGAAATTAAGCATGCACCGCGAATATGGTTAAACGGTCAAGGTATAGAGCGTATTGTCTCATAGAAAAAGTAAAGCTTTTTCTTATGTTATGTGGACTCCCACGACTCTTTTCTTTCGTGGAGATCTGGAACTCGTTGAAATAAGAAGACAGCTACTAATAATGCATAAATTGAGCGTTGTAGCCTAAGAGAAGACTAAAAATTTTCTTTTCCCACATTAAAAACTAAAACGAAGAATCCAATATCTCCTCGTAAAAATGTATTACTAAATATTGGTTTTTATTATAGTACTATTAAATTAAACCCTCATTTGTTAATTTGAAAAATCTCTCCTTGTATTTATTGTAAGCTCTCCCGCGATTGCACTTCGCTCTCTCCCCGGTCACTTGGATTAAGTTCCATAACCAAAAGCCAAGGCATGTGAACGTACCGGCACATCTGGCGTTAAAGTGCGCCCCTCCCGGCACACTGACCCAGTTTGCGTCCTTTAAATTAAAAGTAAGTCTGACTCGTGTGTCCGTTTAGCAGAGCATGAGTTGAAATTTCCTTCGTCCTCCGACCCCCGGCTCGTTAAGAACCTCAGGACGAAGCGAAGTGCCTCCCGATTTGCGGTCTTTCCCCTGGGCTTCTTCCTTGCAGTCCGGATTCTGGACATGACCAAATCGATCTAATAATTTGGTTCCTGCTGCGTTCACCCCAGCTCCATGCATGCGGAGTTTGAACGTAATACTTATAATAAATGAACTTGTAATTCTCGCCCGAATTAGAATAATTAATATCATATTTTCAAAATGGCAACAGTTCGAAAAAATAATTCGAATTTTCCTCACATTTTTCCATTTATTTGATTTTCAAGAAAATAGAAAAAATTAATATAGACTATTAATTCTAAAGCGATAATGACATATTTTCTGAGTATAATGTAAAAATAGAAGTCAGTCGAACTTTCACTTTTTTTGGAATTGTGATGACCATATTCAAAAACAGGAAATAAAGTTTTGAAATATTTTAAAACATGTACCGCTCCGTTTTCCGTTAGAAAGTGACGCTCAGATGAGAACGAAATTCATTTTACTGGAAACGTTCTAGAATGAAAAGTTGAATGTAAATAATGGCGAGCGCCGGTTATAGTAATTGGTTGGTGCGCCCTATTATCATTTTATCTCGTATATCTTGAATAATTTTTGTTTCTTCCAAAAAACATTTTTGTGAGATATTCTTGTGAAATATATAAGCTTTCAAAAACAGCAAAAATAATTGATATTTTTTACCCCTAAAACGTAAAAACTCCCTTAACAAAATGCATTTGTTCAATGTTTTTAGCAATTGTTTAGCAATTTTGTTTAACATTTCTCAGTTTACTGATTGAAAAATTGTTATTTTCTGTAAGACGCGTAGTTTTCTAATGGCTTTCTTTTTCGTTATTTGTAAACGAATTATAGTTTAAAACAATTGAAATTAAATTATAAATTTTGGACAAAACTCATTTTGAAATTCTGCTCCTCATATATGTATAAAATATTATATTGAGACAAGTAAATAATAAAATTCTAATTTAGTCCGACTTCTAATTATTTAATTATTATTACATTAATAAAACATTAGACGTTTCGGCCACAATCTGGCCATCTTCAGTAAATTCACAATATTCTTAAAACGCAGAATTACATATAGCTGATATTAAATTCAATCGTCGTGTAATATAACTATATATAAACGTGTTCTTTCATCGTGTGAAGGTGCCTCGTACAACAATGTTGCAGTGCCAATTGTCAAATTACGAAAAATGTAGAACAAGAATATCTAGATTCTAATTTAACAAATTAACTTATTATAGTTTTTAATATCTTATAGTCGAAATATATGAGAATATAATCGTTTTCTGTTTTACAGCAAAAAAATGATGAATCTCAAGTACATCCTTTACACAGATGGAAATTTGTCGTGACATTGTGTGTTATTATTTGTCATATCATATATGTTACCACTATTTATATGTATGTTTCAAAAATTTAGATTGTTCTAGAATTATTTATTAAGTGTGAGAGAAATCTTTCTTAAGAAAAAGCAGATAAACATCGGGCAACGATTCAGTGTCACTTTGCTTATTGATACTACTTATTTGGCTTTTAATGTATATCATTTCAGGGATTCTTCTTTTCATTAATGATTGTTCTGTGTCTAAAATTCTGATATTATCCCAATCCAATACTTTACTTAAATATAGTATTATGAAAAACTTTTTCTTTAAATTAGAATTAGAGTCACTTTCGTTATTGTTGTGATTACTATTTTTATCTAAATTAGTTCTACTTTCTAAAGTTTTAATTTTATTTTTTATTGAAAAGATGAATTTAAGAGGATAACCATTCATTAACAGAGTGTGAATTAAGTCGGAGATGTTTTTTTCCTGAAATTTTGGATGGGATAAAAGCAATATTCTATCTAATTGCCCAATGATTACACCCCTTTTATGTATTAACGGATGATTCGAAAAATAATTTAAATATCTCCCTGAATTGGTAGGTTTTTTATAAATATCAAAGATTCTTCCAAAGATTCTTCCTTCTTGTCTCATTAGTTTAACGCCTAAAAAATTAATTTTCATCGCCAAAGTCAATTGTGAATCTTAGCCTTTCATGATATGAATTAAACAATTCCAGAACATTCTCCGCTTTATCTTTATGCACCGCTAATACAGTGTCATCAACATAACAGAAATAAAAAGACGAGATAATATTATTAGTAGTAATAATTTCTTGTTCTAAGTCTTGTAGAACAATATTCACTAATATAGGGGACAATGGAGAGCCTATTGGCATGCCAAAAATCTGTCTAAATATTTTTTTGTCGAATTTAAAAAATGTAGAATAAATTATAATCATAATTGTTTTGATAAACTCATGTAAAGGAATCGAAGTCTTGTTTTCAATCAGTTTTGTTTTCATTTACATTCAATACTTTTTAAAAAATATAAGAACTAAATCGGTCGGAATGTTCGAGACCACGTCAAATGATATAATACTGAAGTTTTTATCGATTACCTTTCCATTGAGTTTATTTACAATATCAAAACTGTTTTTTACATAACTGAAATTCTTTGTATTATTATTATCTATATTATCTTTTAGCAAGGTCGCCAATGGATAAAAAGCACTGTTTATGCAGCTAACTATCAATCTTAGCGGATGATCTTCCTTATGAATTTTTGACAGTTCAAGAACTCGGAAGTTCGCCGTCCGATACATACAATTTTTTGTATATGTTTAGGTCAATGTACCCCTTGTTTTTCCTTTTTTAGTAAGTTACTAATTTCCATTGTTATTTTGTTAGTGAGATCTTTATTTATTAAAGTGTATGTGCTCTGATCACTGAGAATCTCATACATTTTCCCTATGTAACTTTCACAATTCATAATTACTGTTGTATTACCTTTATCGACTCTGGTAATTAAAATGTCCGAATTCTCTGAGATGAATCGCTTTACTTTCCTTACACCTTCTCTTATGATCTACTATTCTCAGACGATTTAATGTCACAATTATTTATTGATTTAAGTATTTGAATTGTTTCATTCCTGACAGACTTACAAATTTCGTCATCAGCTCTGAAAAGGTTATATTCAACATGTTTAATGAACTCGAGCATACTCCTTTTTTTGCCAAACAAGTAATATCAATAAGCAAAGTGACACTGAATCGTTGCCCGATGTTTATTTGCTTTTTCTTAAAAAAGATCTCTCTCACACTTAATAAATAATTCTAGAACAATTTAAATTTTTGAAACATATATATAAATAGTGATAACATATATGATATGACAAATAATAACACACAATGTCATTACAAATTTCCATCTGTGTAAAGGATGTACTTGAGATTCATCATTTTTTTACTGTAAAACAGATAACGATTCTATTCTCATATATTTCGATTAGAAGATATTAATAATAGGTTAATTTGTTAAATTAGAATCTAGAAATTCTTGTTCTACATTTTTCGTAATTTGACAATTGGCACTGCAACATTGTTGTACGAGGCACCTTCACACGATGAAAGAACATGTTTATACATAGTTATATTACACGACGGTTGAATTTAATGTCAGCTATATGTAATTCTGCGTTTTAAGAATATTGTGAATTTACTGAAGATGGCCAGATTGTGGCCAAAACGTCTAATGTTTTATTAATGTAATAATAATTAAATATCACAAATAATATCTTGTGCGGTGGTTTTTATGCTCTTCTTTTCTTAAATTTTGATTTATAAACTACGTTCGTTTTTATTATGTATTCTAATTATTTATTAACGCAATTAGCGTTAATATGCTTATACATAATGCATATATTATAAAGTTAATAAAAGGTATGACTATTTTTTTTCAATTTAGATGCATAAGCTCCAGATTTCATCGAATCAATAAATGTTTACGTGTATTATGTCCTGATTTGTTCGAAAGTAGTACAGATTATAGAAGACAAAATAACATACATCTTTGTGCATCAGCAGATAACAGGAGCTAAGGATCACAATCAATATATATGGATTATAATGTAATAATTATTTAATAGAATTACTGTGTACACACATGCACGCGCATGTATAGAGAAATATGTATAGAGAATGTCTTAATCTAACTGTCACATCACATATTTCAAAAAGTATAATATAAAAAAAGTTTTCTATGAAAGTACAACTGCTTTGAGAAAAGCGTAATGTGATTATTTTTTTCTAAATAGAGATACGATGAGAGACGCAATGAAAAAGACGTTATATTTATTTGCGCATTTTAAAATGGAATTTTTGATTTTTTAGTATGATTTCTCTATAATCATTCTATGTAAAAGTATTAAGTTAGAAATATAAAATATCAATAATTTACGAGATATTATAGATACAACAGCAAATAATACAAAAGTATACACCACACGTAAGGTGTCCGAAGCTAGAATTTTATATTTCAATAGATTAACAATAAAATAAACGTTTTGGCCTCAAATTAGGCTATCTTCAGTATTACAAAGTTTCTTTCTCTAACGCATACATACATATTTGCGAAAACTGTATTAGAGTTGCATGAATCACGTTAACCTTGTTCAACAAGAACGCTCGTTACATATAGATATATTTTTCTTTTCTGGAGAATTATTATTAAAAGAAGTTAGCAGTTGTATAGTCATATGCTCAAGAGGAATATGTCTAATATTCTGATCCGTTTAATTCCCGTTATGGATCATTCTTAGTTATTGAACACATAATTTCCAAATTCTAATGGGCATGCATGATATTTAATTGACTATACATTTTTTTATAAAAATTTTTTTACTAGAATAAAATGAGTAATATGATACCTGTGTATTATATGGAGAACATCCATAAGTATTACCAAGACGTGGCTACTCTGTTGTAACAATTCTAATAGTGAAGATGTTATGTTCAACTCTCATCATGACTGTCAGCTTATAAATAGTTTTGTAGAGATCTTGATGGAGGGGATAACTCGGGAGTTGGGGAAGATATGTTAAGCAATGGAAAGTATGATTCTGGCAATTGCTCCGTATCATTTTGTTTGTTTATCGCGTTAGTCTGTTTTTTTATATATATCATTTCAGACGTAAATCTTTTTTGAAAATTCCTTATTCAATATCTTAATCTTCTCCCAGTTTAATTTCATATTCTAGCTTATGATCTGAGACTATCGACATTTTCTTCACAGTTAATAATCGAATGAAAACATTATCGAAAAAAAACAATATGCAGATATGATTACTAACATTAATGATTCTAATAATAACTTATTAAAAAAAGATTTTACCATACGTCAGTAATATTTCTGAAAAATTCAAAATGCTCGCTTTGCCTTGCATCACGTGCGTGCGTACGTGTGCATATGCATGCGTGCGTGCGCGCGTGCGTGCGTGTGATGTGTGTGTGTGTCATTTGTATTACTAAACACATAATTTTTGTATAACAGTTACCTCTGGCTCTTACCTCTTACTCATTCGAAAATTGTTCTCCAGGAATAATTTAAGAATAAGCATTTAAGAATAAGCATTAATACATGTCTGCAAAGTAGACTCTTAATGTTGAGAATGACAAAAAGTTTCGAAATTGAGATTTTCTTTATCATTTCTTAGTCGAATGTGCTCCAGAACTGTTACGTCGTAACCACATTTGCTTCATATAAAAGCTGTACAATGTGTACTTATGAAATAGTAATCCACAGACTAGCAGTTAGCACGAAGAAGCAATGTGGATTTTTTTAAATTGAACTTAGACATCCAATTAGAGCATTATTGTTATATGAAAATTTATGTGTATCTACATGTGCGTGAGATATTGATGTAGTAGTAATGATGTAGTATGTAATGATGTATCGATGACATGTAAATCGTCTGTGTATAAGTGCTACAATATTTACAATATGAATATTTGTCTTTACGATCCTCTTAAAACTATACGGTGGAAAAAATTTAAATTCGAATGGGTGTTATAATTGATTAAATGTAGAGGCAGAGAATTAAGTATGTTTTATACATATTTTCAAAATGATAACGAAATTGTAAAAAATTACAAATTATTCTAAATCACGTTTAAAAATAATGTGACAAAAGTGACTATCTGGATAATAAGTTTTAATAAATAGTAATATTTTTTTAATCTGTGTTCTAATAAAAATATATGAAAATGCATTATATAAAATGTTATAGAATAAATGTTAAATATCTCAATTTTTTAATGTAAGTACATTTAATATATGTATTCAGGATTATGGACGTAGAGTTACATTGCGGTGCATGAACTTGTCCAATAAATAAACAAAATACTTATTTGTTCTATGTCTTTGTAAGTAATCAATGAATCGCTATGAAACTTTGCTTTTTTAAATAAATTATTTTATGTGAATATTTAAAGCACTTATAAAAGAAAAATGTAAATCATTAAAAGAATTTTAATATTTAACACTAACAATCACAGAAAATAATAACAATTAAAATAAATATATTACAAAAATGTGTTATTAAACAAAAATATGATTTTGTTCACACAACTTTTATATGTACCGGGTGTCTCAGAGCACCCGTACCACCCTTTTAAA
>NW_011627132.1:42076-66492 GCF_000204515.1 Acromyrmex echinatior | reverse complement strand
GAAATAATCATGAGAATTCGACAGAAATTTCGACGGACATCTCGACCAACACCGACGTGTAAATCTCTTTTAATATTCTTTAACATATAATACGCGTATATATATATATATATATATATATGATAATTTTAATATTTCTAACAAATTAAAATTTTTAGAAAGTCAGAACCAAATTTTGCATCTCAAAAACTACAAAAAAATTACATTTGCTAGAAGTAAAAATTGGCATCTTTTTATTGACATCTTACTTTTATTGTCATTTAGAAAATTTTTAATTCTTCTTCTTTAGTCCACTATTTTATTTGTGTTTTTATCGTACGACAAATTTTTCAAGCATAAAGTTGATTGACTATAAAAGAATTGGCTATAGAGAGATTCGAAGATCTCTTTGTCCTGCACATATTTGTTGTACTACAAAAATGTAAGTAAAGTGCACGCTTAGATGTAAATTAAAACCAAAATAGTATTATTGATAAATTATAAAATTTACCGCATCTAATAATTGTTGCACACAGGAGCACAAGATATAAAGTTGCACTGAAGCACCTGATGTGTACATGGCAATCGAAATTGCTTCCCCGAACGTTGTGGATGTAACCTGAAAGAAAATGTATTAGTTATTAAATCATAATTAATACAATTTAGTAATTATTTTTAAATATTTTTTTTGTCTAAAATCAATTTCTAAAAAGGAGAGGAAAAGTAATTATTTAGATTAAGGCACATCCCGCCAATGATCTTAACTTCGATATATATTATCAATGTCATGGCTCTGAGTGACCTCCGACAGATTTTAGATAACGTTCTTCGTTAAAAAGTTATTAACAAAAAAATTCAATTATATAACATGAGAAATCCTTGCTTTAAAATATGTTCGCTATTCATGCACTGTAGGAGGGGTGAGAGTCGCTTCGGGTGAAAATCGTGCGCCCTTTTGTAGGGAGGAAAGGGGAGTGAGAGTTGAAAGTGAAAATCGTGTGCCCCTTTACAGGAGGGGGAAGGTATGAGAGTCGCTTCAGATGAAAATTATGCGCCCCTTTGCAGAGGCGGAGGGGAGCGAGGATCACTTCAGACGAAGTGCTAAAAGAAAATTATAATTTATGATAATTATAGTATTTATATGAGATATTGTATATATTTATTCTTGTACCCGAACAACTTTCACTCGAAGCGACTCTCACTCCCTCTCCCCCTGCAAAGAAACGCATGACTTTCACCTTCGACTCTCACCTCCCTACAGTGCACGAATAGCAAGCATATTTTAAAGCAGAGAATTCGTGTTACATAGTTGAACTTTCTTTCTTAATAATTTTTTAATGAAGGACGACCACTACCTAAACCTGTCGGAGGTCACTCAGAGCCATGACTTTGATAACATATGTCGAAGTCAAAGTCATCGGCGGGATATCCTTTAATCTAAACAATTACCGAAAGGAGGAAGGGAGGGAGGGAGGGAGAGAGAGAGAGTGAGAGAGAAGAGAGAGAGAAGAGGAGGAGAGAGGAGAGCAGAGAGGGGAGAGAGAGAGAGAGAGAGAGAGAGAGAGAGAGAAAGAAGAGAGAGAGAAAGAAGAGAGAGAGAAAGAAGAGAGAGATAAGAGAGGGGCAATTAGATAACAAATTATTACTCACGCTGCTAAACATGATTCCAATAAAGCAGAATCGAAAGACACTCATTACATACATTAAACTAAAGTTTAAAGACAGCAGTTCCTTTAGCAATAAAGTTAAGCTAAAAAAAATGTATATATAATTATAACGCCATGGAATAATATAAAGATAATTACACAAATTTCAGTATAAATCTTAAAAGCAAATATAAAATTTAATCAGATAAATAATTTAAATATATAAGACAAATAATTTAAATATATAAGAATATGTAGTAATAATTTGTCATAATTGTTATATTTTTGTATATTATATAATACAAAAATATGAAAAAACATAATAATTCATTACCCATACAGCAAGTAACGTTGAATCAATATCTCAGAAACATTGAATTACAACATTGCGAACATTGCAGTAACATCGCGAAATATAGATTCAATGTCGAAGAGATGTTGCAGAATCGTCTAATGTCCGTTGAATTGCAATGTTTATGAGTTGTTGCAATTCATGCGACAGTGTATTAATTAATTAAATTTTGTTATTAAAATAAGTATTGTTGATTGACATATTCCAGAACACACACAATTATTGAAAAATAATTTTTAAAAAAACGCTTTCTCATTTGGGAATTAATTTCCTTATTTTCCTAAGCGATCACCCATCCGAATCTGTACCTCCACATGGTATATTATATTTGACTTCTGCGATCGTACTGCGATCGGGAACTGCTACTTCGATGATCTATGAATACTGAATGTGGATGTATAATTGTAACGTGTAGCTATATGTACAAAGACCACGAGTTGACATCGTGCATCAGACAAACAAATAATATCACACGCACGAGTACTCTGCACGCGGTCGCTTCTCGCGTAAACATATAGATATCGTTAAATAGAAATGAGTTTCGTCAAATATCAATTTAAATGATTTAAATTTTCTGTTTACATGACATTCTGTTTTTGTTCATTTTTTACAAAATAAAATAGATATTGATACAATATATAATTTATTCAATGTTATTTCAATGTTGCAGCAACATTAATCAATGTGGAAAAACTAATAAAAATTCAATTAGTGATCTAATTTGTTCAATATTGTTTCAATATTGTTTGCAGCAACATTAACAATCAATATTGAAGAATCAATATAGATGTAACGCTGATAAAACATTGACACTTCAACATTCAACATTGCAATATCTCAGCAACATTCTTTCAACATTCTGTGCTGTATGAGATATGTATATGATGCAGGGTGTTGGATAATTAACGATAAAACTCTCACATAGAGGCAGAATGGATTAAACTGAAATGAAATATCCTTTATCATTTTTTGCAATAATTAACGAGTTATTAATTTATGAAAATGGTCAAAATTGCCCGTCCTAACGCCAAATACAAGCGCGCGGCAAGATAAGACCATCCAAAGAGACACACGTTCTTCATCGATAAGCACGTTGTTTACAAATGACATTGATATTAACGTGCCTAGCGATACAAGGCAAACGTACGCATATGTGTGAAGTTGTCCTCGTACTTTTCGAATTTTATAATTTTCTTAATTATGTTGTTGTGCTACGTTTGTTCCAATTTGTGCCGCATACCGCAACTCAATAACATAAATTTTTCACAAAAATAAAAATTCTTTTTTGCTAACTCTGCACTTTTTAAATTTTATAATTTTTTTGATGTACAAACGTAGCACAACACAGTACAGTAAAGAAAATTACACAATTCGAAAAATGCGGGACCAACTTCACACACATAACGCGTACCTCGTTGAACGGTCTTATCTCATCGCGCGTTTGTATTTAACGGTAAGCCGGGCAAATTTGTCTATTTTTAAATAACTCGTTAACTATTGCGAAAAATGCAAAATGGTAGAGAACTTTTCTTTTCAATTTTGCTCTTATGCAAAAGTTTAATTGTTAATTATCAAATTGTATATGCAGAATGTCCTGTAATTTTTAGCGAAGCGCTCTTTTGTAGATAGAGTGAACTAAATCGAAAAGTCTTTTTTGCAATTTTTGATGTAATTATCGATATTACTTTATGAAAATAATCCAGCCTACCGTCAAATGTAAGCGGGCAGCGAGATAAGATCGCCCAGTGAGGCGTGCTGGAATTTGCCGTTGCTAAACATGTTAATGCCAATGTCACTTACACAAATAACCTGCCTAGCAAACAGTAGCGATGGCAAACGCGCACCTTACTGGGAGGTCTTATCTCGTCACTTATTTATATTTAACGATAGGCCGGGCGAATTTGACTATTTTTATAAATCAGGGCTCGGCACGATTTGCACTTCTCGGTCGATTTTCGATTCGGCTCCATCTCTCGCTACTCCCCTCATCTCATTGTCCTGTGCGCTGTCCAAATGTCGCTCGACGCTTAGGAGCATATAAAAGTACAATTTCATGCAGCATCAAAACGCTAGTTCTCTCCACTCTGCATGACCCCCTACAAGCCGTTTTGCGGCTTGAAGTTTGGAGAGGTCCAACTGCAGCAGAAAGTAGTTAGCAGACGACGCAAACGTTTTGTTCATAGAATCGGACGAAACTAACCGTTTTAACTACTTTTCTAACCTTTTTAGCTACTAATATATAGCTAAATATTATTTGAGTAGTTTAAACTCGTTCTTAATTATCAGTTTTAGTTTAAGAAACTACTCCTGAATAGTCGCGGCAGCCATGTTGGAATCGTGACGTCAGAAGCGAGGAATAACACGTAAATTTATACTGCAAGCCATTTGTAAATAAAGACAATTTGGATAAATCTAAATGACGAGATTGCTTTCAAATACCTGTAAAAATAGGCAGAAATTGTTTTTTTCTCTCTTCATAGTCAGTAAATAGTCGTAAAAGACAGATAAAGTGAGCCTAATTTTGAACAGAAACACATGGTTTGAACAGCTGTTGAAATATACACTTTTACGTATCAAATTCCAAGATAATTATAATTCTTGCTCATTTTTAGGACTTTCATAAGTACGAGACACGTCACATTTTCACAATTAAGCAAATAATAACGAAATGGCATGCAGCACAACGACGTTTCGTCGTCAAAACTTACTTTCCCATGCCTATAAGTTCAGCCATTTATCGTGGCGAGACGCTGTAACACATACACAAATATGAGCCCATGTACATGTGCTCGCTTTCGGCGCGCCGAGAGCACATGGGCTTGTGTGTATAACTATCGATTTCGCCACATTTCACCAGGCCACTGACTGATTTTGAATTGCATGCTGACTATTCAAGAGCCTTAAGCAGGAATTAAATGTATAAAATATATTTTATATCAACAATTATAAATCCAGCGGCTAGCGATTTTTCGTTCCATGAAAAGGTAGCTTTAATAGCTGGCGTTTTGTCAATGGTTTCTTTGGAGGGTTTTCTTTGGAACGTACTACACAATAGGGGTAGCCGCTCAACTGTAATTTTCACGTTACGTGAAATTGCGCTTTAACGTTCATAGACATGAGGTTTATCCGCTTTAGGTGCTCACTTCATTCTATTTTTTTTCACTCATTACATAATTAAGAATAAAGCCATGCATAAGATTGAGCATTTATGCATCATTCTATGCTTCATTCTATCTCAGTTATGTAATGAGCGAAAAAAAAATACAATAAAATTTACAGCGCCTAAAGCGGATGGACCTCATGTCTGTGAGCGTTATATATTCCTAAGCGGCATTTGGACTGTGCGCGAGGCATTGAGGTATTGAGAAAAGTAAGACGGAACCGAATCTAAAAAACGGCCAAGAAATGCAAATCGTGTCGAGCTCTGTCATAAATTAATAACTCGTTAACTTAATGCGAAAAATGCAAAATGGTAGAGGACTTTTCTTCTCAATTTAATCCATTCTGCTTTTATATGAGAGTTTTATCATTAATTATCAAGTACCCTATATATACAATGTATTATATATTACAGGATGATTTTAATCGCCCAAAGCGGATATCTCAGAAACTAAAAGAGAAAAAGTTTCATATAAAAGTTGTAGGTTTTCTTAAAAAAAAAAGAAGGTGGAAAGAACAGTTTGTACAATATATGAGGCATTACCAAGATCAGGTTAAGGTCAGGTAAGGTCAACATGAATTTTTTAAATAGAAGAACTACTACTATGTTTTACTGCATATTCTTGTAGTTGAAGTCGAAACGTATTCGAAACGCTATAAAGTATATTTTATATTAAACAATTTTCGAATTATAAAACTTGACACTTATACTGTACTGCTAACGACGTTACCTAAGGTGTACTACGAGGTTACTCAGTAGGATTTAATCTGTTGTGTGTGCGTATATGTATTGAGTGACTATATAGTATACAATCACTGCAGAATATACAAGTATAACTCTTAGGCAGGTGTTCATAGTCGTTCTTATATTCAAGACTGTTTTAAATACAGTCTTAAGATATCTTCTAGATTCATAGTCGAAAAATAAGGTACTTGAATAAAATCAAGTTAAAACTTATCGAAGACGATCTTATTTCAAAACGTCTTGAACAGTCTTAACATGATTCATAAACAAATCTTGTTCAAAATAAGCATAGACTTAAGGCTACTTTTTAGTTATTCATAGTCATTGTAAGACGATTTATTTGACATACATGTATATATTAGGTGTTGGAATTAATTCGTAGCGTTTTTAAATGAAAGAATGTTATTTATTTCACATGAGCATTAAAAAATACATTAATGAAAGTACTTCCCATCACTTGTAAAACGCTACGAATTAATTCCAACACCTAATATAATAAAATAAGACGGTCTTCGCCAAGGCGTGTTCGAGGTGGACTTAAGCAAAAATTAAAAATATTAAGAAGACCTCGTTCACCTGAAATTTTCATAAAAATACATTGAATAAATGCGTTTTCGCGTAAAAATAAATATTTGATAATTAAATTGATTAAATTGAGATGAAAAAATGTCACTTTGTCCCGCGAACCAAGATATTAAACATCAAAGTTGACGACTATTAAGGTTAGGAAATCTGTCATACTTAAATGTATGATCATGCGTTGTAATCACGTGTGTAGGCAGACAAGATATTTCTCTATTGCCGATTCTTATTTGATGATACGAGTATTAAAAAATTGTATATATTCAATAAAATAATTAAATAAAGATGTTTGTTGGCTCGTTGTTCAAAAATTTGTTGGTAATGCAAACTTATGGCCAAACTTCACACGGGAAATATTTTGACCGAGATTTAACCGATCATAAACGAATATGATTCTTATAAATTTTGCCTATATAAATTGCCTACATAAATACAACATCAGAAGATTTTTTTATATGGCATTTTATGTTTTACATTAAAACAAGCACATATAAAAAATCAGAAACACGAGATCATGATAGATTTACTTATATTTAAATCGTTAGGTAATTATTATTCATTTTAATTAACAAATTTAATAATATTGTATAAAACGTTTGTTACTTTTTTCAAAATTTAGGAATTTGGACAACGGCGAAATCGCGTTTATAATTACAGCATGTATTTTAAAGAAATGCTGAATTTAAACTTTAATTCATATCAAAAAAAATTAAAAAAGTATTAATTTTAAATAACTTAAGCTTCTCTGCTTTAAAACAAATCTGCTTTAAAAACACAAATTTACTGCTTTAAAAATACAAATTATTTTTTTATATTATTTTCAAAGTAGTATTTTAAAAGCAATAAACCACTGCTGTGACAGATTTCCTAACCTAAATAGTCGTCAATTTTAATGATATATTTCGGTTCGCGGAGCAGCGCGACACCTTTTTCTTGTCAAATATTTATTTTTACGCGAAAATACATTGATTGATCAATGTATTTTTATCAAAATTTGAGATGAACGGGATCTTCTTAACATTAATTACCACCTGCAGTACTCCAGGAAAAATACAGACAAGACGGACAAGACAGATCTGTAAAATCCGTTCTTCAACTCTGATAGAAAAATTTTATTGAAATTAATCCTCATTTTGGAACAGCATTTCAGAAAAAATTCAATTTAATTTCAGCGATTTTTTGTTGACAAATTTATTTTTAGCAAAATTTTAATAAAATTTTAAAGAAATTTTAAGAAAAGTTTCTGAAAAGTTTCTACAGAAGTTCAGAGAAATTTCAATTCAATTTCAACGAGTTTTTAGTATGTCAGATGAAAAATTAACTTTCAGTGAAATTTCAATAATTTTTCAATCAACAATTTTGTTAAAATGTTCCAAACATGGAATAATTTCAGTGAAATTTTTTCACCAGGGAACGCACTTCAAGTCGGAATCCATAATCACAATCAAAAGATAATCTAATAACACATTTCATACTTCTCAAATGCAGTGTTTCTATTGGAGAATCTAATCGAAATATTACGAATATCAAATAAGTTTAACTTTAAGACCATTTTCGTCAAGACGACCTTAAATCAAATAAGAATTTCTTAAAAAAAACTTCTTCTCGAAGGTCATTTTATTTTGTGACTATGAATTACGATTTCAAAACAATTGAATAAGACAGTCTTGACCAAGACGACTTTAAGTGCTGCCTTAAGTTTTGACTATGAATACGGGCCTTAGGATTAATAGATTCCAAACGAAAATAAAATAAATCATAAATATGTCTTCTTTTGCTTTTGTCTCTTTCTTGATATATGTATCTATCTTTTAATAAAACTGCGCCTGATCATTGTACGAAATGATACGCCGCATTATCGCGGTGCACAGCCACGAATAGAAGAGAAGCGTTAAATCCAAAGTGAGGGACAAACAGGCGAGAAGTAAAGGAATTTGGGACACGCGGTGCCCGAGTTGGAAGGCGTATATGTTCGTATGGCATGTGTGAAAGAGAGGAAAAGTTACGCTTTTCAATCGACTGTTTGGGATATTGTATTGAGAAACAAAGGAACTTACGTAAATCACGCTAAACGTAAGAAGCAAGAGGATTCATGTTAATCAAGCACCCCAAAGGGTTGAAATTCTCGTTATGTCGTTCATCCTGGATAATACGGGAAAACGCATGTCAGTCAATCCAGTTGATCTGGAACCAGTTGATCATTAAACATAATCAGTCCATGTAATGAATTGAAATAAGAACAGGGTATATGTAATTTTGTAATTTTGACTTCCCTTCCTTTCCTCCGTGCAGTACATACGTATGCACATACGCACACAAAACAGATTAAATCCGATTGAGTAACCTCTGCGTGGTACACCACGTTACCTCGGGTAATGCTAATGTCAGCAGTACAGTGACTATCAAATTGTACTTGACTGTCAACTTAAAAAGTGCTTCAGGGAGAAATACTTTATTAGTATTTGAAAACGTTTCGACTTCACCTACAAAAATATGCAATAAAAATAGTAGTTCCTATTTAAAAAATTCTTATTTAAAAAAGTTAATCTTGACTTGACCTTGATAATGCCTCATATACAAAAACTGTAATTTCCATCTTTTTTCCCAAGAAAACCTACACTTTTATATAAAACTTTTTCCTTTATCTCTCTTAGTTTCTGAAATCCGCCCCATTAAAATGATCCTTGCATACATATACAATATAATCAAATATATTATATTTCTTCATACTTTTTTCTTGTCACAGGAATTGATAGAAGATATTATATACTTAAATAAACTCTGAAATACTCACTATATCACATCATTATGATGTTGACATAGTGCTTTAATTTCTTTTTCTTTTTTCCAATAACGCTCAGGAGAATGTCCTGTTCGAAATTTTTCTTCATTTTTTTCCTGAAGTACCATCGCGATTTTCATCGCTATATATCGATACTGCGCTGTTACCATCAAGACTAAATGCATCATGTATACCTCCACACTGACTTTTTTAACAAACATATATATCATGCAGATCAGTATGAATAGATCTCCTAGTAAAAAGATTCTGAACGAGAATGGCTGTTTGGAGAAAGCAGCAGGCATTCTGTAATCCTCATAACAAAACAGATTCTTCTCGAATATTAATACAAAATGCATAGAGCTCCATCCTATTATCGCCACCACGCCAGAAAACAAGTAAAAATTGAGTGGAATCTTTATCGGTTTTAAAGTCGCTATTACAACGTTCTTCATAGCTTCATCAGCAATATGCAGTATTTCATTCAACTTTCGGATTAATTTGTATGCCAAATTTTTACGAATGCAAATTCGTAGAACCGCAAAGAGTATTTCTATGAAGATTACAATGGTGAGAAGGCCATCCTTAAGAGCTTTCTCCATTGACACGTAGATGCACCCAGGTATCATTGCGATTATCAAAATGAACTCTAATATCCACACAAAAATGCTATATATTTTCCAAAAGGATGAAAAGGATGAGTCGCGGTTGATCATCGGTAAAAGATTGCCCGAGAGCAAATTTAACCGAACATTTAAGGAATTCACATTTTGAAAGTTCATCCTAACGTCAATCGTCGAATTGTGTGACTCTCCGTACCTTGTACTCACTTCGCTTCACGTCTTTCTCGTAATGTTATATCACACGCATATCTCATATTCCTTTTCAAGAAAACATGTGTATCTTTTTTGTCAGTATTCGGAAATAATGGCGTTGTCGATCTCCGCGACGTTCCATTATTCCTTTGAATTTCTACTTGATAACTGGATTTGTATTTATACACGTTGTCACATGACATGCAATATCGTAGTATGTACTTTTCATTACAATTTATAATGTTTTATCTTGTTATTAGTGTCAGAACTTCAATATCGTCAATGATATAGCATATTTCTGAATAAATAACAATATGAAGAAGTCCTCTGTCATCTTCAATTATTATGAACTGTAGAAATTGATAAATAAATGTCTCGATGTCAAGAAATAAAGGTATTCGAGGCAGGACAATCTTTAATATATCTGTTATAGGAAGAAGTATGGTATTCAGAGACCTTCCTCTTAATATATTTATATTCCACACTATTGTATTATACACAACGATGATTATCTTATAGTGCTTTCTTAATTACAAGCACGACTACACGTCGCAGAACTGAGTTGCAAAGAATTCACAATATACAGTGTTGTTTAACACGTACTTTATCTGAATCCTCTCTCATTTTCTATTATCACGACATGTAGAAGTTAATGAATAAATATCAAAATGTTAAAAGAAATTAAGACATTCGATGTACAGGACTGTAATCTTTACTACATCTATCATAGGTCAGAAGCTTTCTTTATAAGTATATCTGTTTCTACACAGTATTTTATACGATGGTTATCTTGAGGTGTTTTCTTTATAATTACAAGCACGCTTATACATCACAGAACTGTGAGTTGCGAATTCCTAGTATATAATGTTTAACGGTTTATAAATAAAAAGGACAAAATAATCTTCTGAGTTACTAAACATGTTAATGTTTTATGAAAATTAATGCAACATGTTCATAATACCTCAGATGGCACACAACGTCCATTAGACGTCTAAATCTTGTTTTTATTCAGTACGAACGTCTATGGACTTAATATGAATGTTTTTAAAACACATTATTTGACATATTAAGAATATTAACATTTGAATGCTTCAAAAATGTCCTTCTTATATGTTTGCATCCTTTTCGTTGTGGAATGGTTATAAAATAACACTTAATAGAAGCTTTGTAGTCACAGTGCGATCTAGAATAAAATTAAAATTGAAATGAAATCATAGTTTCAATGGATGTTTTTTTATAATACTGGTATCGAGAAATTGAAGTTACATTATGAAAAGTTAAATATCAATAGTGATTATGTTTAGAAATAACTTAAGAATCAAATTAATAAAATAAAAAAATAGTAAAGTTGTAAAACAATATTTTAAAGAGCATACACCACTACCAAGATATTGGTAGCGCATGATAAATAGATTTATTAATATCACAAGAACAATTCTACATCAAATATAAATGTTTCGATCTTAATTAGACCATCTTCAATATATATAAATAAATTATTTTGTATATATAAATAAATTATTTTGCCGAGACGCTATTTTCACAATTAGTTTCCAAATTGCTTTAATATGTATCGAATCTTGTCAGTTCCATTGAATTACGTGAAACGCTCGTTACATTATAGATTGTTTACAAATAAAAAAATTAATCCTTTAGGAGATCATATTACAAATAATATCAATTTTATGGAAAAGATTAGTTAGATTCTCAAACGCACAATTTCCAGATTCTAATATAAAAAAAAAAGTTTTTCCTTATTATATAAAATTGTTAAAAGAAATGTTATACATAATATTATACTACATACCTGCATCGAAACAAAAGCTATAGAATCAGATTTGGTGGAAAGAAAAGATTGTCTTAGTTATTGCTATCGATAACTCGATGTGCCCCCTACCCTGAGACCCTACTTATATACCTGAACGTCTCTGGAGAGCTAGAGAGAGTAATCTTGATGTTGCATAGGGGATATGAAATTGAGTATAGGGAAATATATCTCTGATAAGCGCTCTGTGTCACTTTATTTATTTAAGGAACCAGTTTGCTTTTTTATAAAAGTCATTTCGGAGATTAATCTTTTCTGAAAAGATGGCTCAGAGTCTTGAATATTCTCCCAATTTAAATTATTATATGTTCATGGTTTATTTAAGACACTATAGAAGAAGAATTAATTGGTTTCTTAATATCCACCTTATATTCATGTATCCAAGTTTTTAGTTTCCGTTTTGTTTGTCTTACATATGAGGAATTACAATCGAGACAGCTAATTTTGTATATAATATTACATTCTATTTACATTCTATTTCTATTTTATTTCTATTTTATCTAATTTATCTTTACCTAATTTTTTATGAATAGGTTCAAATTATTCATAGGTTTACTATATGCTAAATCAAGATTATTTTTATCAATATAGTTACCTAAAGATTAAAGGTTACCAACAGATTCATCAATGAAATTCATTTATGAATTTCCTGGTAACCTTTAATCTTCACCGTCACAAGGATCAGCCGATCTGACCAAAATAACGCGGCATCCTGTGTCCTCTCGACGCGGAGAATGGGCGTATCGGCGCTTATCACGATTTTTGAGCGATTTCTATTGTTGAATTTCTCAAAATATTATTATTTCTTTTTGCGAGGTTTTTTAGGATTTCATTATCGACGGTTCAGAGCTGTAGTTTGCTTGATAAAGCTTTGTCTCACCTCAAATGATAGCGAAAAAGAAGACGCCCATCGGAGGCACGAGGTCACTTAGGGAAGGAGTAGCACGCAGATGACGCTGCTTTGATTTGTTTTTAATAATGCTCTGATTGTGAATTTGTGATTTTATTATTCAATTCCTCCCAGGCAATTATTAAAAAGGGAGCGACTGTAGCGGTATGAAAGGATGGATCCACTCTTTACCATAAAACAAGCGAGAGACCTCGCTGTCGATGCCGTAAAGGAACCCTGGAAGACGATGTCCGGAGACTCTGAAATCGTCCAAAGGAGGAGTCCTTCAAATCCTAGAGGCACTCCACCCGAATAATACAGAGGAAAGTCTTGCGAGCAGCTGAAAAGGGTGCCAACTACAAGTCATATCACGCGCTCAAGAATAGACAGCACGCGACGCGATTCACAAGGGCTCGCGGAACTCGCGAAATGCTCGTGACCAATCAGGCGCGATATGGCTTATCACGTGGCCTACGGTGCCTGCGTTTCCCCAAAAGGGACCTCAGGTCCGGCACTTGTGCTGTGGCGAGTTTTGGTGCAGGACATGCGTCAAGACACAGGACCTCGCCAGCATTGAAATCGTATGTGTAGGAATCGAATAGCTATAGGAGGATTCCGTAGTGAGACGAGCGTAATGTAACATATTATAAAGCCACCGATTTCTAGATCGGAGGGATCGCAAGTATCCACAAGTATTTTGTTTAGTTTCATTCAGTTTGATATTTTAGTAAGTGACTGCGTCACCTTAGCGAGCGCGCAAAGCGTGATCATGCCATCCTACCCGATGTCGTACAGATTCCGTTAATTACGAGTCAGCTATTTACACTCGCGCCGTGGCCACAGCTAGATTATTTTATATCGTTGCGTTATATTTTTGTATCGCTTCTTACTATCGAGATTGTGTTAAATTTCGAATAATATTCTTGCATATTCTAAACTCGCCATGTTCCGTCGTAACAGTTCTCGTTATTCTCGTGGTCGAGCTCAAGATCGGATTTGTTTACGTGTTAAGCACGGATAACCGCCACTGCGACTGTCATATCCTAATTACCTTCTCTAATTACGATATTAATCGTTCGTAGAGTTATTCTAAAATTTGAAGCTCGTCGAGATAGAAAATCCCTATATCTAATATTGCGTGTTAAGAATATCGTTTGGAGGGGCAATCACACCCTTCCCCCTATTAACGCTTTGTATAATGTATGATTGTTAATTTATCAACCAGCGTACGGAATATTGCAAACTAGTGAGAGCAAATATATATTATCATTTCTTGTTACGAATCCCGTATATTTTATTGCTGCATTGCCCTTCTCCAAGATATCCACCGTTCCCAACCATGAACCGCCCCTTCTACTGTGGCTGAGCAATCGGTTATCAGAACTAAGAGCGTCCGCGATTACGTAGAGATGTGTATTTTGAAACCAAAAAGAATCTAAAATCCGGGCAAGTGAGAATCAGCGTGATAATTAGTAAGCATAAAGTAATTTTTTTCTTTATTCCAAAATATAGTACGTTTCGGCACACTTTTTTTTGTCATCCTCAGCAATTACAAAAATCAAAATTTAATTCCTTGTGTGTCTAAGGAAAATCATCATATTTACAGATGCGACGTTATACAACCTATTAAAAAATTAATGTATTTCATAATCAAATCAAACAAACCAAATTAAAAAATTTTATTATAAAAAACAGTGACTCGTTCAGAACAAGAAAGGAATTCATCTAAACATTAGATAAAAAAAATAGTTTAACAATTTAAATTTCTTAAAACTAATGAAAATCTAATTAGACTAAATCTAAATCTTGTTAGACGCATGTTAATCATAGCTCGAAAGAAATAAGACTGTTACATTATATGTAATAAGTAAAACATGTCAGTCAACAAAGAAAATATAAAAGGAAGAAAAGACAATGTCAATACATAAACAAAAGATCAAATAAGTCAAAAAGATAAAACTATTTGATGTCTTCTAATAATCGAATATAAGTGTGATGTAAACTCTCCATATCTGAACATAAATTGAAACTATTTTGTAACATGCCAATATGGAGGTACTCATATGGAGGAAATCATATTATTCATTTATTAAGAAACCGTTCTTCATCCGGTATTGTGACATTCTCTCAATCAAAGTCATGTTGATATTCAATACGGTGTTTTGTGATCACCGATTGAATATTACGATTAATATGATTTCAATATTTAGCAATCTAATTTTAAGTTTTCTTCCTGTCTGTCCAACATATGAAGCATCACAGGATTTACAAGCAATTTTGTATACAACATTTTTTCTCTTTTCAATTGGGAGGATGTCTTTTTGTACTTTAATTAAACTGTTTAATTTATTTAGACTAGTAAAAGCTAATTTAGTGTTAAAAATGTTGCTAATTCTTTTAAATTCCTCCGAAATTTTAGGAATATAAGAAAGCACAAACCAAGAGACAAATTTACTTTTATTTTCCACTTTTGATTCAATCTGGTGTTTCCTACCCTTATGAATAAGAAATTTTAAACGTGCATTAATAGTATTAAAAATTAAATCAACTGAAAAATATTTTTTATTAATATACTAATAATGTGATCAAAATTTTTTTAATGATATTTAAGATCCAATAATAAAAACACTCTATCCAATTTTGTTTATAATATGTAATGATCTAGATGATTGACGACACGTTTTACTTATTACATATATGGTAATGTAAGTCTTGTTTCTTTCGAGCTATGATTAACATATATCTAACAAGATTTTCATTAATTTTAAGAAATTTAAATTGTTAAACTATTTTTTTTATCCAATGTTTAGACGAATTTCTTTCTTGTTCTGATGAATGCGTACGAATGAAGAATCGAGACGTACGAGCGTAGTATCGTTCAGCATACAAACTGACGGTTAGCGGTTCAACGCTTATAAAATCTTGTATTCGTTTCGAAACAGCTTGTAAATATTTCCTCGCTGCTCGTAGAGGCTTTTCCACGTTTCGAGTGATAGCGATAGTTCGTGTCCGCGATGATCTCCAAGGACGATCTCCACGTAACTCGGTGGGCCAACGTTGATTCCAATTTCCAAAAATTTGTAGCCCGTATTCGTCAGATCATAACGTCTGCTCAGTAAACGCAACGCACAATACTCCGTACTGTGTACATACATAATGTTAAAAAAACTTCTTTTGTGTATTGAAACTTACATATTATATTCCTTCTTCACATCGTACGATGTACTGCTCTCTTTAGCGAAATACATTTTTTCAGCCGTTCATACAAATATCACAAGACTGATTGCATCCGCGTAAATTGTGACGTAATACTTCTGGAATCGATGAGAGAAAGTCCTTCCCCTCTTTTCAAGAATTTCAAACATGTCGCGACACGTTTTATCATGTCTTTCTACATATTTTCTTGTCACGAATTTATACATACGTTTGTACATACGTTTATACGTTCGTTTATATAATACATACGTTTATACATACGTTTATACATACATACGTTCATATATACGTTTACACATTACAAAGGAAGAGAAAAAATATACATAATAAATACGTTAATGTATTTTTATTTAAAAAATTCTTTTGCAACCACCAGTTATATATTTTCAATACATTTTGTAACGCGCAATTCTTAACTTGTTGTCCGCATCGTATAATATTAGTAATATCTAGATTAGATAAAGATTATATGTCTTCGTAAACTGCATCCAAGATCTCGATGTACATGCGTTCTCGCTCATCGTCCAGAAACAAGTTTCACAGTTACGTTCGTTTCTCGCGTCCCTTGACATACACGACAGCATCATCTTCAAATACAGCCATCGTAACTAGGCGTTTCGCCTCGTTGTACGGGATCATCCCGTTCTCCCACTGCAATCCATGGTGATAAGCAATCAACCAGGAGCAAAAGACTTATCGGATCTTGTCAAAAATTTCCATGGCACGGGACTCATAAAAATGTAATGCGTGAGAACGATCCCCTATTTCACCGCCACTTCCTTCACGATAAATTTCTTGTTAACGATGAATCCTTGCATCCGGATCCATGAACGTTGGCATGAGCATGTTGATCGTTGGCATGGACGTCGATTGCGACGTATGGTAGATTTTATATCGTGTTAAAGGTACATTTTGCGCACAACGTTGGTCAATGGATTATACTGAACTACACGATCGTGTATAATGAGACAATAGGCTGTTGTATTTGCGGGCACATTCTCCTTGCAGTCAAATTCTATGCGTACGTCCACAGTGGCACTCTTGACGGATTCGTTTTGTCGCGAGCAATCAATGACCACAAAAGGCTCTTTCTCGACAAATGAGAGCACGTTGAGTAGCGTTTCGAAGCAATCGATTCCATAATATGCTCTACGAAACACACGTACATATCAAATAGAACGGCATATCTCTTTTTGCCAAAATCCAGATTTAAATCATCGTATGGATAAAACGCCGAATTTAGATCAAGTTTCACGTTACTCAAATTACAATTGTCGAACACGCTAACATCTCGTGACATGATATTCTTTCGACCAGTCTGCAAAGCAAAGATAACGTATTGAGGTTTTTCAAGAGTCTGAGTCGCCATTCTGACGGCCCATACTTGGTCGTATTCTGTAACAGAGGATACTCGTACAGATCCCACGAGCGAAAATTCATTCTCAGATAATGACCGCTTTCCAATGCTAGCAGCATGATAATTTATTGACCTCATTTAACTCAACGTGAGGTATTCGCCACTGTACTTTAAATAATTCAATCTCAGATTCCGTCACAAGATTTCCCACCAAGCAATTGTTGTCGTTGCGCGCTCGTATCAAAATTAATTCGTGGCGAGCGTTGACAACAATCAGGCGTTTATAATCTTCGCAAAAGCCGAACAGCATGCTGAGCGGCACGCAAAAATTAAAATGTCTTTCCTCCGTGTCGGATCTAGAGTTTCATCCAGCGTTCAGCGCAATCAAAGCTTTATCGTATGTCATTGACACGTAATTCTTGAGCGTGCTCAAGTTATGCCCATGTTTCGATTGCGGTCCACATCTCCACATCGTTGAGTTCATATCGAATTTCATCAAATATGAACGTCACGCAATTATTTACAAGCGTCGTTGGCATCTGATCGTTTTTCTTTTTCACCGTCAATCTTCCTTCGACGTAGAGAAAACTTTCGCACAGCAACGTGTACAAATCCTGTTGCTGTATGGGTATTCTTATCTCGTCGCTGTACCCGAATGTTGTATTAGCGAATGGATTGTACGTGTGAGTCTCAATCTTGACGATGCGATCATCAAAGATCAGCTCACCGGTAATATTCAAGATATCAATCATCTCAAAAGTTGCGCACCGCGAATCCCAAAGATTGTAAAAATTTAACGTTCGACGTGCTGAAATTTTTCTTGCTGATGCAGTTGGATGAGCGAGCGTTATCGAGCGGTGATGTTACCAACCATGTAAACAATGCGTTATCTCTCTGCGTGCGTTCCGCTCCGTTCAATACGAGCATCTCACGCTCGCTGTCGCACGTGTAATCTGACGGTGATCTCCTCTCCGCGAAAATCGAGCAATCGTCCGTTCTGGTCGACGACGCGTATTATTAGATCCGTAATGCTCCATGCCGTCGACAAGTAAATGATCTGCGCCGGCCTCTCCGATATCTTACATCCTGGTGGCATGCTCGGCGAAAATTCGTGTATCGTGTGCGCGCTTGTGCCGTTGCTACGCGCCCGCGGTCACGTTATACTCTACGCGGATAATGTTTACGTTCATTATGTTGATTCGTGCTATTTTCGCGGTCGCAGTATACGCTTCGACGAGAATCCCAGTAGCGATCCAATGCTTTTGGGCTTGCCAAAGTTTATTCTGTATGCACATCTAATCTCGCATCTCATCGTGTTGTAGTTTGCGCAGAGCGTAATCGGGTATTCCCCACCTTCATCATTATCGTCATCAGTGTCATTGTTGTTGTTTTTGTTGTTGTTGTTGTTGTTGTTGTTATTGTCACCACGCACTATATCAGTTTCAAGTGCGTCGCGGTGCGAACGTTCCGTAAAATCGTACGTTTTAAAAATTCATTTATGCACATCTCGCACTTCGTACGAACCCTCGGGAATTGTAATTTCTGCGTCGTCTTTGCCAAAATAAAATTTATTGTTCGATTCGTTTACATTTGATATCGTGTGATAAGTCTCAAAAATCGCAAGACCGAAATCGTAATCGCCGTCACTCAAATCTATGGAGGGAAAGTTCGCCGTGAGGATGGTGCTCTTCCCACTCAACGTAAGTGTCAGCGACATGAAAAAGCGACGGAAAAAGCGTTTGACTAATACTGAGATTTTACAGCACCTCGTCGAGCTTTTTAAATTCACGCACGTCTACCGTTTGTAGAAACAGACACATCTGTCCGCAGAAGTTCTGATCGTACGTCTGATAGGCGGCTCTCTCGCTCAGAGCCGAATCTTTCGCGGTGACGCGTTTTCTCGACGAGTACTTTGTCTGACGCGTGTCTATCGGTGAGATCGTTGCTCCGAGAATACACGATGTCGTGTTCTCAGCATGCCGCGTCCAGCGGATTTATGCCCGCGTCACCTCTGGCTAATCGCTTCGTAAGCCGAGTGCCCGGGCCGCAAAACTGGTAGCCCGGAATATGTAACTCGAAAGAAAGCGCGTTTATCACTCAATTCACAGATTGCCGCCTGACATTCGCTACAATCCTTTATCTTAGGTGCGGGACCGTCGATATGCGTCCCCTGTCATGGCTGATTGTAGTGCTCGTCGCAGCGACGATACGTTCGAACCTCCGAATCCGCCTTCACGTGTTTAGGAAGCTTGTCGCACACGCAGTCAATATAGTCACCGTATATGCATAAGAGTATGACCTTCAGTATATACTGCAGCTGTTCAGCATTCAAGTCCTGAATGTCGAAAGGATGACGCAGCGCGAGATACATTTTGCTACTGTGTGACTCGTAAATTCGCGCGCCTTTAAATAGTCGTTCGAGAGTACGCAGCCTTAATGTGAGCATGAAATTCATGCCATAACCTGTCGATACGCGTTACGAATTGCGACGCGAAATCACGAATGATGGGAAGCAGCTTGGAGAAGCGCAGGCACGGCGAAATGCTGCCGAGTATTATACGCGCGATCATTTGCGGCCCGTCAAATTGTGGTAAAATCAACGTTCTCATAAGCTTACTCGAGAGCCCGAACGGCGTACGTTTCGAAAACGTGTACATCTACTCGAAATCGTTGCAACAGGCAAAGTATCAATGTCTCGAAAATTTGTTTACGTCTATCGATGAAATCGGCTACTTTACGTTCTCCAACAACAGCGACGTTGTTCCGAGCAAGGCGCGCCCAAATTCTATTTTTATCTTTGATGACGTGGCATGCGACAAGCAGGATGCGGTGAGAGAATACTTTTCGATGAGTCGCCACGCGAACGTTGACTGCTTCTATCTCTGTCAGACGTACGCGAGGATATCTAAACATCTAATACGCGACAGCGCGAACCTGCTGATCCTGTTCAAACAGGACGGTATCAACTTGAAACACGTTTACAACGATCATGTGAATACTGACATGTCGTATGACGAATTTTGCACGTTGTGCCGCGACTGTTGGCAGCAAAAATATGGATTTCTAGTGACTAGACAAAAACAGTGGGCTCAAACACAGTGGGACAAACGGACGATACAGAAAAGGATTTAACGAGTTCGCAATACCATAACGTAACAGGGTCGATTATTGAGCAAGAGGGAATACAAGTACAAACACGCCGTTGATGTCGATTACACTCAAAAACAGAAAAAGAAATCTGGAAAGGGATTACCTCATGCAATGAATTGAATGACAACGTGATCGATTACGTGCATTGGGATGATCCCAACGTGCTGGTTAATCGTCTATGATTGCTCGACGCTTCGCACCGAGCAGGCAACAACGAGATGCTATCGATCATCGAGGAACTTCGCGAAGCTAGTCTTATTATAAATTAAATCGCGTATCCATGAAACGATTCAGTCGAGAAAACATTAGCGAGAAAAAATACATTATTTTCTTGTACCCAGTGTATTACGCGTCGAATCATGAAAAAGAAATCTGAGAAAAAGAGAGAGAAAATTAGCTCCGAGAGACATTGACTCGTCGAGGAATTGCACGCTCCTGCGAGAAGAAATTTTCTGCGAAGGCGCCATAATCCAGGGATATGATGATCTGTGGCAGGCTGATGTCGTTGAGATGCGCCCGTACTCAGGTTTTAATAGAGACCACCACTACATACTCATCGTCATCGATGTGTTGAGCAAATACGCATGGGTCGTATCACTCAAGAGCAAGGAAATGAGACGACTAACGCTATTGCTGAAAGAGCGTTCGAGAGAATAGATGTCCGAAAAATTTACAAACGGATATGGGGAAAGAGTTTTATAATGCTGATGTGCAGAAAATCTTGAAAAAATATGATGTTAATCACAATTCCATGTATTCGTTGAAAGCGTCAGTGGTGGAGTGTTTCAGGTTCAATCGCTCGCTCAAGAACGACATGTGGTAGATGTTTACGCTCAATGGTAATTACAAGTGGGTCGACGAGCTACCACGTCTCGTGTCAGATTACAATGCGCGCAAGCATCGCACCATCGGCATGAGACCCGCCAAAATAACTCCCCCGATCGCCGAAAGACCCTTGGGCACGGTGTACAGCGCAATAAAGATCGCGGGTCCTGCAAAATTCAAAATAGGTGATTCGGTACGTGTGAGCAAATACAATGATTTTTGAGAAAGGTTACACGCCAAATTGGACCACTGAAGTGTTTACAATCGTTAAAGTGCAGCGTACTAATCCTGTAACCTATTTACACGAGGATTATCGCGGAAAATCCGTCGCTGAAGCGTTCTACAAGTACAAATACGCATCGCGCTACTCATCCTGACGTGTATCGCGTGGAGAAAGTACCGCGCAGGAAGAGAAACAAGGTATACGTCAAGTGGCTGGAATTCGATGGATCACACATTTCATGAATATACAAAAACAATATTATTTGATAAAATTTTGATTCATATATTTTATTTCTACATATAAAAAATATATCAATATAAGCATATTTTTTATTACTTCGTACGTATAATATATTTTTTATTACTTCCCATTCATCTTTTTTGCAGTATACAGATATAAAATACGTATATAAATGTACGATACATGAAATGAAAATAATAGTAATACATAATAAATGATACTACATAAAACATAATAGTAATACTCATATAAATGTAAAAAATACGCATTATGTGTAAATTATAATGATAATAGTATATAATAGTAACATGTACCATTATACACTGTATACAAATATTTAAAAATGTAGAAAAAACATAACACGAAGACAAATTAAGATAATACATGAAGCATAATAGTAATATAAATATTGATACATATGTGTGTGTGTGTGTGTGTGTGTGTATATATATATTGGGTCATCTAAAAAGTATCCGCGGTTTTTTGTCACTAGATGTGTGTTGATAGTCATATATCTAGTGTCAAAGTACCGCGGATACTTTTTAGATGACCCAATATATATAAATTATAATATCTGTGTTAACAATAAGTTCAGTTGTGGAATTCAAGATTTGGAAAATTATATTGAACTGCTCAAGAGTCGAAAACAAAATATCTAACTCTAATCATGAAAGACGGTTTATATACAATTTTGTTTATTTATGAAGATCATTTCTGACGTTAATCTCTTTTGACAGAATGATTCTATATCTAATATCTGAATATTATCCCAATTAAATTTGTGATAATATTCAAATTGATGTTGTGAGACCACATTGTGAGCGCTATTTAATTTTTTAATGTTAGTTTTATGTTCATTTATTCCAGTTTTAACTTTTCTTTTAGTTTGGCCCACGTAAGAGAGATGTTTTTTTATAGGAATCTTTCATCGATTAAGTCGAATACCATACATGTCGAATCATTATTTTTCCTACAATTTTTTATTTTAAGGTATACGAATAATTGTTATACGACAATATATTATTTGACCTTTTACAGATGATTAATTAAACTATTTGTATCACGAAAGTATATTAAGGGAAAAACAAGATTTTTGCGTGAGACTATCAGTATCTTTCCGCGCATTTTATTTATTCAGCCACATCGATTAATTGAGTTTGACGTTTACTAATGCAATATAGAATTCACACAATGAACGCTCTCGTGTTCTCATATTCTCAAGAATCTCGGGTTTTCGAGGCAACGTGCGATATTATTATCAAAATATCACTCTCCTTCTCTACTATTTCTATATATTTTTCCTATTTATTTTAAACATTAATCGGAATAAAGTGAGGTGTATTAGATATTATTATAGTGCATACTTCTACATTGAATTACTCAACATTCAAATTTGTGAGTATGAAAGTATCTACTCTCGGCCAATATGTACGTCTTTTATTTAATTTAAGATATTATATTAAGTATGTTATAATGAAATTAAATTTAATAATTAAAGGGTTACACCATCTTTAATCTAAAATTATAAATTACTTTGAGAAATATTTTTTTTTTTGAAAAAACAATGAAAAAAAACAAAGTTTTTTTTTATTTTTCAAATATTCTTTTATATAAAAATATATATCTCGAAATATTTTTCTTGAGGCTTCCACGGGTGCTCTATATAAAGATTATGCATTTCGCGGGTTTCCTCTGTGTCCAGATCCAAGCGGAGCGGACTAAACTCCATCAGAAAGATTCTCTACTATTTTGCAATTTTTGCAATTTTTTTAAATTATCGAATAAACTCTCTGAAATCGACGCATAAAACAACTTTAAGGTATCTTTTGAAATTCTTTAAGAAACATCCTTAAGTTATTTCGTAAAAAAACTCTGAAAGATATCTGCAAGTTGATTTATGAGTCTATATACCCTTTGTTAGATTATCTTTAGAAATTAATATCTTGTTAATTATTACGAAAAATGGTAGACGATTTGATGACTCAATTTGGTTCGATTTATTTGCCCATAAGTACGTAAAAAAATTTGTAACACTGTATATATTATACAATGTATATATTATATACAATGTTTTTCATTTTTATTGGCTCAAGTAAATATCTTAAAAAATATAGATACGAAATAATATTTCTATTATAGATGAAAGTTTCCGATGGAGTTTCTATTATAGATGGAAGCGTTAAAAAAGATATGAAATCTTTATTTTTTAAAATGAAATTATAATTCTTCTAATAATTCTAATAATTTTAATAACATAAGTTTCATGACTCAGATACAGTCATTTTTGTGTTGAGCTGTTAATTAATATAAAGAAAACACATACCTTGTAGCAAAAAGTTTATAGCAAACAGTTATGCATTTTATAACATGCAACTATACAACTGTATATCTTTTTAAAAGTAATATTATCTTTTCTTTATATCAATTGATTCATTTCATTATTTTGTGCATTAAAGTATTAAGATATGTTGAAAAATTAAAATAATTTAAGGTATTTTAGATTTAATGTATAAATGTATGTCATATTAAGGTATAAAACATCTTACATTCATCTTGTATGTGTATAATATACATATAAGAAATAATACCTATTCTTGGCTGCTCCCATATCTGTTACTGTTGCTGCAATTC
>NW_011627132.1:12530-27454 GCF_000204515.1 Acromyrmex echinatior | reverse complement strand
AAACCTTTATAATATGTTTCTATCACTAATTTTTATTATTATATTTATTATTTTATTATTATTTATTTCTTCCAGTTTTTTTAAATATTTTTTTTGTGTGTAATTATATATATATATATATATATATATATATATATATATTGTTGAAGTAAGATTAATTAAGAACAACATCTTTCCTTTATTCTTAGACAAATTGTCCTGCTTTCCTCCTTTCTGTTAAAAGAATTTTCCTCATATGCACCTGATCATCAATTACAGCCTATAATTTGCCAGTGCACTATCACCATCTCCAAATCACTAGATCGTATAAAGATCTTTGTATTTCAATTAAATGGAAAAATTTAGTTGATAGTTTCGATATTTGACCGAAACCTCAGTGCATTACGTCACACACAGAGTCCGCCAAAGTATCCTGATGAAAATCTGCGACCGTTGCCACGCAGAAATCTCAAATAAAGGATGCTACATGACCCTTGCCTCGTCCATAGAGAGTCTGTGGACGACTGCAAAAACTGTTCGACCTGCGGTAAAAACGACAATAAATGTCAAGCCGTGGAGGAATAAGTGTAGAAGCCGCATCAAAAAATTTCGGCACACCGATAAGACACTTTAAACTGGAGATGGGAAGTACCTTCGATCATTGCACAGGTCGATGCAATAAATCTTTTTTTTGGGAGGTTGGCGACTTTCAGGTATTCATTCTTTCAAATATTCCAACATCCACTTGTCAATACTAAGGGAAAAGAAAAAGGAGAAAATAATATGTATATTTAACATTAAAATATACACATATATATGTATAGAGTTATACAAATTCTCCAGCAAAGATTGGCAAATCTTAGCGTTAATTAAAATTATATTCGCAGGAGTATCTTTCAATGAGCACCTAAGTACTTTAGTTGCATTATTATAAGTATATACCATAACATTATAGCATAACAAGGAGTAGAAAGAATTCCAAAAGGAATCCTATTTTTCTTTCCTGCTTCTTAATGACATTAGCCATAAACTTACGGACGGATATCAAAATGTTGATGCATACCAGGATATTGACATTTACTTGTAAAATGAAAGGATGAAAGAACTGAAGAGGCGAATTTTAGAAATGTCCTATTCTTTCCTGCTTCTCTAATAAACCAAGGGACGCACATATAAGGAATAACACTTAAATGTGGGTCCGACCATATAGTCAAACCCATCAAATTGTCGAAAGAAAAGAACCGATACCTTTTTTTTTTGTTTTGCAAATGTTGCGTTCTCACACCCCAACATTTGTCTAAGGCTAGGGGTGTTACGTCCTACAGACGCCATGATTTTTTTCTTCGGCTCCACGTCGCGACTATGGTTGGCGTCTGCGAGATTCGAGTGGAGCCTTCTGATAACGGTCTGACAGAATTGAAAAGAAGGACCGGACAGGCTCCACGAAAAGTCGTAAATGCCAATCAACCCGGAAGGAATAACAATCTTAATGTAGGCCCTAAAATAGACAAAATTGCAAAAGACATTATAAATGCACCGAAGTCACGTAATAGAAAAAATCTAGGCTTTGTCATCCGAGACTGACTAACAATTTCATTTTAGAAAAACAGGCGCCACGTCGCACTTAAAAAATCGTAAAATGCATAGGATAACTTCCCACGGGAGCGTTATCTAAAATCAGACTCGCAACTGACAATGGTAATGAATGCTTAAAGATTCTTGTAAATACTCATTCGTGAATACTCATCCAGTATGTCCAAATTTAACTAGAGAGATCCCATGCATCTTTCCAATGCAAGAAATGCATAAAAGTTAAAGCATGCCAGTAATGACGTCCCTTGGAGGCATTCTCAAGATCATTTAAGCAACCGGCAACAGAACCGGTTTCTATCCAGCGGTTCTATTCCAAGCGACCGACAACAAAACTTACTGGCTGCTATTCTGTAAAGCAACTTTCCAGCGTAAAGAAACTTTTCAGCATAAAGCAACTTTCCTTGTAACGCAACTTTCTTTGAAAGGAACTTTCCAGCGTATGTGCAAGCACCAATAATTGAGAAGAATATGGCCGAAAACTGAAGTAATATGGCCGACAGAATGCCATGAACGGCGACAATGACGAGAATGGGGGCAACTGCAACGGAAAATGCTATACAGACAGCGCCGCCAAGTGCCATCGCCAATCACGCGTACACGCGTGAGCTCTCGCCCCATGCGCGAACTTTAAGTCAAAGCAAACTCGTAACAATACGTATCATCCTAACTATTAACTAACTATTAACTAACAATTTTATTCCTCTATTCTAATTTTTATCCAATTATGTCAATATATATTCACTCTTCGTTCGATCATGTGGATATGATAATTAACAGCGTAAGAAACGTAAATTTATATTTACTTACACATAATATAGATGTATTAAAATTTATGAACAAAGAATAAATAATTACATCATAACGTTACTATGCCAATACTCAATAGCTAGCACTTATTATAACGCATGTTTACTTTTAATTTCGAAACGTTTCTAAGATACACTTTAGCATTTAATTACACCTACTTCCTTATTTTTCTTAAACTTAAATATATTATTACAAATATATGTATTTGTGAATGTGTTTGCTATTCAACATTTTATTTGACTGTACGAGTATATGTTTTGAGTTATAACAATAGCATGGCATTTTGCTAATAGTAGCCCTTTATGTTTATTAATTATCTGCAGCTTCTTTTTTAAGATTTTCGTATCAAAATAATTATTTGATAATTGATTGCAGTTTTACTAGTTGTTAATCTATAGTTTTTTATGTATGTTTTTAATACTGAGATTTTATCGAGCAACTATGCAGAAATTATGTGTACATATATACATTTATTTGCATACATTCTAAAATGTTTTTTGTTAATTTTGTAATCAAACACTGTATGTTTTTTTTATTAATGCAATGTCGCCACATTTTTATAAATAATATTTTATATAATAAATGTTTGATAACTTTTTAAGTTTAGAATCGATTGACACTTTGAAGAATGTAATCTTAAGTTTTAAATTTAAATTTGATTATTAACCAAGTTATTGTATAAAATGTAAATAGGGGCCGTAATAAGACCATCTCCTCTACATTTCACAGACTTTCATACAAAAAAAGATAAATCTCCTGTTTATGAGGATTATCTCCAATGACTTTGACCTTAATATATATTGTCATGATTTCGAGTAACCTTCAGAAGATTTCAGCTTGTACTCATTATTCGTTAAAAGTTATTTACAAATGAAATTAACAATATAAATGTGTATTTAACTGTAATATAATTTAAATTGTAACTATTATATACAAATAACTCAATGTGACTTTCCACGCGAAACGAGATCCACACTACATCCCTCTGTCTAGAGGCGCCCAATTATCTATGTGAAGTTAGGCTTCACGTAGATAATTGGGCCCCCCCCCCCCCCCCCCCCCCCCCCCCCGTCTGTGAAATGACTTTTCGTGTGAAGGAAATTTTATCCTACCTCACACCTGCCAAGGGGCAGACTTTCCGCAAATCAAAATTCACTCTATCTTCCTTTCTGCTTAAAGACGTACGATTTTTCACGCGAAGCGAGATCCACTCCAAATCCTCTCCACCTGGGGCCATCCAACTTTCTAAATAGAGGGGTGTGATAGATCTCGTTTCGCTTAAAAAGTCTGAGGTGAGGGATGGGATAGACTAGCCTTCATTTCGCACGAAAAGTTGTACGTATCATAATCCTCCATATCATTCGATTTATACAGATAATTTTTTACATTTTATGATTATAACTTTTTAACAAACAACGAGCGCCAGCTAAATCTTTTTGAAGATCACTCAGGATCATGATCTTGACATCATATTTCAAGATCAAAGTGACTTTCTGAAATATAATATTTATTAAAAAAAAATTTTGTTTGTGTGTGTGTGTGTGTGTATGTGCAAAATCACAATTATTTAATAACATTACAATCCGAAGCGCCACTACGGTCTAAGTATTAAGATGTTGAACTAATATATATATTATTCAAACGAATGAATTAATTTCAGAAATAATAATTACATGTCGATATGATTGTCGACATTAACGCAATTAATCCGAAATGTAATAATCCCCCCAAAATTCCTCAAATTAATCTTAAAAAACTGTAATAAACTTATTGCGAAAAAATATTACCTCGGCCGGGAGTCGAACCCGGATCTCTTGCATTCCGTGCGAGCGTCCTGAGCCTTTAGACTACCGAGACCTTAGCAATAATTTTTCGCAATAACCGATATGTATCGAGAGTAACGCATTATTTCAGCGCGCGTTTATAAACAATAAGATAGGAAACAAGACCGTTTGTATTAAATAATTATTACATTTTTAATTGCGTTAATGTCGACAACCATATCGACACGTAATTATTATTTCTGAAATTAATTCATTCGTTTGAATAATATATATATTAGTTCAACATCTTAATACTTAGACCGTAGTGACGCTTCGGATTGTAATGTTATTTAATATAAACGATCTTGTTTCCTATCTTATTGTTTATAAACGCGCGCTGAAATAATGCGTTACTCTCGATACATATCAGTTATTGCGAAAAATTATTGCTAAGGTCTCGGTAGTCTAAAGGCTCAGGACGCTCGCACGGAATGCAAGAGATCCGGGTTCGACTCCCGGCCGAGGAAATATTTTTTCGCAATAAGTTTATTACAGTTTTTTAAGATTAATTTGGGGAATTTTGGGGGGATTATTACATTTCGGATTAATTGCGTTAATGTCGACAACCATATCGACACGTAATTATTATTTCTGAAATTAATTCATTCGTTTGAATAATATATATATTAGTTCAATATCTTAATACTTAGACCGTAGTGGCACTTCGAATTGTAATGTTATTTAATATAAACGGTCTTGTTTCCTATCTTACAATTATTTAAATACGCTAAAGCTATTTAACGAACATCTTCCGTCGGTTGTAAACTGCGATCATATTTATTGTGAAAGAAGAAAATGTATTGATATATGGTTGATATTCTATAGGGAATACATATAGCATTCTTCATATCAAGGATGTGATCACCGCAGAATTATGTATATATTTTTTATATAAATTTTTTTGTATAAAATATATTAATATAATTTTTATTATATGTATATATACGATTAATTATTAATGTATTAAATGTATGAAATATTTTGAAGCCTGCTAATTTACGAGTAAAAAAAGTAAGTCGTCAACAATTTTAAAATCAATAATTAAAACAAATAAGAAAATAGAAAAGAAATTAGTAGAAAATAAACTTTAATTATTATAGCAATCTTATTATATTAAATAAGTTTATATTATGGTCGACAAATTTTCAAAAAAATTAGACACAAATTAATATATAAACACGTATATTTTTTGAATACAAACACATACTTAAATTGTGTGCTGATATTTTCTGTATTCTCTGAAATAAGTGTTATAGCTATTAAAATATAACAAATTATTTTTATTTTAAGTTCAATTATTTCTAAGTTGAGGAATAATTCGAGATTGACAAGAAACAAAGATTAAATTTCTGATTGTGAGTAATATGATAACGTTTGTTACATATTGATATTGTAGCTTATTAAATTGTTCAAATTGTTCAAATTGTATTTTCGATTCATTATATTATACAAAAGAATTTACTTTCTTGTATAATAAAATTTTTTAATATTCATATCAATATTTTTCGTTTTAAAATAACCATCTTCTATCTTATATCTATAAATTTAAATGTGTGTAAAATGTTTTTCTTAATTTGCTCTTAATAACAAAAGAGCAATTGAATATGATTGATTTATGATCTAAAACACCATTAAAAAATACGTGAGCGGTTTAAAGTATTAATTATTTTAAGACATATAGGAAGTATAAATCCATATTAATAATTTTACTGTCATAATTAATAAATCTTAATTAATAAATTTTACCGTCATAAATGAAGGCAAAGACAAATTAAACTTTCCAATCGCCGCAATTCTGCATTCTAAACTGTTAGACATTATCAATAATATAAATGTACTTTTCGTTGATGGACCAAATTGATACCAGCCTTCATCAAATGCTTTGTCTGTTATTTCGGTACTCTATAATTAACATAAAAAATAACAAGTTGTAATAAATAATTCAATCATAAATTACATATTTCTTATTTAATGTTATCAATATTTGTAATTCATAATTATGTTTATTATTTATATACAGAGTTGGGAAATAATGCATTACTTGTGACGACATTACTTTTTTGTTACTTTTTTGTAACGATTTGGTAACGCCATTACTTTTTTTTATTAGTAACGAAAAAGTAACGTTACATTTTCTTTGATAATGAGTAACGAAATTGACTCCATTACTCTCCTATTGTTACTTTTTTATAGGTAACGGTCGTCATGAACAATAAGATTATAGATACTAAATAAATAAAAAACTTTTTAACTATTATTATTTCATTTACATTCCTCTCTTTATTTAAGAATAAAAGACTGAAATATTATAATAAAATATGGTATAAATGTATTATACGATATGGTGTATTTATGTTTATGTTAACTATAGTCTATTGTATCATACTTTATGTTTATTACTCTGTTAATATGTAGTCTTTTTCATATAGTTTTGCAATAAACTAAATTAAATTAAATTAAATAATTAAATTTAAATATTAATAAAAATATTAATAAAAAATAAATATGTTCAAAAATGAATATCTTTCTAAGTATTTCATATTTAATTTATATTTTGTCTTAGCATTCTGTCTTAGAAATCTGTTTTAACAAAAGAATAATTTTAAAAAAGAATAATTATGCAGAAGATAAGCCTATTCATCAATTTTGATGAAATTAGGATTATTCGACGCGTTTTTGCACGAAATGAAAAAAATCTAACAATTTCTTAACATCAATAGTCATCAACTTTAACGCTTAATATTTTGATTCGCGGGGCAAAGCGACACTTATTTTTTTATTAGATTCGCACATGTTGTGCAAAAATGTATCGAATGACCTTAATTTTATCAAAATTGATAAGTAGGCTCGTCTTCTATAACATAATTACAAAAAAAGTAACAAAAAGTATCAATTTTTTTATCATTATTTTTATGTAATAATAACGTGTTACTTTTCAGAATTGGGTAACGAGTAACGAGTAACGAGTAACGGCAATAAGTCACTTTTTATCACAAATGACGGTAACAGTAACGCGTCACTTTTAAAAAGTAATTTTTCCAACCCTTATATACTTATATTTTAAATAAATAAAATGCAAATTGCTTTTCCTTTTACATTAGATCATAATTTTATGAAATTCTATTGTAATTATGTATAACCGCAATTCTTTTGTTTGTGAAATAATACACATAAAATTATAATTTATATAATGTAAAGTACTAAATCTTACTGCGTCTAATAACGTTTGTACGGAAGAACATAATAAATAAAATTGCGTTAGTGAAGCCATTGCATATGACGTGACCGAAATTCCTTCTGCAAAAGACATTGATGGTACCTGATAATACATAAAATATTTGTCACAAAATTTCTAATAAAGAGTATCTTTAGAAAAAAAGAATGCATTTTTATTATTCAATTATTTTACTTCGAAAAGTTTCAATTTCAAGTTTTAAATCAATGAAAAATTTATTTCTATAATTTATATAATATATGCAGAAAAATGATTTTCAAACATTTTTGTTAATTTTCATTGATATTTAAAAAATTTTATCTTTACAATGAAAAAATAACGACAAAATACAAATGGGGGTTAGGAGTCAGCGCTGGATATTATATTGCGCAGTGCTAACTAATACCTTTTAATATGTCACAAATTCAATTTTGTACGTTTCGGCTCACTATTTGAGTCATTTTCAGTAATAAAAAATTACTGCTTATCACACTATAAAATCTGTTAAATTGCGTCTCGCACAATCGTAGTTCCGACCTCCAATAATGAAGTCGCAGTGGAAATGTGAGAGAACCATCTTCAACATAGTCTAATGTTGTGCCAACCAGTTGCTTAGCTGAGTGGAGCATATAGTTGAACTCAAGCTAATAATTGCAACAAGATATTTTTGAATAGATAGATATTAATTTGCGTAATTTATGTATGCTAGCTAGAAACTCACCCTATCACCTACAACATGCGGATCCAAGCATCATCAATCCATTACAACAAATTAAAAAATCACGATGTCAAAGTTAGATTAAAAAATAATTTAAGTAACATAAAAAAGAGTCATGTTCGTTCTGATGTTAGTCACATAATACCCGTTGAAAAAAGAGATGTGTCGCGCGAACAAAGCATATCGGTCAATGATAAAAATAAACATATTATAATTTGTAATTTGAAAATTTCTATGTATCGATGATTTAATCCCTCAGTGTTTACATGTTAAGACCATTGGATTGACGATTTATATAGACCATCTCTAACATTATATTCACTTATTACAATTTCTTTCAGAATTCAGAATTCTCACATTATCCCAATTAAAGTCATGATTGCAACTCACTCTATGATCTGTGATACGAACGAGTGGATGTAACTCTACATATGTGATTGCGATATTCTGCTAATCGTTTTTAGTTTTCTTCCTGTTTGTCTTACGTATCATCGCAATCACGACATTAGATTTAATAAACCACATTCCATTTGACAAATTCGACAAAATCCTTGTGATCCCTAATGAATTTGTTTAACTTATTAATACTATAATGAACAATCCTATAACACATACCATTGATAAATTTGCAAAACTTGTTGGAAATTCTATTAATAAAAAATATTGTGAACCATCTGATATGTTCTTTTTTACTTATATTGATAGAGGTCTTATACATACAGTTAGATTTTTTATTAATTTTTTTATCCTGTCATTTAAAGTTTAAAAAGTAAATTTCAACGGATAGTCATTTTCTAATAAAATACTAATCACAAAATTTAAATTTCTTTTGTGGAATTCTGAATGTGAGAGATAAAACACTCTATCAATCAAATTCAAAATTATGCCTTTCTTTTGTGAAATCGGAAATACTGAAACCAATAATTTAAAAATCTTCCCGAAAAGGTGGGTTTTTTGTACCAATCAAAAATTAGTCCGTCATTCTTTAAAATAATAATAGTGTCCAAGAAATTAATGGTATTATCCTACCTTCGTCGTAAACTGAAGTCTCGAGTGAAACGAGTTAAATTTATTCAAAATGTCATCTACCTCAGCCATAGTACCATAAACAAAGTACAATATCATCTATTATATATACCAATAGAAAAGCAATGGGAATTCAATGTTACTCAGCACACGACTTTCCAAATCTTGCATAACTAAGTCTGTAATAATAGGTGATAATGGCGAACCCATTGGAGTACTAAAGGTCTATTTATAAATGTGATTATTGAAAGTAAAGTAAGTAGAATCCAAAATTAAATGCATCGCCTTCAAGAATTCATCTTTCGGTATTTTGCAATTTTTTTCAATATAACTTCATCTGCTAGAAAGAGCATCCATCGCTAAGTTCATAAGGACTTTTATAAATAAGGATATTACATCTAATGATACCAAACTAATCTAACCAAATTAAATCTGATTTAATTTGAATATTGTTCAATTTTTTGATCAAGTCATAATTGTTATTCACATAGCTTGGAGCTTTTGGTATACTATCGATAATCAAACCGATCAAATGTACAAACGGATCAAATTATACAAGGTACTATCCACTGCCAAGATAATAATTCTAAACGGACAATTTTGCTTGTGAACTTTTATAGATCCATAAGTTCTGAATAAATTGTCATTAGCACAGTAAAGTTTTTCATATGTGTAACCAGAGATAAAGTCAGATTTTTTCCATCTATTCAAAAATATCTTGTTACAATTATTAGCTTGAGTTCCACTATCTGTTCCACTCAGCTAAGCAACTGGTTGGCAGTTAGCATTAGACTATATTGAAAATGGTTATCTCTCACCACATTTCCACTGCAACTGTATTATTGGAGGTCAGAACTATTGTGCGAGACACAGTTCTCAACTGATTTTATAATGTGATAAGCGGTAATTTTTTATTGCTGAAAATGGCTTAAATACTGAACCAAAACGTACAAAATTGAATTTGTAACATATTAATAGGTATTAGTAGGCACTGCATATAATATCCAGCGCTGACTCCTAACGCCCAATTGTATTTGCCATTATTTTTTCATTGTTTAATTTAAAGAGTCTATAGATTTTGTATATTCCTTTACTTGAATTTACCTTTACATTTATCAAATATCTACTAATTTCTTAAAATAATTTGGTAAGCACTACATATATAATAAATTTACATCTATAAAGTTATTAGAATAAATCATTTTTCTCTTAAATTAATAACATCATTATTACTTACTGTGCTTAATAAGATACCTATAAAGCAGAACCGAAATACATTATTGAAATACAGTAGACTGAAGTTCACAGACAGAAGTTTCCTTAAAATAAATGACATGCTAAAACACAACACAAAATATAATGTAGAATTATAAAATACAGACCGCGTATTTTCTAAATAAAAAGAACAATATTCTGTTAAATATTACAATTGAAAAAGTGCAGGTTTTTTTTAATGTGATGTTTAATAGAATATTAATTACTTAATTTAGAAAAATGCGGTTCACATTTCATACTTTTAATGTTCATATGACCAGAATACATATACAGGGTGACTCCTAATTATGGCTCAACCCGTCTTGAGCAGGACTAAACTGAGTCGGAAAATCCTCTACCATTTTGCAATGTTCGCAGTAGTTAACGAGATGTTAACATTTAAAGATAGCCGAATATGCGCCTTGCCGAAAGTATGGCTCACCGAGCGCACGGCGCACGGGCTGCAAGAAGCGGGGATGGCCTAGCAGGTGCGTCGCGCCGTTTGAGCTTAGAAACTCGCTCCACTCCCTGCGCGCCAAGTTATCGATGGCGGATATTCGGCGCTTCAAAAATAACATCTCGACTGCGAAAATTAAAAAATGATCAAAAACTGTTCGAAAAAACTCAGTTTAGTTTATCCTGAAGCACATATACGTAAAGTAAATAATAAGAGTATTTTAAAATTATATTATTAAGAAAACATTTTTTGTAATGATATAATCGTTATTCAAAAGAAGAAGAATAAAAATTGCGTTCTTTCTTAGCACTAGAATAATATTTTTCTGCATTTTTTTACACTACTGCTCATGGAAGTTCGAATATCCGTATAAATTTTATCGAATGATCGTGTAAAAAATTAAGACATAAAATAACAATTTTATTAATATTCTTGAGACTTCCACGGGTGCTTCTATATAAAGATTATGCGTTTCGCGGGTTTCCTCCGTGTTCATTCTTAGAATGCCAACGTTTCGTGAACCTTGCAGTCCACTTAATCAGGGCGAGGAGCAGCCTGATACTGAGTTGTTCCTCCGGGTCGTTTCTTTTTTATATTACGCTACTTGTTGGAGTGGTAAGAGGGAAAAAAGAGAATTGTGGGGGAGAAGATGGGGGAATCGATCAGTCTTCAATAACCGGGAGAATGGTTTTCCATATTTTATTTATGTTGCAGCTATTATCTCTATTTAGATTGTTAGGGTGTTTTTGTATCTCTATGGTTTCTCTATATTTTCTTGGAAAGTATGATGTAAGGTTGGTTATTGTGATCGTTTTGTCAAATAGTATTTGATGTCCTGTTTCGATGTTGTATTCTGATAATGCTGATTGCGTGACGTGTTTTAGCCTGACATCATGTTGGTGTTTCTTTATCCATAAGTTGACCATTCTCCCTTGAGTTTCTCCAATATATCTTGCCCGCAGGAACAAGGTATTTTGTATACTCCTGCGGAGTTGAATGGAAGTCTATGATTTTTAGGATTTCTTAGGATTTGTCCTATCTTTTGGATAGTTTGAAGATAGTTCGGATATTGTGTTTGTTTAATATCCTGTCAATCCGATCTTGTTCCTTTGACATATGGGAGAATGGATAAGATCCTTTCGTCTGATTGTGTGTCAGAAACCATTGTCTTTATTGATTATTTTGATTATGTCTTTTTTGTCATGTCTGTTTTTCTGTAAGGCTAATTTTAAGTGATTGAGTTCTGTCTGTAGATGTTCTTTATCAGAGATGATGAAAGCTCTATGTACAAATGAATTGAGCAGATTGTTTTTGTGCTTGGTGATGGTGCGAATCGGCATATAGATATCTATTTGTATGTGTTGGTTTTCTACACTTGATGTTTTTCTATATACCTAAGATACCGTTAGCTTTCTTAGAGACAAGCACATCTAGGAAGGGAAGTTTTTCGTTTTCCTCTGTCTATAATGAAGTCTATGGATATTTGGATGTTGATTGTTGAGGAAAATAAGGAATTTACGGAGTTCGTACAACAATTTTATTATTTTTGGAATATATTTTAGATCACTTGTATTTATACTAGCAATTGCAAAAGTTTTAAAAACTATTTTTAATTTTATGTGCCAAAAATGAATTAAAAATAATTAAATAAATAAAGCTTTTGCTAGTCTATCCCCTCCTTATGGGGATAGGCTGGTAACATACACCACAGCATGACCCCATATTTGTGTTCTCCAATCGAATTTTTGTAATTTATTGTATTAATTATACTATCAATGTTGTACGAAGTACAAGACAATATTTTTTGACATACACAAAATTAAAACTAATTTATAAAGCTTTTGCAATTGTTAGTATGTATTGCATACAAGCGATTCAAAATATATTTAAAAAGTAATACAATTACTGTTTTATAAAGTGTTAATTTTTTAAATAATCATTCGATAAAATTTATGCGAGTGTCTGAACTTCCATAAACGATAGTGTACGTACACGAATAATAATCGGCGCACCCACACAGAGGAAGGTTCAAATTTTAATCAAAGAAATGTTTCTTTTCTGTTGGAGAAAAAATTGATTAATTTGCTGTCAAAGAAAAATCTTGACTTGCGAGCCTACGCCAAGAAAAAGATTTTTTCGATTTAAAGAAATGTTGCGTTGCCATACGATCAAAGACAAAATTTTCTTTTATTTGAATATAAATTTTTAAATTAAATAAAAAATTTATTTGTTTTAAAAAAATGATGTTTCAATTAAAGAAATAATGTTGAAATTAGAGAAATTTTTTCTTGAATCGTACAGCAAAGAAATATTTCTTTGAATTGAAGAAACCTTTCTCTGGGTGTGTGTGATACAGACTCGCGAGTGAAGAAATAATTTCGTTTGTCACCTTTGGCAAGAAACTGATAAAACGCTATCATTTCCGCACCACTTTGCAGTACATAGAATGGCGCATTTTTTTTAAGTGGTATCTCCAGTAGGTCTAATCCACTTTTGCAATTTTAATGCAAGAATTGTTCGAAGCCTTCCTTGTTCTCGTAAAGAGATTTCGGATAATGTTGCGCATCGCGCGATGCACCATTTCTGGCGTAATGGTATTGAAAGCTGCGAGAATTGCTTCTTGCATCTCAGCTTCAGTACCATGACGAATATGCTCAATTAAATATTTGATGTGATCTCAAATGAAATATTCGAGCACGTTAAGATCCGGAGACCGCGCCGGCCAAATGATTTGGCCACTTCAATCCATCCACTTGTCCAGATAGCGCGTATCTAACACATTGCGTATTCATCGCGAAGAATGCGCAGGAGCTCCATTATGTTGGAAAATGAGTTTTGCCCGTTCGCGAGGAGGAACGTCTTCTAAAAAGGCGGGTAAATCATTTTCCAAAAAGTCGACGCATATCTCTCTCGTTAGGCGTGGTGGAAGATACAAGGAATCGATCTGAAAATTGTCATAAAAATGATTTTAAAGTGTTTGTGTGTGTGTGTGTGTGTGTGTGTGTAAGAGAGAGAGAGAAAGAATTTCTTAAATTATAAACTTATTATTATTTACGACTCGATCTGCTGTTATTCCTGTCCATACGAATAGCATATTTATGTATATTCTAAGCCATGGGACAAGTCGCGGGGTGAGGGGCCGGGGGGAAAACTGGGCGAGAGGGGTATTGTGGTGCGGGGGGGCAGCCAATGAGCGAGCTGCTTTGGCCTCCCACCACCTCTCGCGGTTTTCTTCCCCGGTCCCCGACCCCACGGGCGCATGTGTGTGTGAGCTGGTGACGTCACGGCGTGACGCGTCGCGACGACGACAATCCGGCGAGCTTCTCGAGAGCGGGCGAGCGACTGAGGGAGTTCGCGCGTTTTTTCTTCCCGCGTGCGCGCTGTCGCTCTCGCTCGCACCAACGGGTTTCTCACTCGCTGTAAATATAATATAATAATGTAATCTTACCTCCTTAAAGATACGGTAAGAATCCCCATATTTGCTGTCGCTCTCGCTCGCACCAACGTTTCGTTTGTCGCTCTCGCTCGCACCAACGTTTCGTTCGTCGCTCTCGCTCGCACCAACGTTACGTTTCGTTTGTCGCTCTCGCTCACACCAACGTTTCGTTTGTCTCGTTCGGTCGCTGTTAGTTTAATAATAAAAAAAAAGATAAATGGAACAATAAATAATATTTTCTCTTCCGCAGTTATACCGCGTCCTTAAGGATATGATAAGAATCTATTTTATGCAGTTTTATAAATAGTTTTTTTGTCTAATACCACATGCATCCTCTTTCGAGCCCTTAAAGATTTTCCGTTATGCAGTTTTGCGCAGTTCTGTCACCTTGATAGATACCACAAAGATATGATAAGACATTATTGCATCCTTTTTCAGGATGCGTTCTCTCTCGTATGACGTTGTTTCACTCTTCATAAGGGTGTCTATTTTTATGCAGTTTTTTGCGTCCTCGATAGAAACCACATCCGTCAACATATCCGATGGACAATAGTACAGGGTGATCTATGAGCGAGGCTTTTTTTCGTCATACATATATTTTGGTTTCGACAGTATTA
>NW_011627131.1:78345-106400 GCF_000204515.1 Acromyrmex echinatior | reverse complement strand
TAGTCTATATTATAATACGCAAAGGACAAGTATTCCACGCTTATGAATTTATATTTAATTATACTAAATCATAATAACATTATTATGTTAGGATTTATTGGATTTCATATTTAACGGATTTTAATTTTTCAATAAGTTTGGCTTAAAGTTAATCTTTAATTTGAAAATAACTAATAAGGATCAAAGATTAAATCAATCAATCAAAAATCAAAATTAATTAACTTTTAATAAGTTGATTTCCACAATCTTACATATTTTTTAATTTATTAGACTTGGATGCAAAGTTGCTCCGAAGTAATGAATTTCTTACAACTAATTAGGTTGTTCCTTCCATTTAAAAAGATCTAGCATGAGTAATTGTTCACTCCTTTTGTAATTTAGTGATAACAATCCTCCGCGCGAGTTTCTTATTACTTCCTACTTAGGAATGCTACGTGTATAACAAGAAGGTGAAGGAAGATTCTTACCCACACGAAATCAAATCTAAAATCAATATTATGATGTTTGCCCATGCCGATACCATCGTTATCTCCCGATATGAGTTGCTATTAAGCCTGATTATCGTTTGAGTGCCCTCTTGTATTGCTTTTTTTAATTTCAAATTTAGTTATAAATTGTTAATGTTAAATAAATATAGAGTTATAAATTGCTAATTTTATGTTATTAATTTGGAAAAGATCTTGAAACACTAACTCTATTAGATTATCGTAGTAATATCACAAGTTAAATTGATTAGCAATTTAACAAATTTTTTATGCTTATTCGCATTTTCAAAATGATCTTAATAATATTGAATATTAAAATCTATAAATAATTAATTCTTATTGTGAAAAATATTACCTCAACCGGAAATCGAACCCGGATCTCTTGTATTCCGTGCGAGTGTCCTAAGCCTTTAGACTACCGAGGCCTTAGTAATATTCTTTGTAATAATTGGCATATGAAGGAACAACGTCTCTTTAGAGGACGTAAATAAACAATATAATTTATATTTACTTGAAGAAATATCGTCACGTAACATTTATATGTAAATATTAAATATTGGGTGTACAAATAAGTTTCCGCCGTTTTTTATAAAAAATTAAACATTTATTGTGAAAGAACGATACATGATGTTTTATTGATGTAAGTCAAAATGTAAATGCAAGTTCTTTTTGCGTTTGGCACGAATCTTCATTCAATAATGCTTCCAATTCCGCGTCTTCGTACACTTTCGCTACGTTCTTTGTCTTCGACGTCAAATTCACCGTTCTTAAATTTTTGAAACCATTCACAACTTCTCTCACTTAAGGCAGCCTCACCATATGCTTCTACAAGCAATCGATGAGTCTCAGCTGCAGATTTCTTCAAATTAAAGAAGTAAATCAAAAGTTCCCGCAAATGATGCTTATTCGGCTCAAAATTCGGTATTTTCGCACAAAAAAAAATATATGATGTTGATGAAAAAAATCGCTAGTATTTCAAGGTCATGTTGTTGACAGATATCCAACCTTACGATATAATGTTTTACATCAGACAATTTTAACCATAGCTTGCTAGTGGCGCAGTCTTTTCTCAAACGACGGAAACTTATTTGTACACCTAATATATTTTGTTGGCTCCTAACCTATCTATTTTACTTTAAATTTTTTCTTATTGAGCCATATTATCCATAATTTATGTTTATTTCATAATTTGATATAAAACTATTTTGCATTACAATCTATGCAGGTATATTTCCCAGTGTTTTAAAATAAAAAAAGAATCTAAAAATATTACAAATTAATAGAAATCAAAGTCTTAAACAGTCTAGCTGGATCTTAATAATTGTATGATCTTAATGCTTGTATGATTCTTATGTAAATTTATATACTATGTAATATCTGAAACGCACACCGAAATGATTTTTTTCGGTCTTGAAACACTAACTCTCTTAGATTACCGTAGTAATATCACAAGTTAAATTGATTAGCAATTTAACAAATTTTTGATGCTTATTCTCATCTTCAAAACGATTTTAATAATGTTGAATATTAAAATCTATAAATAATTAATTCTTATTGTGAAAAATATTACCTCAACCGGAAATCGAACCTTGATCTCTTGTATTCCGTGCGAGTGTCCTAAGCCTTTAAACTACCGAGGCCTTAGTAATATTCTTTGTAATAATTGGCATATGAAGGAACAATCTTTAGACGACGTAAATAAACAATATAATTTATAGGACTGTATACATGATAACACAAACTATAGAAATCAAAGCCTTAAACGATCTAGGTACTCCCGAGGTAATATTTTTCGCAATAAGAATTAATTATTTACAGATTTTAGTATTTTATTCAACATTATTAAGATTGTTTCGAAGATGCGAAAAGCATCAAAAATTTGTTAAATTGCTAGTCAATTTAACTCGTGATATTATTGCGGTAATTTAGTAGAGTTAGCGTTTCAAGACCGAAAAATCATTTTGGTGCGCGTTTCTAGGCACTATACATATGTAGTATATAAATTCACATAAGAATCATACAAGCATTAAGATTCAGCTAGACCGTGTAAGGTTTTGATTTCTATAGTTTGGATCATCCTATAATATATATTATATTGTCTAAAAACATTAATTTAAAAACCAAAGTTACAACCTATCAAAATTTCAAAATGTTCTTCCAGATCTATGTGTGTTTCAGAATTTTTTGGAAGGTGTGTATTCTAAATAAATGTAGAATTCAAGATAAATAAAAATTTAAATACTGGTTTTCTCATTTTGAAAATAAAATTTCTTATAGATTAGTCTTAAATTGGCTGCATTTTAAAAAACTTAAACTATTAAAATCGAATTAAACCATTTAACAAATTGTTATGGTTATTCTATATTAAATTGTAGTTAGCAATCGCTTTCGTTAACATTTGCTTGGCGGATGTTTCGTATATTTCGGAGTATTCGACAACCACATCACCACCAAAGCCGTATAGTTTCCAATATGAAGCAGGACGATATCCAGGATATATCGATCGTGTTCATCAGGAAACCGGTGACGAACATGGAATTATTCATGGTAATGTAATAAAAATTACAACTGTTATTCGTCTTTGGAACGTAAAAGATATGAATATATTATATATCGCTCTAAACTTTGCTACTTTGCTTAAAAAATCTGATAGAATTAAATAGAAAGAGACTCTATCTGATTGAATCATGGATAGATATGATAGAATATTATTAATTTTGATAAAACACACGACTAAAATAATTTATTAAAACCGACATTTAAGTAAAAACGATACAAAAATAAAGAAAATATGTCTCATATTTTAAACGAGTTATCTGAAATTTACGATTCAAAAACATGATAGCATATTATTAATTTTAATACAATATGACAGATAGAAATAGATTCAAAACAGTATCTAAGCTATATGACGAAAACGATAGACAAATACAGAAAATTTATTTAATATAGCAGATAAGTAATCTGAAATTTACGATTAAAAATGATATTTAAACTATATAATAAAAACGATATAAGAAACTATATAATTTAATCCAGAATGTCCCTATATATTAGAATAAGATAGATTTTATTGAAAAATTATCGTATTCTATAGTTGGCAATATAATGTGACATTTAGGTCATTAAATAATTAATTACTCAATGACTTAAATGAATAATTAATTATTGTTGCAGCCGCGGTTTTGGCATCGTAAGGTTCTCAATAATATTAGACACTTCTTCGTATTTTATACGAACACGCTATTTTATTACAAAAACATTAAGAGCATACGGTTCGAATCATCCGTAGTAACAACGGCAGTAAAAACGGCAAAAATAAAAAGTTCTATTGGCGGGAACGGACAGCACTAGCTCAGCTTGCGATCCGATCTCATCTTCTGTCATCCACATGCGGCCATTCCGGCACCTTCCTCTAACTCGTTGCTCGGCCGGTAACACGCGTCTCGCCCTCTATGTCAACGGTATTGAGAGCGCGCATTCAACATCTCTCCCACCTTGAGTTGTGACTTCTTGGTAGGAGCAAATCAACCTATCTAAAAAAATGAAAACAAAAATAAAATGACAAACATTTCTAGTATCTGAACTGGTCCGGTTTCTTGATGATACAATTCCTTCGGATCTTTAAGCTCGTTTCTTCCGTTTCGATTTCGGTTCCTCTCTAGGGACAGTTACGGACTCCACGAGGATGTTAGCTGCATTTCCCTTAGTAGTCTCTGACTATAGTGGTAGACCCGATAAAGTTGTCAGCTTCAGGACTGGAGTTCAACTTCCAAGGGAATTAGTCTTTGGATGGGTCGAACCAGTTCACCTTTACTCGTTTTCAGTTTTACCACCCGCACGTAACCATCTTTTCTGGGATAGACTTCTCTAATGACGGTGAGCGGCCAGTCTAAATTGTCGCTTTTATAAATTGTTTTCAATAAGCACGACGTCTCCGACAGCCACAGATACGGAACTATTGCTGGGTTTAGTTCGTCTAGATAACTGACCCAAGTACTGCATATGGAAACGTTTTCTGAACTCTTCTTTCAATCTTTGAAATGGCGTATCCTCTTTGCAAAGTGGGACTTGTAAACTTAATCCAAGTCTGGAACGCCATTTTCTTGAATGTCGCTGATGAACATCGCTGGAGTCAGTGCTGTGATTTCAGTATTTTCCTCTGTCAAGTAAGTAAGTGGTCTTGAATTCATAGTAGCTTCGCAATCGCATAGAACAGTGTTCATTTCTTCATAGCTCAACGAAGTTCTCTTTAATGTCCTCTTCAGTAGATCTTTAAGGAGGCGGATAAGTCGCTCCCACCATCCTCTTCACCAGGCAGCTGAAGGTGGATTAAAATGCCATGTTATCTCATTGAGGACACAATATTGGGAAATTTTCCGCCAATTAATCTTCTGTAGTAAGTTCTTGGCCCCTACAAAATTTTTCCCATTATCGCTATATACTATAGGTCGCTATATAGTAGGTCTTTCTCGACGTGCAATGAATCTTCTGAAGGCCTCCAGGAATTCCTCTGTTGATAGAGATGTAACCAACTCCAAGTGGACTGCACGGTAGACTGCACAAGTAGACAAACAGATGTAAGCCTTTTGTCCACCGCAAAAGAAGTGGTCCAGCGTAATCGATACCTATCACTTCAAACGCTGCGGCTTCTCTCACTCTTCAGGTAACAATCCAGGTAGTGCTTTCATTGTTTTCGATGCATACCGACAAATGATGCATTTTCTTATCACTGAGCGTATCGTACGACGGCATTGCAAGACCCAAGACTTCTCGTGTAAGCTATTCATGACAATGTCAATACCAGCATGATTAAATTTCAGATGAATATGAAAGATAATTTTCAACGTCAATAAATGAACTGAGTCCAACATCATGGGACATCTGAAAGAAAAAATGTCTTGACAATTGGAGATCATTGTTTTTGTGTGTATTAATCTATTCTCCTCAAAAACATTTAAGCTTCGTAATCGTGAATCGTTGTTTCCCAGGAATGATTCTTTCTGTGTCAATCTACAAAGAAGCAATTCTGCCTTAATAATTTTTTTTGGCATTTAACTTTTAAGTTTTGTTTACTTGGATTCTTCGACAGTTATTCACAAATCCACGCGATGGTACACAGAATTTTGGAATCGAAAGTCTTTGTAAATACCAGGGGACTGTCTCTTCATCCACTTGTTCTACGGAGGTTAGCATAGCGATTTCTTCAACAGTAGTTTCGGGGAATATTCTCTCTTTGCATCGTCCGGAAGTCTTGCGTAACTCTAAATTAACTATGTTTTCGTCAATTTTTCCTTCCTCTTTGGGAGGTAGTTTCAACCAGGAGGTAGTTTCTGGTCCCTCCCACCATTTTAGTTCAAGGAATTTCTCAGTATCACAATCTCGTGAGGATAAATCCGCTGGGTTCATCACTCCAGGAACATATCTCCACGATTCAACATCCGTAAGGCTTATTTCTAGAACACGATTCCATGCAAAGACTGCCCATTGTCTTGTTTGTCGAATCCATGTTAGAATGGTCATCGAGTCGCTCCAGAAATAGGTCTTGATATCTTGATAATCTATAGTCTTTACGAAGGATCGCATCATCCTTCGTGGAGGCTGCTAGTAATTCAAGGAGAGATATGGTCTTTTTCTCTTTGGGTGCTACTCTAGATTTGGCTTCTACGAAGTGTATCTCTATGCTTGATTCAACTCGTACGAAGATTGCCGCCGCGTATGCGTCTTTACTGGCGTCGACAAAAACGTGAAAGAACAGTGAGTCGGGATCTCTTTCCTCTCCAAAAATCCATCGTGGAAACTTCAATATATGTAGGAGACCTAATTGCTGAACCCATTTAAGAAATTCGTGCTTAATGTCGTCGTCTATTTCTGTGTCCCAATCCACGTTTTTATTCCACAGATCTTGCAATAGTAATTTTGGTTTTAACTGTACGGGACAGATGAATTCGAGAGGATCGTAAACTTTCTGTACTTGTGACAAGATGACTATCTTTATTATTTTCTCCGTGATCGTCGGTGCAGGAAATTCCGAAAATTAAAATATTCCTTTTGGTGTCCCATATAAGTCCAAGCACTGTTGACTGACTCTCCTTGCCAGTGTATTTCCAATCTTTTAAGTCAAATTTGATTTAGATCAAAAGGGAACAGGCTTCTCTCCTGAAAACTTCAAAATCAGAATAAGAATCGACACTAGTAACACAATCATCGACATAAAACCATTTTGCATTTCATTTTGGTTTCTCATAAACTGCTTTCTTATATGGCAAAATGGTAGAGTTTAAGGCTCTGTTAATATGCAATTCAATCGCCTCCCCTAAAAAGAATGGGCTGCTTGTCAATCCGAAGACAACTCGACAATGTTCATAAATATCTATTTCTCCGTCAACGTTCCACCACAAGAATCTCAAAACATCTCTATCCGACGGAGAGACGCCGATTTGTAAGAAGGCTTTTGCGATATCAGCTGTTACCTTTATCTTCCTCTCTCGAAATCGATGCAATGCTGGAATAAGTAGTGGCAAAGTGGAATAAGTTCTATAAGATTGGATCCAGTCTCCAAACATTGGTTAAGCGAAGGCGATTCCTTGACTTTTGCTGACGCATCGAAAACAAGATGTATCTTCGTAGTTCCTTCTTTCTTAACTACAGACCTGTGTCGAAGATAGTAGTTCTCTTGATCGACTTCAAGTACAGATACCTTTTCAATAATCGCTTCTTCGAGCCAATTATCAAAGACAGCCTGATAGTCGTCAAATAAATCTTCTTGTCGTAATCTCTTTTAGTTTTTTCTCAGCTACGTCTCGATTATCTCGTAAAGGTGGATGATTCTCTTTCCACAGCAGAAGAACTTCATATTGATCTTCGTTGTCGATTTTCGTTATCTCTTGAAATGAAGTCTTTATTTCAGCTTGAGTGCCTCTTTAGTAACACTCTCAATAGGATCCGTGATGCCCAAGACGTCGAGTCTCCGTAAGTCTGATATGTTGGCTTCTTGAGTGAACATTGACATAATCGTCAGCGTAGTATCGATGCCGCTGTCATTGTCTATATTCCTATCTAAGATTGTCCATCCAAGCTTAGTTTCTAGAACTGTTATTTCTTGATTTATCTGAACTTTTCCTGTGAATATCTTGCCAGCAACATCAGCTCCAATCAACAGTGAAATGGATTCTTGACGTTCACTGGTGTCGCTCAAACGTATGTCCTTTTTCTCAAATATATTCATCCATGTATCATCGATCTTACAAGGAGCGTCCTTGCAGATAATGTTTTGTTGCAAAGCTACGAAGTCACATTTATATGTTCCATCTAAGTTGCCGATATAAATCCGACAAGTTTTGTGTCTCTGAGATTTGGTTTTAGTTCCTCCAAACAACAAGTGTCGTCTGTTCGCTCTCAGTCTCGTATCCAAAAATCTCTCTGGCTACCTTTTCCAAAACATAAGATCTATGCGAGCCATTATCTAAGACGGCGCGAACATTCACAAAGCCTTTTGGATCTCGCATCTTGACTTTTAGTGTGGGCAGGAACATTTTTGTATTCGAAGAGACATTAGCGAGACAACTGTTTTACTCGTGAAAAACTGGTTCTTTCGGTTTCTTCTCATCCGCTTGCTTTGTCTCGTCCTTGCTCGATAGGTTCTTACACATCAGCAGGCAATGTCCTTTGCTGCACCAAGGGCATTTTATTTTGTTGCTGCATCTTTTATAGCTGTGTCCTACTTTCAGACAATTAAAACAGTCCTGCTTGTCTCTTGGATTCTTTTCTCTAAGTCCATACTTCTGGCCGTTTCACAACTCAAGCTGCCATGATTAGCTCAAAAAATATACACTGCTGCGGCTTTGCTTCTTTCGCCGATAGTAAGCTAGATGCTGTCGCTATCTCTAGATCTCGTTCACTCTTTAATTTCTTTTTATTTTTATCCTTTGTCATTTGGAAATCGTTGCTCTCGAAGCATGTTTTTGCCATTTGAATACGTACCTCTCGACCTCTCTTCCTAGAAAAGTCATTAGACTAGTAAGACGATCTTTTTCAGTAACATTTACAACAGACGCGTCAGAATGAGGAATTAATTGGGCCCTTGTTCGTTGCCATGTACGTAAGGTTTCTTCAGGCAGTGAGGATTCTACTAAAGGAAGTAACATTGCTGCGCACATTTCTGTTGTCACGCCTAAAGTTTCAAGTGCTATGCGTCTCTAATTTATCATAAGTGATTGTGAGAGACATGTTTTTATTCTTACTTAAGACTAACTTTAAAAGTTCGCGCACATAATATTCAATCAATAAGTCTTTTTTGCCAAATCGAGACTCGAGACTGTGTATGGTTTTCTCATAATTACCGGCGGTTAGTGAAAAACTATTCAATACTTCAAACGCGCGCGAGTCTTTTACCATAGACTAAATATGGGAATTTATCTTCCTTCGATAACGTCGTGTCTTCATGAATTTTCTTCTCCAAAAGTACTCCAAAACGGAAGCCAATCTTTGATATCACCGCCAAACTTTCTTAATTCAATTTTTGGCAATTTTAATGCGCGTATACTTTCCTGTGTTGTCGTGGTAGTCTGTTGTCAGCGTTTCGAATTCATTTTTCCACTCTAATAGACAGATTAGCCCGACCTTTGTTTTGATTTCGTGGATACTCATCTGCGTGCTGTGTCTCTCTTCCAATAGCTTCTTCAGGTTCTCCAGCTTCGATCATCAAGGTCTGCAGCTTCTAATTTAGCTCATTAAGCTCACTCGTTTTGTCTCGTAGCAACGCGAAACTGACTTACAACGAAGTTATGTCCGGCGATTGCTTCGACTGCTCAGTCCGAAAGGAAGTGTACACTCTCGTAAGATACACTACTAAAGCGTACCTAGGCGTATCGTGTTATTCTTAGCGTTAACTTTACTTGTTCCATGTCTACAGATTACTTTCTTACGATCTCTGCTTGCTATAAAATGATTACAACGAAATTACTCAGTCCTGTCACTGTCGCCAGAATGTTGCAGCCGCGGTTTCGGGATCGTAAAGTTCTCAATAATAGACACTTCTTCGTATTTTATACGAACACGCTACTTTATTACAAAAGCATTAAGAGCATATTCGGATCATTCGTAGTAACAATGGCAGTAAAAAAGGAAAAAGTAAAAAGTTCTATTAGCGGAAACGGACAGCACTCGCTCAGCGATCCGATCTCATCTTCTGTCATCCACACGCGGCCATTCCGACACTTTCCTCTAATTCGCTGCTCGGCCGGTAACACGCGTCTCGCCTTCTATGTCAACGGTGAGAGCGCACTTCCAACAATTATATAACAACGGTGGAATAATTTTTTTATAACATCTACCTATTTAAACATATAGGAATATTTTTGGATTAAATTGTATAGATTCGCATAAATCATTCTGTTCACTTATTTTATATTAAATCAAATAATGTGACAAAAAAGCTTGTGTATACAGTTACTTATTCTATCGTTTAAATACGATAAGATATAAAACGATATATTAGCTGTACAGCTTTATTATGTATGCTGAAATCTGCAAAATAATTGTTCAATGATCTAAAGAATGTCATATTATATTGCCAACGATAGGATACAATAATTTTTTTATAACATCTGTCTATTTAAACATATAGGAACATATATTTTTGGATTAAATTGTTTAAGTTCATATAAACATCTTTTCGTTTATTTCTTATTAAATTAGATAATGCAGTGATCTAAGTGATATTAGGGGCTCCGCATCCAAAAATTATCGTATTCTATCGTTAGCAATATGTGTCATATAGGTCATTGCATTGTCTGAAATAATAAGAAATAAACAAAAGAATATTTATATGAACCTATTAATATCTTATATGAACGTATATAAATTATCATATTCAATCGTGAAAATAAAAATTATCTTACTCAATATAATCATCGTTGGCAATATAAGGGGTTCCGCACAATAAAAAGAACAGGGAACAGAAAATAAGAATTTCAACCTGTTAGAAATCATGTATTGTGGAATACATTTTCCGATAGGATGTTGAAATTCTTATTCTCTGTTCCCTATTCCTTTTATTGTGCGGAACCCCTTATATTGCCAACGATGATTATATTGAGTAAGATAATTTTTATTTTCACGATTGAATATGATAATTTATATACGTTCATATAAGATATTGTCAACGATGAGTACGATAATTTTTTTATAATGTCTATCTTATTCAAACATATAGGAAACGCGCGCGTTTTCAGATTAAATTATATATAGGTTCATATAAATATTCTTTCGTTTATTTCTTATCTCCGATAAGTATTCTATCGTTTATTTAATATAAGATATAAAACGATAGAAATTTATAACTTTTCCATCTGTCCGATTTTAATGTCCGATAGATATGAAAAATTCTGATAAAAATTATATTAGATTCCTATCAGATTTCTATAAATTTCTACCGTTTTTTATCAAATTTTTTGCAGGATATTCAATATTAAAATTTAAATAAATTACAAACAATTCTTTAATGCTTGTATAATTTTCAAACAAATTAATAAATTAATAAATAATACTCAGATCAACAATTAAATGAACTATAATTAGATGTATAACAAAGCTAAATTTATTATTCTTGCAATCAAGATCTTATGTCATGTAAATAAGATTCGACTCTATATATAGGATTGGAAGAATCCAATTAAGGACAACCATTTTATGTAACTTGACATCAATCTACATCTGTAATTTTATGGGAACTTTCTTTTACTCACACTGATTGCCCTTTCTCGCTATTAATCGATGAATTGGTTGGATTATGACTCATTATTACTATATCTTATTATTCGATAAATTGACTAAATATATTATAATATGGTTTGTACTGACTATTGAAAATCGAAGTTGAGATGATCCTTTAAATATTAATTTAATTTTTGTTAGGTTGGAATAATTATATTTCTGCGACAGATTTCTGCGATGAGGACTAAGTATAGGTGGAAAATTATGTTGTGAAATAATAAATTTTGCTTTGTCACACATCTAAATATAGTTCGTTTAATTATTAACCTGAGTACTATTATTAATTACTATTTATTAATTTTTTGCTATTTAACATTAATTGGGATTTTGGTTATTTATTAATATATTCTACTTGCATACCAATGTACTCATTATATTTCATCGATTGCGAACTCGTCTGCATTGAGTTAAAACATAAAACAGAAATTAATCAAACAATTTTACACATGCACATCGTGTGTCAGTTCATATTGACTTTACTAGTATACTTGATAAAACAAAAAATAAAATTTGTCCAATTTAAATGTACTTGATACAAATTATAATAAGTATAAAATAAAACTCATTGAATCTCGGGTTTTAATTTTTCCTTCTTTTATAAAAAATAAACATCATATCTAAAGAATTAATTTTAATTTGACCACTTTAACGTTAAATAATGTGTAACAATAATATTTAATAATAATGTAATTTAAAAAAATAATAATGCTATTCTGCAGCCATGACATCTTAACGATCTACATATATATATTATATATATTTCAGGAAGATATTCGTACATCGATCCAAAACACAAAGTACGAACGGTGGAGTATACGGCCGATAAAAATGGATTTCATCCTGCCTTAATCAATTTTGAGGATGCTTTTATTCAACCTGTCGATTCAAAAGCCGTAAAATTGGCCAAGGAACAACATTTTCGTCTTTATCACAGGATTGCAGAAGCAAACGCTCATAACATCTCAGTCAATTTGCCGCGAGTAATTGTCTTATATATTTGTTGATATAGAACAAATGTAAAATTGAACAGTAAAATTGAAGATTCAATTCTAAAGTCGAGCTAATTTTAAAATAAAAAATTCTCAAACAACAGAAATTTAAATAAGTTAAATTTTCTGTTAAAAAGATAGTTAAAGAAAACGAAAAAGAGCTTTATTTGTTCGAAAAATACATCCGACAATATCTCGATAAAAAATGATATTTTGATCCCGTTAGATTCGTGAATAATTTGTTTTTTCATTGCTTTGCTTAATATTGTTCTGCAGGATTCAGCGAGCGTGGCAAAAGCGAAGGACAGACACAATGAATTGTACCACAGAATCGCGGAACAACACGCAGCGATAGCCGCACAAAGGGAAGCTGAACGACGGGCTTATGACGCAACTTCCGTCGCCAATGACGTAAATGATCATACGATATATTAATGTTTTATGCATGCTTAACAAATTACTGCATATTGCATATGCTTAAAAAGAAATTACATTTCGCCCGAGACGCGCGTTAATGCTTGTTAAATTCTTTTATCTCTTTCTCGTCATGATTTTTTTTAATCAAATTAATTAAATGATATAGAAAAAGTGTCTGCTCGATTACAAGTAAAATAATTGTTAATTATAATATAATCAATCCAATTAATAAGATATGTTTAATTACAGGAGTAATATAATATAAGACAAGCTGTGTTCAAATATAAATTAAATAAATTAATATCTATAATAATTGTACAAGAGAAGCTAAATAAAGTTAATTAAATCTGTACAAAACAAAACTTACAAAAATTCATAATAATAGAGAGAAATTTAATGATAATCATGAAATTTAACGGAAATAATAAATAAAAAATTTTCATTTTTTAATTCATAATCAATAAAATTTACATACATTATTTTTTAACGTTTACATTTTTATGTTTTCGAAAATACAACATTATTATATAGATATGTTTCCAGATAATTATATTTTATTATAACGAATGGAAATAAACATTTATAAATAGTATTTAAGTACTTAAAACGTTTATAATAATATAAATGAAGATGTGTGTGTGTGTGTGTGTGTGTGTGTGTGTGTATATATATATATATAAATTTTACAACAGTATAAATTTCTTGTGTAATACTCTATTGTGTAGTATGTTCTGTTATTTCATAAAACTCAACAAAGAAAAATAATGATTGTTATACGTTGTTTTTTTTTGATATTTGTTTTTTTGCGTGTAATGATTCGTTTACATGATTGTACATACAAATATGTGCGAATGGCTGATACGGTCAACTTTGAAACTATTATTGTTCCGCAAATTAGTTATTGTTTGCGGAAGTGCCGGAAACGCTATTGCGCAAATAAAAAACATTTTGATGAAAGATATGTTGTCGATGAAAAATATAATCGTACTGTGATCATATAAAAGGAATGTCAGCGTGTATGGTATTAGTTCGGACAAATATTTCAGTGAAAGATGAAGTTTTTCGGCAAATTACTCTATTTTTTTCTCATAGGCATCATGGTAAGAATTATAATTTCAAAAGCATATAGACAAGCAAAATACGACTCTACATTCTTTTTATTAGGTGTTGGAATTAATTCGTAGCGTTTTTAATGAAAGAATGTTATTTATTTCACATGAGCATTAAAAAATACATTAATGAAAGTACTTCCCATCACTTGTAAAACGCTACGAATTAATTCCAACACCTAATATATAAAAATAATTTTTATTATTCAGAATCATAATAAAATGTCAAGCAATATTAACTCCTTGTTAAATACGTCATTATTTATGTATCTGCGTGTTTACTTAAAAATGAAAAAATATATTATTAAATATACATATTACACACATGCACGCGCGCGTACGCACACGCACGCACCGCACGCACGCACACATGAGACGCCCGCCACCGACGCACGCCCCCGCACGCACGCGCCCGCACGCACACGCACGCACGCACGCACGCACGCACGCACGCACGCACGCACGCGCACGCACGCACGCACACGCACGCACGCACGCACGCACGCACGCACACATGAGACACTCATACGAGACACACACACACACACGCACAAAACTCTTGCTACTTACGTATATACACTTTTCTAGGCGACAATGGGCATGAACATAAACAAATCTTTTTTTGGGATGAAGAAAGTAGCTTGTGGAAATCAGTCTCCCAATATCACTGGTTCCGGATAGATGACAATCTGTATAAAATGTATAAATAGTATAAGTATAATCACCGACGAGATACTATTAAAGACCATCAACCGTGCAAATTTTCGTCCTCATAGACCAAAAGGTCTACTGTAATGCTTTTATTACCTATTTCGACAAATATGGAAAGTGGGTAATTTTTTATTTCATGTAAAACATTTACAAATACGCGCGCGCGCGCGTGTGTATGTATATGTGTTTAAGCCTGATCGCAATTCCTTGAAGGGGAGATAAGCTTTTTCAAATATGGCAGATTTTGAGCGTTTTTACTGAAAACATCAAAAATTAAATGTTGTTGCAATCGATAATAATATCTCTATAATAGCAAAATGTTAACAATTTATGAGTAAATTGACAGTAAACTGGATCAGATTTTAACTACAGAACCATAGCCAGCAGATTGCTGATAAAAACCGAGAGTCTACTGATATAAACTGACAGATTGCGATCAGAAATCAAGCATAGCCTATTGACATAACCTAGCGGTAGATTGGCAGCAGAAACCGAGCAAGATCTCATTTTCATATACTGCTCTGCCATGAGTTGGACTTGCTTCTCGTAAGAAGAAACATCCAACAATCTTATAAGAATTGACGTAAGTAAATCGAATAGCCAAATCTTCTAGAGATCCCAAGTTCTTTTGGAGTGCTTTCTTTGAATATTTTATTGATTATTTTATAACTTTATCGTGTGTATTTTAAAATGTGAATCAGTAATATTTTAGCAATAAAACTGTATTGATTGTTTCCAGTTTTCACACCAGTACATATAATATATAATTATATAACTGTTTATATATATATTATATTGTATGATTATATATATATACCGTTTATATATATACTGATGTGAAAATCGTTTATATACAGGGTGTGTGGAAAATAATGATAAATCTTCCGCATAAGAGCAGAACTAAACTAACTAAACAAAAAAGAAAAGTCCTTTACCATTTTGCAATTTTCGCAATAGTCAAGATATTAATTGCTAAAAATTGTCGAAAATTGGTCTTCAATAATTTTTTACTCAAATACTATCAACTGTACAAAAAAAAACTGCAAAAGACAAAAATTGTTTATTTTCTTCTCATAGAACACTACGAATATTTTCAGAATTTTTTATCAACTTTTAGTACTGCATTTTCTTATTTTTATCAACATGAGAAAATACGGTATTAAAAAATTCTGAAAAATTTAAAAAAAATTTTTAGAGCTGTATGAGAAAAAAATAAACAATTTTTATCTCTTGCAATTTTTCTATAAAATTGATAGTATTTGAGTAAAAAAATTATTGAGAACCAATTTTCGGCAATTTTTAGAAATTAATATCTTGTTAACTATTGCGAAAATTGCAAAATGATAGAGGACTTTTCTTCTCAGTTTAGTTCATTCTGCCTCTATGCGAAAGATTTATCATTATTTTCCAAACACTCTGGAAACAATCAATACAGTGTTATTGCTAAAATATTATTTATTAGCTTCACATTTCAAAATACACATGAAAAAGTTATAAAATAGTCAAACAAATATTCGGAGATTCAAAAGCACACTCCAAAAAAGCTTGGAAATCTCTATAAAAGCCTATTTGATTTACATACACCAATTTTTGTATGATTCCTGGACGTTTTTTTCTTACGAGAAGCAAGTTCATTTGGCAAGTGGCGGAGTTATATATAAAAATGACAGATCTTGCTCGGTTTCTGCTACCAATCTGTCAGGTTATGTCAGCCTAGTGAGCAAGAAACATTTCAATAACATTGAAGGAACATTATAACATTGTTACAACGTTGCGAAAATGTTTCAAGAAGTTTCAGTGCTTACTGAGCAGGCTCTGTTTGGTATCTGCTCGCAATCTGCTGTCAAGTGCAGCAGAATCTGTTTGATTTCTGTCATCAATTTGCTGGCACAGTATATATCAGCAGGCTTTATCATATTTTTAACAACAGTTTGCTGATTGTCTGATAGCAATAAATTCTGTGTACAATTTGTTGTCTTTCTGTAAAAAAAATTGGTAGTAAGCTCTGTTCAAAATCTGTCTCCGCAGGCTTTGTTATCAGGATGATTAATATTCTTATTCCAAGATGGGTGGAAACTCCCATACCCTTCAAAAGAATGCAAAGGGGTCGCCATACTGGATCAAAGTAAATTCTTTCTGTAAAAAAAGTAGCGATAAGGTTGAATTTCTGTCTACTCCCTAATTTTGATATCAATTGTCGAAAAATATATATAATTCCCATATGTTTTAGATATAGTTACCTATTAATATATAGCATTTATTACTGCAGAAAGTTTTCAGAAATGTTTCAATCTTTCACATCTCATATGCAACAATTCTGAAAATATTTTGCAATATGTCATATGAAATGTTTTAACAAAAATGTTTTCTAAAATCTATAATACACAATAAATTGAAAAATATATTAAACAGAACGAAAAATTATCATGATGTTAAAACGACTCTAAAATATTTACTAAAGTCATGTTTTGAACAATCACGATTCAGTTTAACGTTATTTTGTTATTGTAACTTGTTTTACTTTAATTGAAAAATTTTTGTATATGAATGGCTTTTTGGAAAAAAATGTTTCATATATATATTTATCAGGGAATGGAAATAACTCGTTACTTGTAATGAAGTTACAGTTACAAGTTACTTTTTTATAGTAACTTTACTTTTATCGTTATTTTGCACACGATTGGACACGATACGACACAAGCTATTCACACTATAAAAAAATTTTCGTAAATTTACATATATGATAGATATAAAAATTACATGATTAGATGATTCCTGTAAAAATATTGCAATTTTATAAAAATTATGTAAATTTGCTTTTATTATGTAAATATATCTTATTTTATATGGAAAATTACGTAAACAGCAGAATATTTCAAATATTTTCTGTAATTATCAAAATTTTAATGATATTACGTAACATGATAATTATTTTTCATATATTATTGTTAAATGTATAATAATATATAGTGCGAAATGTATTGTCATATTATCGTTCTTATAACTGCACATACCCATTGTAATTGTATTTCCACAATATGCTTAGTTACAAATCAAGAAATTATTTTTATTTGCATATTGCAAATTTACAAACGCGTGGATGTTTACAACTATTATAGTGTGTCTCAAAATTACCCACTATAATAACGAAAGGTCATTTCCTCAAGTAACTGTAACGAATTATTTTTAAAAATCGATAGCTACGAACGATAACTTGTTACTTTTTCTACTTGATAACAAGTAGATAATTATAACTTGTTACTTTCAAAAAGTAACTTTCCATTCTCTGATAATTATATAAAATTATATAAAATTATATACAGAGCGTCCGATAATTCTTCTGACAGTTTGTGGACATGTAGAGTGAACTAAAGTGAACTGAGACGGAAAGTCCTCTACCATTTTAATTTTCGCAATAGTTAACGAGATATTAATCTCTAAAGATTACTAAATACGCGCATCCGCTCGATCTACTATTATCAAGTGTACGCTCATTGTTAGCTCGGCACGCGAACCACGGGGAATGGGGATGGGTCTGGCACGCCTTGCTAGAGGCTGAAATATTTCTGAAAACCTTCCGCAATAATCGGTACTGTATAGGGAATATCTTATATATTGCCACTAAATTACAATTTTTTTTTCTGTGCAGTTTTAATTCTGTTGATAATCAAATTGGACGATAACATGTGGCGAGTTCAAGTTAACAAAACGAGGCATGCTTATTGTTAAGCAAATAATGAACATGATTGATTTTTACCTGTGGATTTAATCAATCATATTTAATTGCTCGATGAGCAGGTCTAGCTGCTTTGCTGACCTGAACTTGTTTATTGAAATCATAATTTTAATGAAAAATCGAGTATTATCGAATTTTAAATGCATATACACGTTTACGAAATTAATAAATCATAAAATTAGTATTATATTATAAATTTCTTACTATTAATTACTTAAATATTAACAGGAACACGAACTCCCATAAGGATGTGGGCCTTTAATAGTATCTCGTCGATAGTGTGGCACACAGACGGCTGTCGGCGAATTGGAATTTCACTACTGATCTAGGCTCTACATTTCAAAATGTCCTTTTCGAGGAAAATTTTATTTGAAATATATAATACACACATAACTATATTATACAAATATATATTATGCATACTCTTTCTTGTACCGAGTAAAAATTTCCTCAAAGAACGTTTTGGAATATAATTATAGTATGTACAGAGAGAAATTTGAGAGTAGACAGCCTTTTCGTGTACCAATTAACTTTGGGGTATTAACTTAGGGTAATGTCTATGTTTTTATTCTCTTGCATGATATTATGTGGATTAGATAAGGAATAATTAAAGTTGATTATCCGTCCTTGTCCAATCCACTTAACGGTATGGAAGAAAACAAAAACAAAACGTGGACGTTATCTTATGAGATTCTTATTTCTCTCTCGGGAATGAATTATTAGTGAAACCACTTGATTATTCAATCGTAGTTTTTTTATGAATTATTCAGAAGAGTTACTATTAGATTATTGAGAAAATTTCAGATAATTATTGAAAAAATTAATTCAGTGTTACTACTAAAATAAATATTAGTATTTAGCATCATATTCCATCATATTCCAGAATATACACGACAAAATTATATGATAAAAAAAAAGGTTTCCTCCTGAAATCGGGATCTTATTTCACGATGATCTCCAGCTTCCATCCATCCGAAGCCGTACCTAGTGTTATTTGACCTCTGCGATCGTATGGGACTGCTTCTTCGATGACCCATAAATCCTGAATGTTTATACTTAGAAGTATAACTGTGACGTATCTGGTCAATAGATGCTCTACTGTAAATTCTTACAAAAAAATTTTTGTGAGGTCTTCCAAGAAAATTTTCACATATGAATTTTGGACAAAAACATACAAGATCATATAAGAATATATTACATATGATGTCCGTAAGTAAATCAAGAATCTTTTGTGAATCTTACACTCATGTTACATGAATATTATAAGCATATTACTTGACTCTTACAAGCATGTTACAGTTATATGAATCCTGCACGCAAGTTATATGAATTTTGCGCGCGTGTAATGTGAATCTTGCAAGAATATAACTGGAGTGTCATTATGAAAATATTATAAGAATACTATTTTGTGAGATTTATTGCTATCCCAGTAAATAAAATGAAATGAGATAAGTAAGGATCGTTGAATGGGATTTAAAAGAATTCATTTCGACTAAAAATTAATTCTTTTTAGACAAATTGAAAACACATCTTAAAAGAGTTGTATATGATCAATCAAGATTACTAAATAAACGTACATGATCATATAAAAATCTTATATAATTTGTACATGAATTCCACCAGTAATCTTTAATGATCTTAGGAATCTGAAATGAATCGTACATGACGATTTATGATTGAAAAGATCTTGCCTTAGTCTTATAAGGGACTTTAAAAAATAATTTCTTTACAGAATCATGAAGAATATGATATTAATTATATATAATTCTCTTAAGTGTTACATAAAAGATCATGTATCAGTCTTAAAAAACAATATATATTGGGTGAGTGCAAAAATTCGTTCCCGATTTATTATTCAAAGTTCAAACGGCTGCAATTTTGTTAAAAATAAACGAAATTTAAATTTAAGAAAAGAGTTTTATAGCTTGAAATCTCTACTTTCAAATCTTTACTTTTTGAAATCTCTACTTTCTGGTTATTATATTTTTTTAATTTATATGAATTTTGTAATTTGTATATATAGAAAACTACGAATTAAACAAAAAAAGAAATTTTTTCTTCACTTGTAGATCTGTCACATATCCAAAAAAATTTGCAAAAATTTTTGAATTTTTAATGTAAAAGTTTATAGTTTTCTCTATAAAATTGGTTTTAAAAAATGTTTCTACGATTTTTTGTTACTAAATTGTTGTAAATTAAATAAAAAGAATATTTTGACTTTGAGTCATCACAACTCCGTCAAAACCATTACAATTTAAAAAAATAAATTTTTAAATTCTTTCAACAGATACAATAAGATTTAGCTTTCATTTCATTTTTAATTAAAATAGCAGTTGTTTAAATTTTGAATAATAAATTAGACATAACTTTTTGCATTCAATAGTTACGAAATAATTTATCTTTCAAGTTGGTGCAGGAATCTGGTATAAATCGTACACAATGATTTATATGGCAAAAAGATTTTAATTGCTTCATATTCTAATAAGATACTCTTAAGAAATAATTTCTTTACATGATCGCTTAAAAGTAATAAGGGTCGATTGTTCCAGTAAATGAAACGGAATTATTGAATGAACCGAAACTGGATTAAATAGAAATGAAAAAAAACTAAGAAAAATTAAAAAATTTGTCAGAATACTGAAGGCGGCTGAATAAAAGATCGAAACGTATATATTATCTGTCTTAACCCTAGCTATACACTAGGATTCGGGGATTCCAGCGGAATTTTCGAAATCGAAATTTTTTCGCGTTTCTAAATTTTTCTTTTTCAAAATGGTTGGATATAACAGGGCAATAGGAATCATGCACGATAATTCTTATGCAAACCAATACAGTTAACAAAACAACTTTAATCCGTATTACAAATCAAATCAAGATTCCTTATAAATCAAAGAATTGGAAAGGATACGGGCAATAGGAATCAAGCACAGAAGAATTTTTCCATTTGAAACCTTGAATAATACTAGCTAAAACTAAAAGTGACTCACTGTGTCTGATACTGACTGGCCAAAATATCAAGAACCGGTCTTTGAAGGTTCATAAGGTTTTTCATAGTAATGTTTGCCATATAGTTTGTGATTTGTGATCAGGGTGAGCGTCCTTATTTTCGGAATAGTTAATTATAATCTTCAAGTTTTTTGATAAATTAGTTTTTCATATTCTCTATTCTGATATTTCCATTATTTCCTTATTTTCGTTCATTTTTCTTTTTTCTTTTTCTTTCACTTTTTTTGAGTTTAATTCTGGCATTTAAATTCTCGAGGTAGGGGAGCTCATCATGACAGAATAATTTTTATTTACAATTTATTTATGTTAGTTTGTGTTGTCTCTGAGAAGAGTTCAAAAGTAAGTCGAAACACATAAGCGCGTTTCAGTGAATAAAGAAATTTCACACTTCATGGATATATTATTTGCGACGTCTTCTGCATTTGACTCCTACTGCCCGTAGGGCAGCATCCTTTCCAGTTCTTTGAAAACAACTTTATTAATAATTAATCCGCTTACATGTTTCATCTCACTTTTGAGTCATTCTCAGAGACAATATGATGTTTGTAATTACAAAAATTTTTTTACAAACTAATTCATTTCAATGAGCCACTTCCACTTATTAATGGAAACTATAATATAAAAACGAACTCTAATAACAATCTAAAATTATTAAAAGGTAAATTTATTGGAAACAAAAACGATTTATTGTAAAATATAATAGAAGGTAGTTCACTAAAACAAAAATTCACTATATCACGAACACTTAAATTCTATCGGTTTAGTCAAAAACCAATCTTTAATCATTCAGCAAATCAATTATGTTGAAATTAATAAATAACTTTTAATACCTAAAACATTAATCGCAAAAAAAAGAAAAAAAGAAGGAAAAAACTCTGGTATTAATTATAATCCAGACTAACATCAAAATCAAAACTGAATCTTTAATAATTTAATGTAATGAAAAGTATCAAATTGTAAGAATTGTGAAACTATGAAAAAAAGTGACGATTTTGAACATAAAATGTCGAACATAAATGTCTTTTTTATGCAGAAATAATTATTTATACTAATTTTTTGACAAAGTTTTTGGTCATTTAGAATGGTTGACAATTATGTAACTAAAAAACTTTGGACGAAGTCGGTGGTCAAATAGTTTTTAAGTTGCACGCCAATTTCAAAAAAATGGTTTTAAGAAAAACACGTTTAAAGTTTTCGGTATCATTGTATATTTGCGCGACGCGTATTTGTTTCTTGAGCTATAACTACAAAAATATTTCGATCTAACACTTTACGAGTATATTTTTAAAGAATAATACTATCGATTAAAGCAAAAAAAAAAGAAACGAAAATTTTGATCCTCTAAATCAGGTTCCCTCCTTAATGAATTAATAAATTATGATTTCGCTATAGTAAATGGCATAAATTTTTTATGCTACTGTCGCAAATCAAGTTTGATTTAATCGAAAAGATTTTTTCATTGTATAAATCATCGTGTACGATTCATGCTAGATTCTTGTAACATGGAAAATAAATTATTCCATAACTATGTCTAGGATTATATATAATTAATATCACTTTTAATTAATATCACTATAATTAATATTACTTTTAATTAATATCATATTCTTAGATGAGCCTATAAAAGAATTATTTTTTAAAAGTCTCTTATAAGGCTAAAGCAAAATCTTTTCATTACGATATGAATCGTCATGTATGATTCATTCCAGATCTCTAAGGTCATTAAAGATTACTGGTAGGATTCATGTACAAATCATATAAGATTCTTATATGATCATGTATGTTCATTTAATAATCTTGATTGATCACATACAACTCTTTTCAACATAGAACTAGTACAAAAAACTTATCAGAATTTTCAACAGGGTATAAAATGGAAAAGAATTTTAAAATATTTAAAAAATTGTCAAAATACTGAAGATGACTAAATAAAAAAATCGAAACGTATATTATTACTGTTTTAACAAATTGATAAATTATTACGCTATAACTGGCGTAAGTTTTTTATGCTTCTTTCCCAAATTAAATTTGATTTAATCGAAAAGCCGTTTTCAATTTGTGTAAAAAGAATTAATTTTTAGCCAAAATGAATTCTTTAAATCCCATTCAATGATCATTGTTTGTCTGATTCCATTTTATTTACTGGGATACGAGCAATAAACCACAAAATTTCAATAGTATTCTTATAATATCTTCATAATGACAGTTATGTTCTTATAAGATTCACGTTACATGCACTCAAAATTCATATAATCTGCACGCAAAATTCATATAATTGTCATACGTGTAAGAGTCAAGTAACATGCTTATAAATAACATGAGCGTAAGATTCACGCAAGATTCTTGATTTATTTACAGATATTGTATGTGGTACATTCTTGTATGTTTCTGTCCGAAATTCATATATTATATGAAAATTTTCTTAGAAGGTCTCACAGAAATTTTTCTTGTAAAAATTTGCAGTAGTATATTCAATCTAATTTCTGTTCATTTAATAATTCCATTTCATTTACTGGTAATGATCGATACCTTTATTACTTTGAAGCGATCATGTAAAGAAATTATTTCTTAAGAGTATCTTAGACTGTAAAGTAATTGTAAAAATCTTTTTATTGTGATATAAATCGTTGTGTACGATTCATGCCAGATTCCTGCATCAACTTGAAAGATAAATTAGTTCGTAACTATTGAGTGAGTGCAAACATTTGTGCTTAATTTATTATTCAAAATTCAAACAACTGCTATTTTTGTTAAAAATAAAATAAAAACTAAATCTTACTGTATCTGATAAGAGATTTTACAAATCCGTTTTTTAAAATTGTAATAATTTTGAGTTAAACAATTAACAATTTTATAAACAATCAAAATATTCTTTTTATTTAATTTGCAACAACTCAGTAACAAAAAATCGTAGGAACATTTTTTTAAAATTATTTTTTAGAGAAAATTTTAAATTTTTATATTAAAAATTCAAAAATTTTTGCAAATATTTTTCGGATGTAACAGGTCCACAAAGTGAAGACAAAATTTTTCATTTTGTTTAATTCATAGTTTTTTATATATAAAAATTACAAAACTCATATAAAAACACATATAAATTAAAAAAAAATATAATAAGCAGAAAATAGAGATTTCGAAAAGTAAAGATTCGAAAATAGATATTTCAAGCTATAAAACTTTTTTTTAATTTAAGTTTTGTTCATTTTTAACAAAATTGCAGCTGTTTGAACTTTGAATAATAAATCGGATACAAACTTTTTCACTCACTCAATATATGTTTTTTAAAACTGATATATAATCTTTCATGTAACACTTAAGAATCATACATAATTAATATCATATTCTTGGATGATTCTATAAAGAAATTATAAAATAATTTAGCATACATGATAATTAAAATGTCTAACGCTTCACTAACAAGTAAACCTAGTGTTACACTCCGATTTTGAGTTTTTATATGTTGTTCTCCAGACAAAAATTTATTTTTCTGGAAAAAAATTTATTTTCTCTTTCGAAGCGAATATCGCCGGAACTGTAAGAGAAAGAAAAAATTTTTCAGAGTGAAAATCGAATGGCTTCAAAAGTATTTTAGAACTACAATAAAACATTTTTTTTATAAATAAATAATTTTTATTATAAATAAATAAATAATTAAAAAAACTTTTTCTATCATATTTCTATAAATAAGAGGGAAAGATTTCTATAATAAGAAGTAGAAAAAATTGTCTAGAAAATTGAATGGCTTTAAGAATACTTATTTAATTTTCTAGAACATTTTTTCTCTTATAGTTTCGAAGATATTCGCTTCGAAAGAGAAAAACCGATTTTCTCAAAGAGTTGTTTTACCTCTTAAAAGTGCATATAGGCACGTACATAAAAAAATACGTGTCCCTTATTTTTGTCTGAAGAATAACATACTAAAAATTCATAAAAATCAGAGTAATAATAGAGTAATTTTAAGTCACAAATAGACCAGGTCTCCCATAAAATCTTTAAACTCCTGTTCTTATCCGCCACGTTGCATGACATGTGGCATGATATTTGGCAAACCCTAGATCGTATTACATATGAACAAACTATGAAAATCCTCACACAATCCTCTGAAAAACAGAAACAGAAATACATAAATCTCCTTCACAAAAATTCACAACCCTTTCTACTTAATGTCAAGAACCTATCCAACAAAGACCTGTCTCAAGACACTATCTCTTATTACTATTATTGCTAAAGTCTAACTTCACAGTGGCACTTAGAAAGGTTCCAAAGGAAGAGATTAGCAACTAAATAGTTAACCATCTACCGACTCCCATCAGAACAAGCAGATAACATCCGCAGATAGGTAACTGTAATATCCTTTCCAAAGCCAAACTCCTTCATCAAATATCACTAGACGAGAACGATTGGTCTTCCAAGACTTGAACAGGGACACTGACATCATCGTACTTCCAGCCGACAAAAGCAATACGATAGTAGTCATGAACACATCAGATATAAGAAAAAGATGAAGAACCTTCTCTTGGACAAAGCATAAAGCTTGACAAAGGTCCAACTAATACAATCGCACAAAACACCAAAGATCTTAGTAGGAAAAAGCAACATTTCCAGTAAAACCAAATCAACGTTAAAACCTACAAATCCTTTCCCACCAAGACTGTATACGGACTATATACGGACTATATACGGATTACCAAAAGTATACAAATCAAACATTCTCCTCAGACCGATTGTCAGCGCTATACACTTCCCGACATATAATTCTGCTTCTTAGCACAAACACTACAATCCCTCATTGGAAAATCCGAATCACACATAACCAACTCAACGGCCTTCATACAAAAGATTCAAAAAATCCGACTACGTCCCACAGATCTGCTTGTAAGTTTCGATGTGAAATCGCTTTTCACACAAGTTCCAATAAAAGACACATTAAACATAATAAAGGCGTTACATGAAGTTACGATCTCATCCCGCTAATAGAGCACTGCTTAACAACCACTTTTCTTATAACAACCAATTTTATAAACAAACTTCAGAAACGGCAATGAACTCTCCTATTTTTCCTGTAATCGCCAACATCTTCATGGAGCACTTTGAGAAAGAGGCCCTCAGAAAAACATCTAAAAAACCAAAAATTTGGTTCCGCTATATAGACGACACATTTGTGAAATGGAGACACGGCAGAGCCGAATTTCATAAATTCCTTATTTTCTTCAACAATCAACATCCAAACATCCATTTCATTATAGACATAGAGGAGACCGGAAAATTCCGCTTTCTAAATGTTCTTGTCTCTAAGAAAACTGACGATACCTTAGGCCATGAAGTGTAGAGAAAACCAACACACACAGATATTTACATGCCGAATCGCACCACCACCCAGCACAAAAATAGTCTGTAATCAATTCACTTGTACCATAGAGCCATCTCTGACAAAGAACATCTACAGACAGAACTTAAACACTTAAAATTTACAGAAAAACGGACATAAAAAAGACATAACAAAATAATAAATAAACATGCAAACAAGACAACAATCACAAGACGAAAGGATCCAATCCATTATCCCATATGTGAAAGGAACAACAGATCGGATTGGCAGGATATTAAATAAACACAATATCTGAACTATCCAAAAAGATAGGATAAATCTTAAATATTAATTATTCAAATCATCCAAAAAGATAGGATAAATCTTAAGAAATCTTAAAGATCAAAGACCTACATTCAGCTCCGCAGGAGTATACAAAATATCTTGTTTCTGTAGGCAAGTATACATTGGAAAAATCGGGAGAATGGACCTACGGATAAAAGAACACCAACGTGATATAAAATACGCCATGCAGTCGGCATTATCAGAACACAACATCGAACAGGATATCAAATATTATTTGACAAAACACATCACAATAACCAACATTACATCATACTTTCCAAGAAAGTATAGAGAAACCATAGTGATACAAAAACACTCTAATAATCTAAATACAACATAAATAAAATATGGAAGACCATTCTCCCGGTTATTGAAGACCGATCGATTTCCTCCACTTCTACCTCCCCCCTTCCCCCTCTCCACAATTCTCTTCTTCCCCTCCATCACTCCAACAAACAGCGTAATATAAAAGGAATGGCCCGAAACAGGCTCACTATCAGGCAGCTTCTCGCTCTGATGAAATGCACTGCAAGATTCACGAAATGTTAGCATCCCAAGAATGGATCTGGACACGGAGCAAACCCATAATTTTTATAAATACTCACTATTAAAGAGCGAATAATCACTATTAAAATCCAATTGTGATGATTTTCCAATAGTTCATTTCCGTAAAGTTGGTACATGAAAAGGATGACTACTTTCTAGTAGATTTCTCTCTGATGTATACACATATATACAAGGTGTCTTTAAAGATGGTCGGAGCCACATTGGGGAGCCACGAATGGATCAAAGGGAACAAAAAATTCTTATTTTTTGTATGTTAATTCAGAAACTCCAGCGATTATCTCAAATTGTTATAAGAATTTTTTGTTCCCTTTGATCCATTCGTGGCTCCCCAATGCGTATGTTAAATATCATATGGACACCTTGTATATATGTGTATACATCAGAGAGAAATCTACTAGAAAGTAGTCATCCTTTTCATGTACCAACTTTACGGAAATGAACTATTGGAAAATCATCACAATTGGATTTTAATAGTGATTATTCGCTCTTTAATAGTGAGTATTTATAAAAATTATGGGTTTGCTCCGTGTCCAGATCCATTCTTGGGATGCTAACATTTCGTGAATCTTGCAGTGCATTTCATCAGAGCGAGAAGCTGCCTGCTAG